>OU898278.1:108645678-109183639 GCA_918026665.1 Diabrotica balteata | reverse complement strand
GATATTGTTATAAGTAGGGATGTAGTAATAAATGAAAAATCAGTTGATGTTTCAATCACAGTTGATGAAGAGTTGTCAGGATTATCAGATTCAGTGGGAGATAATCATGAATCATGTCAGGAACAAAATCATCATAATGAAAAGTGATGAAATTGCTGAATCGGTTGATGAAATTGCTGAAGACAACGATCCTGATTAGTTATGTAACTTGCCAAACTTACCAGATGAAATCAGGAGATCAACCAGAATACCTAAGCCAAAAAGGTTTGATGATTTTGTGAGTTATTTGTGTTCGGATAGTGACTGTGATCCAGTTAGTGTCGAGGATGCCATGTCAAGGCCAGATGGTAATCTATGGTTAGCGGCTATGACAGAAGAACTGCAGTCTTTCCAGGATAACGCAGCATGGGAGGTGGTTGATGTTCCCGAAGATGGTTGTGTAGTGAAGTGTAAGTGGGTATACAAACGAAAGGTTGTCAACTTAGGTAAAGTGAAATATCGTGCAAGACTGGTAGCAAAGGGTTACACTCAAAAGTTTGGAGTTAATTATAATGAAACCTTTTCTCCAGTCATAAGGCATTCTACATTAAGACTTTTATTTGCTTTGTCAGCAAATTTGAATTTAGATATTTTTCATCTTGATGTAGCTACGGCTTTTCTAAATGGTGATCTAAAGGAAAATGTTTTCATGACTATACCTGAAGATTTAGAAGTCGAAAATAACAAAATTTTAAGGCTTAAGAAAGCCATATACGGTTTAAAACAGTCAGCTAGGTCTTGGTATGAAAAAGTCGATAACTTCTTAATTAATCTAGGTTATAAAAAATCTGATTATGAGCCATGTCTGTACACAAAGATGAAAAATAGTCTAAAAACCATTATCTCTGTTTATGTTGATGATTTTTTTATTTTTTCTAACGATTCAGATGAATCAGATAATTTAAACTTGAAATTAAATGAATGTTGCAAAATTAAAGATTTAGGAGAAATTAAGAATTGTTTAGGTATGAGAGTAACTCGTAATAAAGAGAATGGTGTTATAACTCTAGATCAAAAATCCTATATTGAACAATTGTTAAAAAGGTTCAATATGGAGGATTCAAAAGAAGTTGCTACCCCAATGGATTTCAAAAAATGATAATTATTTAAAAGGTTATGTAGATGCGAGTTGGGGGAGTAATTCTCATGACAGAAAATCTTATACTGGTTTCTATTTTCAGTTTTCTGGTGGACCTATTGTCTGGGAAAGCAGAAAACAGAATAGTGTTTCTCTGTCAAGCACGGAAGCTGAATATATAGCAGTATCGGAAGCTGCTAAAGAGGCTATTTTTTTAAAGAATTTGTTGTATGAAATGTTGGGTATTGATGAAATTGTTATACTATATAATGATAATATGGGAGCTCAGAAACTAGCAATAAATCCCGTATTGAGTAGAAGAACAAAACACATTGATATCTGATATCATTTTGTCAAAGAAGCTGTAAACAAAGGTTTGATAAAGCTGGAGTATTTAGACACAGCTAACATGCCAGCTGATCTCTTGACAAAAATCTTGAGTCCTGCAAAACACAACAAGTTTTTGAAAGAGATTGGTTTAGTTAATGTAGTGTCAGAAATATTTGTTAAATGATATTTTTTAAATTTGTTTATCTAGTGGGAGTGTTGGATATAGATAAATAAATTTAAATATTTTCTAGCAGTGTCATCTATTGGCTACTTTACTAGTTGAATAATGTATCACTTTTCTTTTTTAGTAGTAGCAAAATTACACTCATAGAGTAAACACGTGTTTCATTTTGTTCATCAAATCTCCATTTTTGTTCCAGAACTTTATAATTTCTCAATAGACTGTACCTCAAATTGACAATGCATCTTTTTAGTTACAAACTCAAAAGTCACTTTCTTTTAGTTTTATGAGTTTTATTTTTATTGCTTATCGTTTGTGGTGCCAAACTGACACCATAAATCAAATTTCATATTTTTTATATATTTTGAAACACTTTGCCAGACACAGGGTTAATATTATACCTTTTATAAAGGAGTTATTAAATAAATTTTTTGTGATACATGGTATAGAGCCAGCTACGGGAATGAAGTTTCCTTGTGGATTTTATTTTTTAATTATTCGGCAATATTATTCGATATTACGATATATTCGCGCTAACATTTCTATACAATTTACTTCGCAGATTTGTAAATTATTTTTATTGCGAAAATTCACCTGCAATAAATTTTCATCAAAATAAATATTTTAACCACATATACAAATCTCCTGATTTGTAGTAAATATTGTTACGATATGATTAAACAGCCTATATATTAAATTATATTTTAAATAAACCAAATCCTGCATATATTATCTCTATTGTAAACCAAACTCGATATGAAAGTATATCCCTAACCTACACCAATCCGTTACGCCCATGCCGGAATCCCCAATCGCGATTTTCTTGAATCGAGCTACTAGCAGTTGACTCATTTTTTAGTCGGATCAGTAATGCGGAGCAGGCCGTGGCAAATGTAACTCGGCCGACTCGAGGCTATTTCGACCTCACTCATTCCTTAATTTCAATGCTTTCTAGGTTTTTCAATGAAAACTTGGTTTCAGTTGGTGTGTAGTGAACGGAAACTGAAAAATTTTGAAATGCGCCGAAATGTCAAAGTGCTCGTCGTTTTATCCGCGGCTTGGATGTTTGTTGTTGTTTTTTATCTACAAAATAATAGAGAATTAAAGGTGAGTTTAATCTGTTTTATTTTAATAATAAATAAATGTATCAGTTAGGCAATGAATTTTGTTATGCAAAATAACAGTAGGTACAACTACCTATATATAATTGAGGGTGTGTTTGTCTCAACAGCTGATTTTCGTCAGGGGGTGTCAGAGTTGTATCGCAGGGAGAATTGCAAGGGCAGAGTTTATGCAAGAGTTATCTGTATTATAATCTTTAACATCTTTTACCCACGTATTTAGTAATAGAATTAATTTTTGAAATAAAAAATAGGAACGTTGTCTGTTTCACTGCTGTTTGGCTTAATAGTAATAATTTTTTATCAACAAATTACATTTTCTGTTATATTTTTTTAAAAACTTAATATCTATGTTCAAGAAATTTTTTAATAATAAATTATGTTTTTTAATAATTGTATTATTTCCATACCTTTGTTAGTTTTAATTATTATTACTAAGTACCACATCTATTGTGTAAAAATAATATTGCAGATTGGATTCAGGCAATTTTTCTAAATATGTCAATATCAGACATTAATTCTGTTACTATTATGACTTAATTTTCTCATAACTCAAAACACTTTCCAATAATTATGAAAAACAGAGAATGTTTTCCTTAACTTACTTTTGAATTTATAATTGTACCTAACCTTACAGAGTAAAACGAATTTTTATGAATTTTATCCAGTTTTTATCACAATAAATATTTTTTAAATAATATAATACATAGAAATATTGTTTAACAGTTTCATATTTCATTTCAAATAATATTTAAACCATAAACCCATGAACGCCTTAGTTATGTTTAATTACATAATTTAATTTATAGATTTATGCTAAATATAAAATATATCTACAGTAATAACAATATAATTATGTTCATGTTCGTACGTCATAGATTGAATGACGTCAAAAATAAATTATGCCAAAAGTTTTCTAAAAATTTCTTTTTTATTCTTTGATGATAAATTTGCAGGTGAGCGCTATTACCAAAGGAAAAATATTTGTACGTGAATTCAAAGTAATTATGGTCTACATATATATATATATATATATATATATATATATATATATATATATATATATAATATATATATATATATATATATATATACATATATATATATATATATTTAATATATATATATATATATATATATACAGTAGAACCCCGTTTAACCGAACTAATGGGGGCAGAGATGTTTCGGATAATCAACTTTTTCGGTTAAGCCATGGTTATGGAGTTTGAAATATTTTCTAGCCAAATTAAACAATTTACACACGTTATTTCAATGTAAAAACCTGTATTAAATAAGTTACATGTATATACATACATGTATGTACAATACTGCAGCTGCATTTTAAAACAAAAGTGGAAACAGTATTTAGTTTAATTTAAAATAATCAAACATCGATTTTTGCGTTTTATTTGTACATCGTTTCCGAGCAGCCTTATCTTGCCATCTCTTCATAAGCAAACACATCAGCGGGAGTGGCATCAGATGATTGCTCCACAAATCGAAGGGCCACCTACAGTAAAAAAATGTTAGAAAATTGGTAACACCTAAAATTAGAACATTTTAAAAAGTTTGGATGTGCTGAAAATAATCTTACCTTAAGTGCATTGAATGCGTCTTCAGCTGATACTCGGCTGAAGTCACCGTGGGTCGTCTCTGCATTAATGTCGTCTGCATCAGGCGCTGCCTGCTGCTCCGTGACCATATCCACAATTTCTTGGTCGGTAAGCTCAAGTTCAGAATCGTCTGCCTCTAACCAGTTCAAAATTTGGTCTTCTTCAATTTTTTCACAACCTGGCACTTTATTCAGTAGCTCTGAGAGATTATCGAAATCCTCGTCTTCCCATTGATCATTTGAAGTTGAAAGGCCATCGAAGAGTTTGTTCCAGGCTTTTTTTAGTGTGCTAGATTTAACCTTGTCCCACGCCTGAGCACACCAGTACACCACATCTTTCATATTCACGGTTTTCAAGCACTCTGTAAGATCCTTATTTCCGTGTTCACTTTCATGTAAGATGTGTCTCAGGAGGCATCCTCTGTAGTGGCGTTTAAAAGTCTCGATGACGCCCTGGTCCATTGGTTGGATGAGACTGGTGACGTTTGGTGGTAGAAATTGCACTTTAATGTCACCATCTTGTAAATTCCCAGGGTGACATGGGGCATTGTCTACAAGCAATATAGCTTTGAGTGGAAGCTCTTTCTCTGACAAAAATTTTTTTACTTTTGGAACAAACTGTTTGTAGAACCAATCTCCAAACAAATCTGATGTCATCCACGCACTTTTCTGTGCTCGATAAAAAACTGGCATCGCGATAGGAGCAATGTTTTTCAGAGCTCTAGGTCTCTCAGCTTTTCCTATACACATTAGAGGAAGTCTGAATGATCCGGCCGCATTTGCTGTCGTAAGAATTGATATTCTCTGTTTTTGCATTTTGTGCCCTGGTGCGGAAGTTTCTTTAACACAAGCTAACGAAGACTTCGGTAACATTTTAAAATTCAAACCGGTTTCATCGGCATTAAATATTTGGTCGTATGTATAGCCTTCAATGATTTCCTCAAATTCTGACTTGAACACGTCTACTGCATCATGATCAGCTGACATTTTCTCACCACATAAGATCAATTGTCGAATTCCGTACCGGTTCTTAAACCTATCTAGCCATCCACTGCTTGCAACAAAGTTTTTCCCATCGTCTCCTAAAAGTTGAGCTAACATCTTGGCTTTTTCTTGAAGCACTGGTCCTGATAAAGGCACACCTTTTTCTCTTTGTTGTGTGAACCACAAAAACAAAGCTTCATTGACTTTTTCAAAGTCTGAAGTTTTCATGGTTTTGCGGTTGGGGATTTTAGTTGAATGTTCAGTAAGTTTCTCTTTATTCTTCATCCAGTCACTTACAGTAGAAACACCGACATTGTATTCCGCTGCTATACATCGTAATAAAGCACCGTTTTCAACGCGCCTAACGGCTTCCAGTTTATCGGCTATGTTAATAACGACACGTTTTCTTTTACCGGACATTGTTTTGAAAACTGCCCTAAAACCACCTTATGAGAATCTGTAAAGTTTAACAAATTCAAGGTTCACACTCAACACTAAAAACAACCTAACTGTGTTAAAATAAAACACTGTAAGATTAAATTACTAAAAGCTTAAGAACTGAGGAGAATTTATACTTCCACAAACTCACTCGTTGAATACAATAGCACAACTGAAATGACAATGACGACGTTGCGATGAGTCAAACCGGGTAGGAGGGAGGAGGAGTAACTGCGGAAACACTTGCGAGCCACGCGCGGTTGAGGATCTCTCGAAGTGTGGCCACCCACAGCGCATAGTTTCGGTTTAACAGGGGCGGCGTTAATTAATTTAGCTGCTTTTTTTTTAATTTCGCATCGTTTCGCTTTTTTTTAAATTTCGCAATCGTTTCGGTTAACCCGAGTTTCGGTTGACCGAAGTTCGGTTTAAACGGGGTTCTACTGTATATCTATCTGTACCGTAGAGGTAAAGGGTAGTATATCCATCGAGTGAAGTTTTGAGATAATGGAAATATAAGATGAGTTCCAGAAAATTATTGCAATCATTCTTAATCTGAAGACATATGAAATTATGTATTTATATAATTGTAACGTTATACATTAGTTAATCAGTATTGTCCTACTATGAGAAAAAATTTGTTTATATATGGGATAGTATTGGGACTTAATGTCTTTTGCCTCGGCATGTACCAGCAGATAAAACAGTGTACAAAATAGTAAGTGCCTATATAAACTCAAACAAAAACACAAAAAATGATAAAAAAACATTTATTCATTACGGCTATCATCAACATTTTTTTTTTGGTAAGAACTAAATTTCTATAGAACTCATGACACTGACAGGGGATCCATTGTAAAAGGAGTAGTAAGTGATCCTTTTTCTTCTGTGTGATCCCTGTTGATTTTTGATATCGTAGTGGTAACTGCTCTGGAAGATTGGTCGCAGTTGCTGTTCTTATAGCGACGTACAATTCTATGGGTCTAATTTCTTCAAAAGCCTCTTTATAAAAAATTATGGTCGGCGTGTCTTTTTTTACTTGAAATTGGACTACATTTGAAATGAAGAAATTAAATATTTTCTTTTTACTAATGAATGGAGATTGAGACTGAGTGTAAAGTACTTCAAAGTTTTTGAAGTTATATTTGCCCATTTTAATTACCTGAGCATCTACGGAACTGATTAATACTGATTAATTGCTGCCAATCCCAAGGCGTTACGATCTGCATTATTGGCTGTTTTATTACAAATCTTTCAATTATAGTGTGCACTTGGTCAGCTTCTAAATGAGTGTGTCCTCTCAGTAAATATTTATGGTTGACTACTTTTAAATTAGGGCAGATGTTCAAAAGCCAAAAGTAGCTCATCATTACCACAACATTGCGGTTTTGATTAGGGAAATTATCTGACCAAATAACCAATTATTCTACATCAGTTTGTGATAGAACTGTCATAACCCATTTAGTTAATGCCGAGGAAATTTCAATGCGCCCTCTTTCAGCTTCGGATTTATCCCAGATAAGGAAATACGATTTATTTTCTGTGCGTCGTATATTGTGAAATTTATAGTCCATAATTTCAGCTAGTAGAAACTTTGGTTATTTGTCAAACAAGGCGTAGGCAAGCATTTCTGCAAATCACACATTATAATTTTAGTTTTTCCAGCTGATTGTCTGCTTTCTTTTTTATCGTTTGCTTTCATTTTGTATCGACTTTCTGCTTCTTGAAGATGCTGTTCATAATTTCGCCGTAATGTTATTGTTTCTTGCTCTGAGTAGATTTTTAATTGTAGCATAAACCGATCGCAACTATCACAAGTATCCACGGAAACCGATTTAAATGCTAAATTAAAATCAATATTGAATTTTTTTTATACAGCCATAATTTAACAATTTAATTCTTTGGAATGTTCTTCTTCACACTTTGAGGTATATAATTTGTACATTTTTTCACTACTTAATTCTGGTCATATATCTCTTGGTAGTTGTGGATCGAGAATAATCACTTTCGTAGCACGGAGGAATTCATTTTTGCTTTTATTTTTTGTTACTGTCAACTATCTATCAAGTAAAATGCTCTGCCAATTAAGGTGACTAACACTATTTAGTGTGTAAATACTGCTGTTTACCGCGCGCGAAATAGCGTACCCGATAAACAAATCCGACAGCTCATAGAGTTACTATGCTTTATAAAATACCTTGTACCTTATACTTTGGTCTTCAAAGGATATACTACGTTTTCTTATAAGAATATTTAGGCCACCAGTAATACTTCACATATCATCTTTTGTCACAAATAAGATTGGAACATATTAAGCTTAGCCACTGTATAAAGTCCAAATTAGAAAAAAATGGAGTTACTACCATTTACCTCTACGGTACAGATATATTATTCTTCATATTTTACTCAAACATACTGGTCTTCAATGGGGTGTATTACAAACAAAAAAAGTACATGAGACATCCAAAATATCACCAATCCTATGCCACTTTGTCCTGGGTGACTTAATTAAAAGCTGTATTAGCAAATTACCGTTTAAGGTCCCATTTTTAAAGAGATACATGGACGATTTAATTCTTGCACTCCCAAAAGACAAGATCATGGACACTACACATTTTTAACAGTCACTGTCCAGACTTGCAATTAACAGTAGAATTAGAAAATAATGATATGATGCTACCCCACCATACAATCAACGTTCTAAAAATAGAATGGCACATAAAGCCAATATGTAGCAACAAGTTTATTAATTTCTTTTCAGCACATCCATCTACGATGAAGACCAACCTAGTAATAAATATGAAAAGTAGAGTTATAACCTTGTCACATACTGAGTATAGAACTGCTGGTCTTAAAAAACTAAAAACGATTATGTTAGAGAATTCATTACCTGCCAACCTTCTGAACAGACTTATTTTTAGTGTTTCACAAGTCAAAACGACAAATTAAACAGAGGTCTAGATAAACAAACAACGAACATTTACTACTCTCTACCATCCAGACAGCACAAGTACGTCCCATGGATGTCCGAAAGATGTACCTCATTAAATGTCCGGACATCCCACGGACATCCGTTTACATAATTTGGACGTCCCCGGGACGTTCAATAAGATCTAAATGTTACCAAAAAGTACGTCCCAGGGATGTTCATGGGGACGTACATAATACATAAACAGAGCTTACTACGGGACCTAAAGAGAATAATTGATGGATTCGACCGTTATTTAATGGAAATTTATTCTATGTAACAATAAAACACTGAAAACTTTGTTTTCAAACTTCCACAAAATTTATTTTAAATATTATCACTACAGCTGTTTCGGCTGATTGCCTTTCTCAAGTGATCTATTTTGGCTTGGGTTTACAAATTTATAGTCTCTAATGTAATAGGTTGAGGAGGGGAGAACTGTTTGTCTCAAGTTGGTCATTCAGATTTATATCTGTGTTTTTTAATTTGGTGATTTCCATAGATTCTAACAAAGATAGCTTAAGGCCTTTATTTTGAATGTGAAGAATTTTACATTTGTCATTAAAAGAATGATTATGATCTAGAAGGTGAAGTGCGTATGTCGAATCTGTTTTTCTATTCTTGAAAGCCCTTTTAGGTTCTGCTATTCGTTTATCAAAGTTTCTACCAGTTTGACCGATGTTGGCGACTGCCCAAGAACTTACATCGGTCAAACTGGTAGAAACTTTGATAAACGAATAGCAGAACATAAAAGGGCTTTCAAGAATAGAAAAGCAGATTCGACATACGCACTTCACCTTCTAGATCATAATCATTCTTTTAATGACAAATTTAAAATTCTTCCCATTCAAAATAAAGGCCTATCCCTATCTGTGTTAGAATCTATGGAAATCAACAAATTAAAAAACACAGATATAATTCTGAATGACCAACTTGAGACAAACAGTTCTCCCCTCGTCAACATATTTCATTAGAGACTATAAATTTGTAAACTTGAGAAAGGCAATCAGCCGAAACAGCTTTAGTGATAATATTTAAAATAAATTTTTTGGAAGTTTGAAAACAAAGTTTTCAGTGTTCTATTGTTACCTAAAGAGAACTTACAAAAAACTAATAAAATGAAAAGCAAAAATAAATGGGATTTTTATTAATTTTTAAGTACATTACTCATACTTATTTTACAAATGTAGCAACTCACACCACAACCACAACAATTATCTATAAAATTCCTATATACCTACTTAAAGACTATAATAATAAATTACCAAACTATAAACTAGTATCTAAAGCAATAAACTAATTCTAATTACAACCACCACAACAATAATTATAATTCGAGAAATAAAAGATTCCGAAAATGCTAGCTAAAAATAAAAATGCCTTAAAAAGCAACATAAATACAAGGAGATAAATAGAAGCGTCGTTAAAACATAACCACATTCTTCTTTTATCTTCTAATTTTTAATTTTCAGTTCCACTACAGAACAAAATTTTAGAGATACAACTCAGCTATAGGATAAGGATTTTTCTCTAAAAGGGGCCTCTGTCTGTTTTCGTATAAATTAATGGTATTTAAAACTAAATATAACTTTTTAAAGTAAAGTTTAGTAGGAAGATATTATATTTTGTAAAAAATATGCTTAAGTAAAAAAATGGCACAATTAACATCTAGAATACATCCCTAATGGGACGTCCCTGGTATGTCCGACTAAAAATATCCCTTGGACGTTCAAAAGAAGTCCCGGGACGTTTGGACCTATAATGGCATAAAATGGATGTCTCAGGGATGTCTTGTGCTGTCTGGGCATATAGTTATTCGAGGCTTAACAAATAGACTGTTACATACATTTTGAGAACTACCTAATATCAAAATTGGAACCAGAAATATAACAACAATATCGCAGGTACACACCAAACTAAAAACACCCTTAAATATTAAAGATATCTCCATTATGGTGTACTCTCTACCCTGTAATAATTGCAATGAAGTCTATTGGAGAAACGTTCAGCAATTGATTCGGAAAATTAGCATCGCACAAGAGTAAAATTTTAACCTGAATAAAGTACAAGCCTGTTCATTAAGTGAACATTCTAACACGCCTAACTATGACCAAGTAGAAATATTGAGAAGGGGCAGAAAGCATAACAACAACTGTTTCTAGAAATGTGTTTAATCCAAACTACACAAAACACAGAATAATAGACAAGACATTGAGAATCTAAGTGCTACATTAAGTAATCTTCTTTCAATGAAAGAAGCAACAACTGTATAAAAGTTCTCATAAAAATTACACAGATTAGAGGGAATATTCCAAGTTCAAATGAAATCAATTTTTTTATTTGCGTTTAGTTTTTTTTCTTTTTTAAATAGTAAGATAAACTCTGTTGCTTGTTTAGTAAGTGCAAACGAAACATTTTTACATATGCCAAAATATGCGATGAAGGTTTGCATAAGCACAGGCACTTCCTCTGTCAAACTAACCTAAAATATATATAAAAAAAATAGAAGGGACAGGGAAACCATAGTGATAATTTAGAATGAAAGAAAAAGAAAAAGCAAATTATTAGAATGTCATCAAATGTTAAGTAATTTTGTTAATTTTATAGTAACATCCTCACAAGAGTAAGCCTGTTAAAGATATAACTTGATTGTATAATACAGTTTTTTGTTTTCATTTTTAGTATGTTTTGAGAAAGAGTTAAATCTAAATCGTATACAATCGATATATTGATGACCGCTTTCTGAAATTAATTAATAGTTTGTAAGAAAAAGAATTGTTAATTTCTTCTTCTTCTTCGGGTTCCTTCTCCTAGCGGAGGTTGGAAATCATCATCGCTATTTTAACTTTGTTGGCCGCATTTCTGAATAATTCTAATGAGCTGCAGCCGAACCACTCTCACAAATTTCTTAGCCAGGACATTTTGCGTCGTCCTGGGTTTCTCTTCCCTTGTATCTTCCCTTGCATAATCAACCTCAGTAATACGTACTTCTCACCCCTCATTAAATGTCCCAGATTGTAACACGTTAATTTCAAGAAAATGTAAGTAAATGTAAATGTAAAACGCGGAATGTAGTGCCTGTATTTTAAAGAATAAGTTACATTTCCCTACATAACTTTTTCAGCACTGAGCAGATCGTCCTGAAATGTTTACTGAATTTGCTTTTTATATAGATGAGTGTAACCTATCAGTATAAAAGGTGTGTGCCACTAAGGATAACAGACTTATAATAAAACTAACAAGCGTAGCAAACATTTTATCAATTTAAAATTTTTTAAGTTTTCTCTTTATAAGTTTTACAGCATTTATGATGTAAAAATCTTGCAAACAGCATTTTATTCGTTGTTAAAAACCCAAAAAATCTATGATTTGTAGAAGTCTGTGCCATCAAAAGTAATCCTTAGGTAACATTGTTTTCATAGCCTTATTATTGATTTATTTGATGTTAATTTGGTTAAGTTACATTTTTTAAGCACACTATGGATATCATAATATATGCACATGCACAACTTCGAAACTTGGCATGATCATTAGTATTTGTGTTATACAACAATTACCCGAAAAGCTAAATCGTATACTTAAACGCTTAAAACTTATGATATAAATTGTATTTGTCGAGGCTTTGATTTTTTATGAGTGCACCAACTGCATTGGAAACCAACAAAATAAGATTTTGTACGTTTAACTTAATATATTGTTAAAGATATTTGAAAACAAGTTCAAAAAATCATAAGTCGTCTGAAGTATAATAAGTCAAGGCTTATGAAATTAAAAATAATGGGGAGTTGCCCATGTAAAAATGGTGAAAAAACACAATATTGAAAAAATATACCCTTCTATGACTAATAGGAACCAACATACAATTTTTTTTATTCTTGTCTCTATTGTGTATTAACATTAAGAGCTGAAAATTAAACACATTGTAAATGAAGATCTAGATTTTTTGATCCAATTTAGAGATGGCATATACAGAGAAGGTGTAAACAATTTTAATCCGGTAAAGTGATCGTACTCGTAAAAAACGCCACGATAAAGCGGAAGGGAGAACTTTCAGAGCTCTGTTTTTTAGAATGGAACTTTAAATTGAAGCGCACTGGAAAAATGTGCAATATCTCGCCTTATGTAGCACGCCGAACATTTATTTTTTTTAAATATGGGTAGCTCGAGAATATAATAAGAACCGAGCTACTTTTCCCTCCTGGAAAAATCGGAAAATCCCGAAAAAATAAATTAAATAATTTTTTCCATAAAAAAGTTATTGAATTTTATTATTAGTTTTTAGGTATTTAAATTTTATTAACTAATGTATATTATTTTTATAAATTTATAATATTAATTAGTAATTAATACTTCAAACGTGTTTCTTTAAATTAAAATATTCAAATAAATAATTTGAATACTTCAAATGTGTTTCTTTAAATTATAATATTTTCTTTTATAAATATGTTAGTTTGCCTGGTTTTGGTATGGCTATTATCTTAGAGCGCTTTAGTTCTTGTGGGATATTTAGTAGGAATTCAGGGTGAATATTATCAAATCCTGGTGCTTTTGCTGGCTTAACGTCTTTTAGAGCCTCTGATATGTCTTCGCTGGTGAAGGGGAGGGAATGCTCCGTTTCTGTGGCTACATGTTTTAAAGTTAAAGCAAACAAGAAAAATGTTACTGAGATAGTTTTGAAAAAAAAAAATGTTTTGGCACTTTTTCTATAGAGTGAACCGTTCTCTTACAAACAACAACCATTTGTATTTTATCTCAAATAAAGTCACTGGGTGTGGCAGTCTAGTGGGAATGCCGGTAGAAGTTATACTTCTATACATGTATTCGTTGTTACAAATTTATCTGGGAGTCAATCTGCACAATTATTACATATGTCATGCTATAGGAAGAGAGAGAGAGCAGAAAGAGAAAAAGAATTAGTTATATAGGTATATATGGTGCATCGTTTGCTGCATATAAACATTTGACCTGTAATAGGAGTATAGTTAATGAAGTATTCAATCAATATTTTAATGAAAATATATTTTTTTATATTCATATTATGTATAAAAGGAGTTGAATGCAAAAAAAAATTTTTACACATACTCTGCAGTAAAATTCATTGTTTATTTTGTTATTAATATAAAAATTACAATACAATAAATATGCAAATACAATACAATATATATATATATATATATATATATTATATATATATATATATATATATATTATTTGTAGTCTCAGCAATTGGTCTGCATGAAATAAAACTCTATTTGTTATTTCTTAATATTTCGTCACGATTTTGTGACTTCTTCAGGAGAAAACTGTAAATTAATTATAATTATTATATGTAAACAAAATGAATATTTCAATACTTACAACTTAAGATTAAAAATTTAAATTTTGATAACATATCCAATTTAAATAAATGACATTTTTTTTTTGATTTTAATTTATTTGGGAGTTATGGTAACCGCAATATTTTATAGAGTGAATTTCCATTGTCATATCAGTATCTAATAACATCAGACCAATAACTGACTACGTACCATCAATTACATGTTCCTGATTCTTTCTCAATCTTCTACTTTTGCACCTTATTATATGGATAATACTGTCACAATATGTAATTGTTTACTAAAACTTATTCGCTAAAAATTGTGCAATGGGAATTCACTCTATAAAATATTGCGGCTACCATAACTCCCAAATAAATTAAAATAAAAAAAAATGTCATTTATTTAAATTGGATATGTTGTCAAAATTTAAATTTTTAATCTTAAGTTGTAAGTATTGAAATATTCATTTTGTTTACATATAATAATTATAATAAATTTACAGTTTTCTCCTGAAGAAGTCACAAAATCGTGACGAAATATTGAGAAATAACAAATAGAGTTTTATTTCATACAGACCAATTGCTGAGACTACAAATAATATTTAACACAGTACGGTCGAGAATAATTTGATAAATATATATATATATATATATATATATATTTATATATATATATATATATTTGTTTTGAGGTTTCCGCGGGAGCTATATGTGCTGTCACTATTTTTCCGGGTTTGACTCCGCGTTGTAAAGTGCTGGTTTTCTCGAAAACCATTGTTTTGGCGACGTTTCGGCAAGGTCTCACTTGCCATTCTCAAGCCTGGTGGAACTACTTCTCGTCGTTACTCGATTAGTACTGGTCCAGGATTATCCTGGATTAGACCAGTACTAATCGAGTAACGACGAGAAGTAGTTCCACCAGGCTTGAGAATGGCAAGTGAGACCTTGCCGAAACGTCGCCAAAACAATGGTTTTCGAGAAAACCAGCACTTTACAACGCGGAGTCAAACCCGGAAAAATAGTGACAGCATATATATATATATATATATATATATATATATATATATATATATATATATATATATATATATATTTACGGCATAAAGTGGAGTCCGCCCATGTTAAAATTCAGGTTTAAGTGAGCTCCGTGGTCAAGTGGACACCGATATACGGAGCTCACTTGACCATTCCCTAATATTGGTTCTGTCGATTCGTTAACATACAGAGGTTCATAATTTTTAAAAAAAATTTTGGAGCCATAAATACCCCTGTATCATAAATGTATATCGTGTAGTTCACGTGTATATATTATAGGGGTCGTTCAGGTCTTTTTCACTGTATATTTGAACAATTAGTTTATCGGTTTAAGTAAGCTCTGAGAGTTTGGCAACCGTGCGATTATAGCGTATATTTTCAAAGTTTACCCTGAACGGTTTATATGAGCTCCTTATTTTTATCTACTTTTTGTAGGCCGTGTAATGCCATACGCATTACTCTGTGTATTCAAGGATATCTTATTACCGGGTATTACTACGTGCTAATAGGTACAAGGTACAGGTTATTTAAAAAACAGGTATATAGATACAAAAGGACTTGGGCTTATTATTTAATGGAATGGTCACTTGCATAGAAAATTTTATTTTCTCTGCATTTTTAAAAATGTTATTTTTTTACTTAATATAGTTTTATTAGTTCAATGTTTAAGTCTACGTTTTTTTAATTGTAGAAGTTTCGTACTATTTATATTTTTTTTACGTGACTTTGTCTTTGTACGTTTTATAGAAGCATCCCAATAATAAAAACTGTTTTTATTTCATCCAATGTTCTGCGATATCTTGTATAAAGTTTTTTTATTATTTTAGTTTTGGTCTTATTTGTACTACATAATATGATATCTTGATAGAAGGTTATCTAAAAAATAAATATGGTTAAGTGATATAGATATATATAATAGATATTTTTGTGTTAAAATGTGTAGTAGTGTGCACAAAAAGAAATAATGGTTAATTTGTAGGGCGAAAGGACGTTCGCCTCATTTTTAGCTGACAAATATTATTTCTGACCTCAATTTACCTTTTAGTTTTAAACAATGATCTGTGAATAATCACGTGCAATACAAGCTACTTTCAAGGAATTTATAGATAGTCTACAGTTCAACGATTTCATGACATTATTGGAGGTTTAGTTTTGTGAAAGCGTTTGTGTTAGAGAAATTGAAGGAGCACATATGAGTTTTTCAGGCGTTTTGGCTGAAAATTGATTCATAGTTTATTTTTATTGGGCGATAATAGGTGTATCGTCTGTATATTAGAAGTCCTAGTATCTATAGGTATGGGTTAATCGTTTGTTTATACAATGTAAGTGTCTTTATGCTATCCCAAGCGAGACCGTTCTTCATCTGCTATCCTTACCATCGAGTGATACGAAAAATATTCTATTGTGTAGGCATACACAGATAATTTTATCGTTTGTTATCTACGGGGATATCATATAGTTTTTGGAGAAATATCCTGTAATTTAAGGTGTCGTAAGCGGAATTTATATTGAAAAATACCACCCCTGATACCCGATATTTTTCGTAACCGTCTTTGCTGTCTTGAGTAAGATTTAGTATTTGTAAAGTACGCGATCTTCCCTATCTATAGCAACTTTCGTCTTATAATTTGAGTTTTTTTTCTAATATCGGTGAAATCATATCATCGTCTCTTGTGCAAAAGTATTTTAAATAGCTGACAAAACAAAGATATTGGCCAATAGTTTTTGTGGTCGTTGGAGTTTTTGCCAGGTTTAAGCAAGGTAACAACTTTGGCTCGTCTCTAGACTTTGCGTATCTGCATAATTTGAATACAGTTGCTCATCATCCGGATAAGCCATTGTAGTGTTTTGGTGCAGATTTCGTAATTAACTGTGTGTTCAGATCCTCAATGCCGGTAGTTGTATTATTTTTCATTTAATATGTAGATGGTGGATCCAATCAAGCTGACTGTTTTTGTCCTTTCTTATTTTAAGTTTTTCTTTGCTTCTTTTACGACAGAGATAGCAGATCTATATCTATAATAAGGTTTTCAGCGATCAGCTTAACACCAAATATCCTAGGTTAGGCCCTATATGTGTTTCCTGCACTAGAAATACGCCAGATTCATGTTTAGCGCATATGTCTGATAAGTTTAAGTCAAGTAAAGTTTCTTTATCTCTAGATATACCCTTAACATATATAGGCATATGTTATTAGAATAGTTGGTAGTAAAAAGAACAAATTTGACAAAATAAATAAGTTTGTGATATCGGTTGCAACTCATACATGTACAGATAGATAATAAGTAAGTATAGATAATAAGAAAATAAACAGCTAAATTAGTGTATAAAATTCCAACTACATACACCGGTGCCATTGTTTAAGTGATGGGTTTATCACAGATATCAAAGGTTACATTTTAATTCAAGGTTCCATTTACATATTTTCAACATGAAAAGACATGTTTATGCTTTTATTTTTTTAAATCTATTATTTTCTCTTTCTTGCAGCTATTTTAATGTTCTTTATTAATTGTCTTGTTTCTGCAGTAGGAATATATGTGTACCATGATAGGTTGTTATTTTATTTAATGTAATTACTCTTTGCTTTTGCCAATTGCTTTCTTACTTCCTCAGCGATTGGTCTTTTTTTTCTCATCAATAACCTCATCCTCTCTCGATATAGCTATTCTAAGATATTTAGATTTCACTATATGCTCATATCATTTGGTTTTTATCTCAAATTTGGACCTATGATGAAATTTTTATATCTTAAATCTAATGCTTTCATATTAAACTGGAATAAAATACTTAAATCCTAGCGAAATTGACATTAATTTTAGTTTCCATTTTATTAGTACTGATGGTACATGATTAGCATCTGTTGGTACTATATATCAATTTCAACACGTGGAAGTAAGAGCAATCTCCTGTTAGTAATTCCAGTGTCAATTATGACAAAACCCTTGATTGGATATTATAGAGTATCCAATATTTCAATCAACGGTATTTCAGAGTGATTTTTTTTAAATTCTTATATATATTTGCAAAATGGAGAAGGAAGTTCAGTACAGAGCCGGTTAAACAGCTAATCTGTCAATTTAGAAGTAAGAACAAGTACCAACTTGCTAAAAAGCACACCCATACACAAAAGGGATGATAAAATGTACTGCACAAACTGTAGTGGTATGAGTTACATATAAGCTATATATTAATAATTAGGATATACAGTATTTTTTCTAATACACCTGGAAGGATTGAGTAAATAGGTGAACTATCAAACAGGAGACTATTAGTGTAGAATTAGAAAAACTTAAACATTCGTTGATCAAATATTCTCTATTAGGCAGTTAATGAGAAATGTTGGGAATACAGAAAAAACATTAAACCAGTTATTTATAGATTTTAAACAAACACATGATATAATTATAAGAATAAAACTATGAAATACCATGGCAGAACAACGCTTACCTAAGAAATTAATTAATTTAACAAGGGTGAAGGACGAAAATTGGACAAAGTGCTTTAAAAAAGGCGAACGAATTAGCGTAACAGCTGGTTTAAAAACTAAACAATATGAGACGAATTGGGGATATTATATTACACAATCTAAACCGCTTGGATACGAAAAATATCAGGAAATAATGATACGACAGAAAAGACTAATGACTTTACAGCTAATTGCTACATAAATAGCAATGTAATGCAAATAGATGATTTTGTATATAAGACTAATATATTATTATAAAGTATACCTATATAGATACAAATAGTAAAATAAAACTACAACTATTATACAATATAGTAAATACTTATTTAGATAAACGTAAAATGTTCCACTGAACGTTAACGATAAATGTTTCAAATAAAGGTTAAAACATGCTTTTCAATTCGCGGTAAAAGACTTAGTAGAGTTCAACACACAAGATAAATTCGTAACAAAATTGATATATCAGTACACGGTACCCGATACAGCAGCAAATTAATTTTAACAACAAATATGTAGGTTGTACTTTACCCCATTGGAATCATAGCATCCGCTATGGAAATTGGTATCTTCTTTGACATACAGCAACCACATGTGAAATTACGAAAGATTAATGTTAAATTAGGAAAACCAAATCAATTAACCGTTGATCAAATATTCACTCTTATATACTTAATGAAAAATGTTGGGAATAAAAAAAACATTAAGCTAGTTATTTATAAATTTTAAACAAACATTTAAATATGATATAATTATAAGATTGTGAATAAAATGTTATGGAAGAACTAGTCATACCTAAGGAAATTAACTGCCAACTTACTTTTAAATGTACAGTAGCCTCAAACAAGAAGATGCCATGTCTCCAATCGTGTTTACCATTGTTTTGGAGAGCATCGCCCGGAAACTCTAATACCGAAAATCTCAAAGTTTAATATCAAGGTCCTCACATTATACGGACTTTCGACGATGAGTTTAATATAGTAGGGAGTATAATCATTATTAACAAAAAACATTAATACATTCAATAGAAAAAAGCGCAAAAAGGATCTTCCAAATCAACGATGATAAAAAATATATGGCATCATAAGAGAACTACAAAACAGAATAGGACATAATATTTCATTAGACCAGTACAACTTTGAAATGGTTCATCGGTCTAAATATTTAATATTTAAGAGCACTTTGAACAAAAACACTACAGAATAGGATAACAACAGAACACAAGCTGGCAGTTCCTACGTTTTAAGCAAAAAAATTAAATCCAAAATACATCCCGCAATACCAAAAATAAGAATCTACGTATGTAAGTGAAACACGGGCAATGAAAAACAAAATAAGAGCCGATTGAGCGTCGCAGAAAGAAGAATTCTTAGAGAAATATATGAATCTGTTATGAATAAGATTACAAACATTAACTTTGGCGTTGAGATTTAGATTCTTGTACGACGTTGCAATCTTTATCTTTGACCTTAGCATTAGTTCCCGGTCGTAAAACACTTCTGGGGGATTTTCTAGCAATCCTGATCTAATTAATACCTGAGTTTTACTTGCATTGTTTTATACATTCTGATTTTAGTAGTTCATATTAGACTTCTGGATTTAAAAGTGTTATGAGAGTTATATATGAGTTATATTAGTTTGCTACCTGAATTTTTCCTTTTATCTCTTATTTGACAACGATATCGCGATATCTAAAACACTCCTATCTTTCAAAATTATACGTTACTCCTGTTACGTTACGTTACTCTTGTTACGTTATATCGTGTCTTTTGTCTGTTAATGAATATTTAGTTGGTTTTCTCGTTACTGACTATTATACAGTTTTTTTTTGCTGCTAATAGCATTATTGTATAGTATACTAATATTTAATGTATATATTAAATCTGGATAGTGGATAGATATTCTTTACTTTCTCGGAGAAATTATATTCTAACTCACAAAAATCCTATTAAATTGACAAAACCGCCCTTGCATGTTCTATTTACTTATGAGAGCCAGCAGCAATATCAGTACCATAATAATGCGTATAGTCCTGGATTGGCTAATCGTTGGATAATAGAAGCATGCATGTAGCAGTTTTCATGGTTTGATGCCTGCTTGCTGAAATCGGGGAGCAGATATATCAGAACCAAGGTAATGACTATAGTAATTGTTGCTTTACCGGCAAAATATTAAATACCAGAAGGTATAACGCTAGCAGTCTCACTGCAGCCTCGATGGAGAAGGCAAAGTGAGACAACTTTATTATTATTAACCAACATTATATTTTCTAGTAAAATCATCATGATTTTACAGCAAGACAAATTTTCCAATGTTGGTAATCAAAACATCATGTAAGTACCACCAGGTTCCCTATGTTGGTATCCAACAAAATCCTTGTAATAACGATACAGGAAACAAAACTCCAGAGATATAAATAAATAAACTAGATATCTAATAAAATACAGATTCTTGATTCCAATAGTTAAAAAATTAACCAACAGCCTACCCAAACAGATATAACGTCCATTTAACATGTAATCCGTTAACGGTCCAAGGTACAAAGCAGCTCCTAGCATAATGCTGATGATATAGATTTGATAAGAAACTAAAACATAGACGAAGTGAAAACCAAATACAAGCAAATACACAGAAGAGACCAATTAAATAAACCTAGATAAAACAACTAGATAAAAAGTCAACAACTACAATTTCAAAAGTATAGAAGACTTTAAATATATTGGATCAATAACCACAGTTAATAATACCGCCACTGGAGGAATAAAGAGCATAATATAAACTTTAGACCTATTTTAAGACCAAAGAAGACTTAAAACTTCAGCGGCATTTTGACTGTACAACTTTTTTCCAATTCGTTCGGTCTTCCATCAACATAGGGTCAAATAGAATGTTCATTTTGCAGAGATCTGCTTGGATGTTATCTCCCCATTGCATTCTGGGACGTCCGAGTAGTCTTTTGCCTGTGGGAATCTCCTCCCACACCAAGTTTACAAGTCTTTCGTTATGCAATCTGTGCACGTGTCCTGCCAATCTTAGTCGCTATGATTTAATTTCTTGGACTATATTGGCGTCGCTGTAGAGAGCTTTTAATTCGATATTAGTTCTGATCTTATACTGGTTTGTGGTGATGTCATGGTGAAGTTCAAAAATGTTTCTAAGTATTTTTCGTTCAAAGCGTCTGAGCTTTTCTTCGTTTGCTTTGGTCATGGTCCACGTTTCGCATTCGTATGTTAATACAGGTCTGACGATAGATTTATAGATTTTGATCTTTGATTTTCTTGTAAGATTTTTTGATTTTATGAGCTTATCCAGTGCAAATAGACAGCAGTTTGCAGATTGGATTCTGTCTTTTATTTCTTCAGTAACATCGTTGTCAGCTGTGATTACGGCCCCCAGATACTTAAAACGTTGTACTCTTTCGAAATTGAATTTGTTGACCGTCACATTCTGTCCTATTCTGTCTCTTCATGTCGTTCTATTTATACACATATATTATATATTTCGTCTTATCTTCATTAATCTTCAGCCCTACTTCACTTGTTGCTCCTTCCACCTTGTTGAAAATGTCTTTCGTGGATAGGATGGAGTCTCCAACGAGATCTATGTCATCTACATATGCGAGGAACAGCTTGGGACCTTAAACCGATAGCAATTCTCTTTTTATTTCGGCCGACCTCATGGCTTTCTCTAATACAAGGTTAAAAAGTAGTGGAGATAACACATTACCCTGTTTAAGTTCACTGTTGATTTCAAAGCTGCCAGACAGTTTATTATTTACACGTACGCGTACTTTAGATATTTCAGAAGTTCTGCTGGTATCTAGTCCGTACCCGGCGCTTTGTGATTTTTCAGCTTATTTAAGGCCTTTTGGGTTTTTTTGACGGGCATGTCCGCTGTGATATAGATCTCTTAGTTATGCTGTTCTTCCTGTATGATGTTTAGAAGGTCCCTAAAATACTTTTTCCTGTTACTTCTTTACCGTCGATTATCATACGGCTTTGGTTCTATGTCTTCTTTTCTCATGGGAAATTGTTTTATAGAATTCTCTGGAGCCTGGTTTGGGCTGGTCTCTCTCCATAGCTTCATATTTTTGTTGTTCATAGTTTCTTTTCTTTGTGCATATTATTTTTTCTTGGTTCTTTTCGGCAGTCGTCATATTCCTTTTTACTTTGGTCTGTTTGCAGTTGTATCTAAGTCTTCCTTACTGTTTGTCTTTTTCCAGCTGTTTCCGACATTCCTCGTCATATCATGTTTTTGCCCTCTTCTGCCTACTCCTTCCAAATATCTTGTCCGCTGTCTGGGTTATTATTTCGGCAGTCGCTTTCCAGAGCTGTTCTATATCATTGTATTCTCTTTCAGAGTTCAAGGTTTGTTCAAGTTGTTCTCTATAGTTTTGTTGTTTCTCTGCATTGTGTATTTCGTCCATGTTCCATTGTGGGTTTATTGTTGTTTTATTGTATTTGTGGCTAGATATTCTGGATTTGACTTTTGCTCTGATTAAGTAATGATAATGATCTGTGTCTCCGTCTATTCCTCTCAGGCTTCTTACGTCTATAATATTGTTACCAGGTTTGCTTATGAATGTCTTTATGCGGAAACATGGTTGACTTTATTAACATAATATTAGCTGCTGCAGTTTCTGTGATTCTTAAGCCATTGTCCTTGGATACATTGTGTAGGCTGTGTTTACCTATTGTGGGATATAGGCTAGGTCTTTGCCTATTTAGCATTAAAGTCCCCGCAGAGTATGCGCATATCATGTTTGGGCATCGTATCTATCTCTCTTTCTAGGGCATCGTAGAAGTCATCCTTTATATCTTCATCCTTCTCCTCCGTTGGTGTATGCGCTGAGATAATCGAAATGTTGTATCGTTCTCCCTTTATTCGTATGTAGCATATCCATTCATTTATAGGTTTAAAATTTAGTATGTTCTGTACTAGATTGTCTCTAATCACAAAGCCCGTTCCAAATTCATGTCTTCCGTTTTTGTTACCGCTGAAGAAGATGGTGGATTTACTTATTTTTATATTTCCATCGTCTGGCCATCTTATTTCTTGGACGGCTGTTATATCCATTCCTATGTTTTCCAGTTGTTCCACAATATTTATAGCAGCTCCAGATCTGTACCAACTCTGGGCATTCCAAGTTCCAATATTTATAGTCCTTTTACATTGCATTTGTCGGTTTTTGTGTTTATGTGTCCGGTTCCGAGGCAAAGTTGCAGTTTTCATAACTAGTTTCTTTTTCCGAGGATGGGTAGTTAACCCTCCGCTCAACCCTCCTATTTTATCCGGGCTTGAGACCGGCTGCAGTAAGATGATTTCCGAGCTACTAAATCCACTCGTTCCTCACCCTACCCCAGGCAGCAGCAAAAGAGTAGTGAATAAAAAATGAGAGAAGTGCGTTGTTGATAACATGTGCAATAATAGGAACGAATGGAAATGAAGAATCCGAAGAAGACAAAGAGGTTTTAAATTTATAAATCTACATAATTTTTAACAATATATATTTATTCGTCATTTCCAGAGCCAGTGTGCTAATTGTGCGTAAAATAAAACTTTTTAGGGTAAATCTGCTACAGCTCGGTGTGACTCAAATAATTCCAAAGCTAAAAACTATCGATGTTTGTATGAAAAGAAAATTTCATTTTTGAATGCTTAGTATAATGTAATGGTAAATTTATCGCTACGAAACATACCGTGCGATGTCGCGGTGTCTACCCCGCGAATTTTATTAATCTCTTTTAAAAGAATATTGGCAAGTATACATAATCACATAATTGTGGACGGTATCCTGTACCTAAATACTAAGAAGGTTGTCGTTGTAATCTAAGAATAAGTTTTACCATTTACAGGAGAACCATGTTGGAGTTCTATTACCCAGGACTCCCACATGAAGAACATTTAGCTGATAGTTGTGCTCCTATCGCGCATCAGAGTGCTATAGGGGAAAGGGATAGTCTGGAGCATTCGAGCGCGGTGGAACAGTTCCTGTCTACACTGGAATTAATACACCTCGCTCCAATCAATTGTTACACCCGAATGTAATTTTAAGGGGTGAACAAGTTTCACAAACTGGGTTCAATTACTTTACAATTTTTTAATTTTTTGTGATAAACTGAAGTGATTGATTGTTGTTTTGAAAAAGTAAGTTATTTTTTTTTAATTTTTGTATTCTTATCATTATACAAATGTACCTGATATTGTAATATTTACAACATTTTTCATAATATATTCTGAAATGCGCTTTCTTTTACTGATAACGAACAGCAGTTTTAATAACTTCTTGTTATTAATTATGTAGGTATTAATATAATTATGTAGGTATTTAGATTTTTACCTTGTTCTTACTATAGTGCTAAAGCACAAATGTATTCATAGTCTACTATATTTTTTCCATAGGGAAAAAATATACTTACTTACTCCGTGGCGTTACAACCCTTCGTGGGTTTTAGCCGACTCGATAACATGCCTCCACTGTTTTCTATCTTGAGCAACCTCCATCCAATTCTCCACGCCCATAGTGCTTAGGTCTCCTGCTATATTATCTCGCCACCGGAGACAAGGGCGTCCGCGTGGTCTCCTTCCAGTTGGGATTTCCTCCCACACCAGTCTTACTGTTCGTTCGTCAGAATGTCTTCTGAGGTGTCCTGCCCATTGGAGTCTTCTGGACTTTATTTCTTTTATGATGTTGGCGTCTGGGTAAAGTTCTTCAAGCTCTTTATTAGTTCTTATCCTATATTGTCCTGATGCTTCATCAAGCACCGGACCAAAGATCTTCCTTAGGATTTTTCTTTCCCAAACACGTAGTCTCTCTTCATTTGCCTTTGTCATCGTCCACGTTTCGCTTCCATACATCACAACGGGTCGTATGATTGTTTTATAGACCTGTATCTTCGTACCTCGTGTTAGTTGTTTTGATTTTATAAGGTTTTGGAGGGCAAAAATACATCTGTTGCCGGCCTGAATCCTGTTGTTTATTTCTTGTGATCCGTTATTGTCTTCAGTTATTGTTGTTCCAAGATACTTGAATTCTCTAACGCGCTCAAAGTTAAAGTCATCGATGATAATGTTCTGACCGATTCTGTCTCTGCTTTGGTTATTGCGGCTCATATACATATATTTCGTCTTATTTTCGTTGATTTGGAGCCCCATCTTCTCTGCTTCCTTCTCAAACCTTACGAAAGTCTCCTTCATCTTTAATCGCGTGTTTCCTATTAGATCTATATCGTCTGCAAATGCCAGTAGTAATAGTAAGTTTGGTCCTTCTCGATGAAATACTGTATTCGGTTTTTCGATTCTTGCACTTCTGATTATGTGCTCCAGAGCTAAGTTGAAGAGTTGTGGTGAAAGTGCATCTCCCTGTTTTAGTCCATTGTTTATTTCAAATGTCTCCGAGTATTGTTGTCCAACTCTCACCTTACATCGTAACCGTTCCATACACATCCGTATCAACCGGACTAGTTTTTTTGGAAAGCCAAGTTCCTGCATCGCTGTCCACAGTCTGTCCCTACATACTCTATCAAATGCTTGTTTAAAATCTATGAACATCTGATAAATGAAAAAATACATATTCTAAATATATTATATATATTCCAAAAGACCTTTTATTCATACATTGTATTTTAACAAAGAGTGAGTGTGAGTGAGTCTTGTCCATAGAAAAAAGAGTGGCTTTCTTCAAAAGTGCAGATCGCAGGGTAATTATCGCCCACAAGTAGCGTCCACTTGGCAAAATAAATTCTATAAAACCCCATTTTTTTAAGGACAGCTGTTCCACTTGCCAAACCACACAGACCTGTGTTCGAGTTCTAATGTCTTTAGTTACGTGCTAGTGCTTTGCTGCATCCATCCTACATGGTAAAGTACAATAAACCATATTTATTTTGTTGTATGCATAGCCGGGAAAAATTGGCTACAAGTAGCGTACAATAAAAACCAATGGAAAGGAAGACTTGAAGTGGCTTATGTTCAGATGTGGACGTGAATGGCTAGACGAAGAAGAAGAAGAAAGATGCATAGTCTATACATCAAGTACTTTTACTTGCTATTGAATTATTTCATATTGTGTCGCGACTTGAACCTTTTAATTGAACTTTGTTTTACTTTCGTTTAAAAATTATAAACTTTTTTCATAGTTTGAGCTTTTATACCGTTGTGTATTATACAAGTATTCTATTTCTTTTTATCGTAGTGAGCCATTATTCAGACAAAATATTTAAGTCTTATGGTAACTTGATTCTGTAATAAAATTCATGGTAGACGACAAGCGGTTTCATAATCACTAAACATATATATTTCTTTATGGGTTCATATGTTTTACAGTTATGGTATTATGTTCGGTCTTATCGTTTTAATATACTTTGTCGCTTGTATAAGCTATTATTATCTTGCCTTTCTGTATTTTTCGTTTTCAAGCTTATTTTAATTATATAGACGTTAATCATTTAAAAGTAAATGAATATTTTTTTTGTCACTTGGTTTAAATATAGTTCTTATTGCTTATTTATTTTTATTCGTAATACCCAAGTCGAAAGGGAGAAACCAGCGAGACGAATTTTAGATTAAACATAAATTATACATGTCTCGTTTCTGATGATGGCCACCTATATTACATATATGTATATGTACAGAAAGCAACACTTATTTCAGTTCGTACGATTTGCAGTAATTTTTTTATTGTTATTTCGGGAATTTCACGTTAATACTCTGTTTCTGTTGTTCCGCTTATTTATTTGAGATATGTTACTTCTTTTTCTTTTTCACAATAAGCAATTCTGCTTGTTCATTGGCGGATTAATACCTTTATGGAAGGTTGTCACTTCATCTTTTGCGCGGTCGTCCGATACTTCTTTTGCCGATTGGTGACTTATCTCTTGCTATTTTGACGACACGAGTCTCCTCCATTTTGCTTATGTAGTTATTCCATTTTTTACTTCTATTTTGTGTCCATATATTTATACACTGTCCGGTAAATTTTCTTTCGGTATTTCCTGTAATTCTTCTCAGTACTTTCATCTCTGCCGTTTCCATTATTCTTTGCGTTGTGGCTGTGTCGGGTCTTGTTTCTGCTGATGCCATCAATTTCTATTTTACATCTGGTTGGTTCTTTGCTGACTACTATTGTTTTAGTTTTTTGAGATGAGATTGTCATATTAAATTCTTTTGCTCTTATATTAAATCCGTGGACCAGTCTTTGCAAACTATCTTCATCTTGGGCTATTAATGCATAACAGAGTATTTTGATTTCTTTGTTTTCCATTTTGTATCCTCTTCATTTGTTAATGCTTTTCATGATATCATCCCCTTGTCTCGTTCCGCTGCCAATTTTTATAAGTTTTGTAAGTTGTCCATCTATTCTGACTTTCATTTTGTTCTTTTGATAGATGTTTTCGATAGTTTTTATAATATTTAGGGGAGCTACTCTATTATACATAATGTGGATTACATATTTCAGTCTTACTCTGTCAAACGGTGTCTGTAGGTCAATCAGACACAGAAATGCTGATCTATTATACTCTAGTGATTTCTGAGCAATTTGCTCTATAGCGAATATTGCATCTGTACATGATCTTCCACTAAAAAAAATCCAGTTGTTTATCTGCTAAACTTATATTCTGATTTATTAGCACTTGTAAAATTTTAGTTGTAAGTTTTAGTGAAGTATTTAACAAGTTTATATCACTATAGCTTTCGGTTTGTTTTTATCTTCTTTTTGACTAGTAGAATTAGTTCGCTCTTTCTCCATTCTTCCGGTATTTTATTTTGTTTTATAATTTTATTACGTAATGTTGGTAATTGTTCTGTCATTGCTGCTCCAAAATATTTCAGTACTCGTTTGGTATCTCGTCTTTACTTTCTGCTTTTCTATTTTTCAGATTTTCAAGTATTTTCCGAACTTCCTGTGCATTTATATTAGGTTCTTTATTTGTGGTAATATCTGGTGTTTCCGGTTTCAGCGTCGTTTGATCTTCTCCTGCATATAGCCTTTTTAGGTAGTCAATCCACGTATCCTTTCTTTGTGTTTTAGTTCTTTTAGTTTCTTTACCTCCAATCTTTGACCTCTTATGAAGCACCCTATTTCCTTTTGTAGACCGTAAAAATATGTTTTATTTCTTTCGGAAAACGTTTCTAGTGATCATTTTTTATTTTTCTGATAAGTTCATGAGTTTCGTTTCTAATTATCTTGTAATTATGGTATGCCTCTTGTATTTTGGTTGACGTGTATTTCAGGTAAGCTTTTTTATTTTCTTTACATTTTTCCTTCACTCCTCTGTACAAAACCATGGAGTTCTTCGCCTTGGCAAAGATTTATTTTTATTTATATTTTTTTCACCAAGAACTTTTTTGGCCGAGAATAAGATATTAGACCTCATTTTTGCCCAGCTTTCTTCGACTCCATCACTTTCTGTGATACATGTGTTTCTGCTTTTTTTTTTTTTTGTTATTCTTTTTTGGAATAGGTATCTTGTGGAGTTATCCTAAAAGCTTTCGACTTTTATCTTTGTAGTGTATTCTGGTATTTTGTTCAATCAATCACATATATGTGTTTTCATTCGGATTTTGTACAATACCAATTTCTGATCGCTTCCTATGTCTGCTGATATTAGTGCTCTTACATTCAAGATTTATGAGGTCAATTATTCTCTATTCGACCGAATATAGCCCACCATAGATCTTTGTCCTCTACTGTTTTCAAAAGTGTATTTGTATTGTTCTTTTGAAGGAAAAATGTATTATTAATATGTATCTCGTTTATGCTGCTGAGGTCCGTCAGAAGGTTTCCGTTTTAATTTCTGATATTTTCGTTATATCGCTGTTTTATTCCTGAAACTATATCATTGCCAACACAACAAATGATGAATATATAATGATATATAATGTCGGTTAATAATTTATGTTTAACTACATTAGCCAAATATTCATGAAATTCCTCCATGACTAAATTGATCGATATTTAAATATATTTCAAGTTCCAAAATGTAGCTGCTGTAAAATTTGAAAATCTACTACTAATACAATTATTGGCAACATCGCAGGAGTTAAGAAGTGTACGCAAAATGGTAAATACGGATCCCAAAAATGGTTTATTCTGCTGTGGAGTCCACTTGCTCCTACATGTTGGTCGGAGTCTACATAAAGCGCTACTCAGATAATAATATACACGGTGTATATTCTACTGGAGTTAGTATAATACCGTTTTAGTACGGAGCCTATATTAACCGCTAGAAGTATATATATATATATATATATATATATATATATATGTATATATATATATATATAGGTATATGTATATATATATCTGTGGTGTTTGGGAGAAACATGATAACTCCAAAATAGCGAAAATTTTGTTAAGCCCTGCACTGCATTTTGTTTTTGATCTATTTTCGTTTGATCTGACTATGGTATGTCTATCGCGTCTAGAAAATGAGCCACGGCTTGGTATAATATTGATAAGTCCCTATTATTCAAATTTTGTTTGGTATAGTCCTGTTAAAATATTATATCATGTACTCGTAAACAAAACTAAACAATAACGTTTTGGTTCATATCTGATAATTGGTACTTATCATGTCTAGATCAAATAATATGCACATTCTTTTCGTAAAACATTTTGGTCCATATGTGATAATTGGTACTTATCATAGTTATATCAAATAATATGCAAATTATTTCGGTAATTTTATGCTATATCCCACTTAACATCTTTGATTCAAATAAAAATATTTTATTTAAGTGGCATTTTCTGTAAGTTTTTTATGTAAGTGGCAAATATCAAACTTTTCTTTTCGTTGTTTTGTACTTATCATAATTATTCATGAGCATTTGGTCGTATTCACGAACGTGTCGATTGCATTGTATTAGTGTTAAGGTCTATCGATGACTAGTTAGTTACACTTAGTCAGTAAGTCAGTATTAAAGTCAGTTTGTCTAAATCTTTCGAAGGCGAATGACGCAGTAAATGCGATCGAGTAATTTGGTAAACTTGGCTTATAATACAAGTTTTCGTATTACAAAAATAATTGAGATGTGTTTATTAGAAAATGAACAGTCGTCTTCTAATAATGTAAGTATTAAGTTTGATAGTGTAGAACTGACTGATGTTGAATCAGCTTTATAACCAGGCCCCTCTGGAAGTAAAGAAAGCAATTTGAACGTTTTAAAACCAGCACTATCTTCACCAGTAAATCTTAAAGAAAATACTACTCTGCTGAATTTATTAGCTTCTGAAATAACTTCTGGTGATAATTTAAGTTCTGGATCTATCACCTGAAACCATCAGATTCTGAACGTGAATATGGAAAAGCTGATTCCGAAGACCCTCAAAACGAGTTAGATGATCACTTTCCTTTGGCTCAAATAAGTATAAAAAAAGGAAGAAAGGTCGTTCTGAAAGAAGAAAAGGTGATGAATACATTATTGCTAAAGGTAAGAGCATTTCAGTTCAAGTTTCAATACCTGTGTCCACAAACTTTTAAGCAAAATGTCATGAAAAGACTGCCTCTGTTGATCTAAAGCAAATTTTTAGAGACTACAGAAACTTGTTAACTATGGATACACAGAAACGTTATTTGACTAGTTTAATAACAGTAAAACCTAAAGAAAGAACACGGCGTGGTTACTCAGTCAAAAATAGGTAATTTACAGTTCTTTATAAGTTGGAGAATATGGATGGTAATATCTGTAAATGTTGCTTTTTGAAAGTATTTGGCGAAACCAGAAGTTTCTTAGATGACGTTGTTAAAAAAAAGAAAGCATCTTCTACTTATATCTAAGTTTAAGAAGCCATCTAATGACACTTGCAAAATCTGTAATTTATTGTTTCTGAAGATAAAAAGCTGTGCCTCTGAAGAAGAAAAACAAAGATTAGAAAATTAAAGCCAACAATACCAGAATAATGCTTCCTTTCATTATACAACAAAACAAGACGACAAAGAAGAAAGTATGCGGAGCTTAGACAAGCTTGTAGTAGTTGCATTTGACTTGCAGAAGTATTTGACTACACCTAATTTGACATATAGTGTGGCTTTCTATAAAAGAAAGTTATGGACTTTTAATTTGACGATCCGCAATATCACCACAAAACGGACATCGTGTTATATGTGGCATGAAATTGTAGCTCAACGAGGAGCTGATGAGATCGCATCTTGCTTATTTCAGTTTATTAGAGACTTGCCAGAACAGGTAGAAAAAGTAGTCCTTTATTCTGATACATGCCCCGGTCAAAACCGAAATAATATATTACCGATTATGTTTTTAAAAGCACTTGAAGGAAAGGAAACTCTAAAAGAAATTCATCATAAGTTCCTAGTTCCTGATCATACTCATTTAGAATGTACAGATGCTACCATGGAGAGATTTGTGAAAAAAGAAACGCCACAATTTCAGTTTCACAGGACTGAACACATTACAAAAAGGATAGTTATATAGGCTTCAAATACAAATTAGATCCCAACGAACCGTTTCGTTCAATGTCCATGCTAAGAAGAGGCAGGTCAACTTCCATGTCTAATATTCAGATACTTCCAGCTTATAGTGATCCTCTACCCATAGATTATTTGAAATATAAAGATATTCTCGACTTACTATCCTTTATAGATCCAATCTATCATGGATTTTACCATTCGCTTAAACACACTCAAACCAGTACCACACAATATACAAGCGACAGTGATGAAAATTTCGACGCTTAAGTTTTAATTAGGTGCAAATAAAGCCATATATTTTCACAGCACTGTTTTCCAATACAAAGAAATTGACCAATAATAGTTTAAGTTCTTTCCTATTTGACCGTTATCTCCATTAAAATACTTTTTAAATCTCTATATTTTTGATACAAATATGATATGTGCCAATATATCAAAAACAGAAATGTTAAAACATATTTTGTTTGTTACATCTGTTTTAGCGCTTAATAAAGTATTTAATGAAATATATTTGGTTTTTAATTTGGTTGCTTTCGATTTAAGAAACCTTCTGGAATGTTAAAATTGCTCTACTGAAAAACATACATTTTGGAGTTAACATATGTCTCCCAAACACCACAGATATATATATATATATATATAATATATATATATATATATATATATAATATATATATATATATATATGTATATAACCAAAAGGATAATAACGGGACGAGTACTATGTAGTGAAAAGGAGATAATACTGGGACGAAAGCTTAGACCTTTAATTAAAAAGCACATCTAACGAAGCACCCTAGTTTTATTTTGCTTCCTCAGTTATAAAAGGGTATTTCCCAGTATTATCTCCTTTTCACTATATGTATATATATATATATATATATATATATATATATATCTATATATATATATATATATATATATATATATATATATATATTATATATAATATATATATATGTATATATATTGTGGTATCCTCTCTGATGGACTATATAAGTTTAATACAAAATTAATTCTTTTATTAAAATATAAAAACGGATATACTATTACCAAATATGAAACTACTGGTTTCTATTTAGCCTTTGACAAACGTAGCGTTGTAATCAGATTAATTAACAAATAAATGAAGTTCAACAATAATAGCATAGCGTAAATTTGACAATGAAACATAGTTAACGAACCGAAAAATAAGAATTATACGAATGTTAACCATAATTACTGTTGAATTTTCTGGTATGATTACATCATGTATATATAATTTGAAAATTTTAAACACATTTGTGTGTTTGTACTGCGTGCACAAGTCAAGATTTTGTACGTAGCTTTAATAGCCATACTGGTTAAGTTTTGTGTGTTGGTGTTGATCATCAAATATATTTGTTGTGTATGATCTAAAGTGCTATAATATATAGAGCAGCAGGAAAAATCTTTAATAATGCACAGCCTTAAAAAACTATCATCATCATCATATAACGGGGGTCCTACGGCGATTGCCGCTTCCCGCATTTCAGCCTCCATCTTTTCCTATCTCTCCAATCTCCCTCTTCTAAGCCTCTAGATTGCATTGCTTTTGTAATTTCTCTTCTCCAGAAATTTGGTGGTCTTCCCCTTTTCCTTCTTTCTGGCGGAACATACATTAAGGCTTTCTTTGGCCACCGCTCCTCCTCCATTCTCATCACGTGACCATACCATTGTAATTGCCTTCCTTGTATTCTATCTGAAAGAGTATCTCTAATTCCTGTACGGTTTCGTATTTATTCGTATTCGTATATTCGTATATATTCGTATATTATTTCGTATATATTCCTGTACGGTTTCGTCTACTTTATCTCGTTCATTCTTTGTCATCGTCCAACATTCGGCACCATATGTGGTAATTGGTTCTACAATTGCTCTGTATACGCGAAGTTTGGTATGCATCTTTATTTTATTAGACCACAGTAATGAATTCAGTATTCGGATGCATTTTTTCCTTGGGTTATTCGGTTTTGTACATCTATCTTAACTCTGCCATCTGCTGATATGATGCTTCCTAGATATTTATACTGGTTGCAGCCTTTTATGACTGCGTTTTCAAGCCTCAGATCTGTGGTATTTCCTCCAATTTTTAAATATTCTGTTTTGCTTATGTTTACAGTAAGCCCCATTTGGCATATTCCTCAAATAATTTTCGATTCATATAATTTATATCTTCCTCATCGGTTGCAACCACCACCTGATCATCTGCAAACAGCAATGTATACAGAGTTTCTTGTCCCACTTCGATGCCCATAAATCTACATTTATTTCTCCAATTCCTCAATGCTTCTTGGACGTATATTTTAAAGAGTGTCGGTGACAAACAGCATCCTTGCTTTTGGCCTTTAGTGACTTTAAATTTATTTGAGGTTCTGGTTCCAATTTTTACACAACTAACTGCATTTTCGTACAATTTATATATCGCTCGGATATACGTCGAATCCAATCCGGACCTTTTGAGGACCTCAAACATTTTCTTTAACGGGACACTATCATATGCTTTCTCAAGGTCTATAAATACCAAATGGGTCTCTCTACTTCTTTCGACACGCTTTTCAATTATTTGTCGTAGGATAAATATATTATCAAGGCAGGATCTCCCGGTACGAAAGCCGCTTTGTTCTTCAATATCTTGTATCTGTCTTTCAACCCTCTTCTTTAATATTCTGCCGTACAACCGGCCCACAGAGCTTGTCACACTTAAAAAACACTTAAAAAACTATAATTTTCATAATTAAAAGATACTTTCTTTTTCTTCTTCTTGGTGGATTGATACCTGTATGGAAGGTTGTCACTCCATCTTTTGCACGGTCGTCCGATACTTCTTCCACCGATTAGTGATTAATGTCCTGCTATTTTAACCCACGGGTTTGCTTCATTCTGTATATGTAGTTATTTCATTATTTTTATAATAAGTAAATAAGTGTAGTTATAAGGGTATTAGTGAGTTTGCCCTTGCTCTCAAGTTTTTAGTAATAATTTACGCTAGAAAAAGTTGCTCATTGATTATATTGTTTGAAAATATGTAATGTTTTTAGGCATTTTGTTGATGTTTATGAAAAAATATATTCTGATCCCTCAACTTCATTGCTCGTTTTGTTTTCTATGCACCTGCTGAATTGATACTGACTTCCTAACTTTCCTAGATTAAATAGACTGTGAGTTTAATTATTATTAAATTAAAAAAAATTATTTTTTATTTGTAAGGTATTGTCTCTACATATTTATATAATAATCTGTAACAGGTGCCAATCAATGTTTAGGTCTTTTTGGGCAAAACTTTTTCGCACAACTTTGATCTTGGAACATTATCGTGATATTTTTTAAAGTTTAAATGTAGAATGCTTCCTTTCCTGTACCTATAAACTTTTCTGTTATCTACTACTTTTTTGCTGTCTATTGTAATAAGTTGTATGTAAAGGATCTATCTGTTATTAAACCTTTTTGATCATCGCCGTTATTGTACCATTATAATTCAATCTTCGCTTGTCCACTGCTGGACATAAATCTCCCTTATAATTTTCCATCTGTTTAGATTTTATGGCTTTTGCATCCAATTTCTATGGCAATGTTTTAGAGCGTCAATCCAACGTGTTGGTGGACGACCTCTGCTTCGGTAGGCATCATCTCTTGGTCTTTATTCTAGTATTTGTCCATCTGTTATCTGTCCTTCGAGCCACATGACCTGCCCAGTTCTACTTAAGTGTTGCTATTCTCTTTATAGCATCAGCCACTGATCTTCGTCGTAGCTGGCGGTTTAGTATCTTGTTTCGTATTGAAACGCCCAACATAGCACGCTCCATCACCCTTTGAGCAACACGGATCTTTTTCACTGTTCTCCTTTTTATGACCAACGTTTCCGCTCCGTAAGTCAACATTGGAAAGATTCACTGAATAAAGGTTTTTTTACAACATATTGGTAGGTCAGACGATTTGAAAATGTGGTTTAATGGTTTGGTTATCTTTTTCTATGCGAATCTCATGACCTACGTATTTATAGACCATTACCTGGTCTGTGGATCTTATACCTTCTTATATATCTTCGCTGACTTCAAGATTTGTCATCGTCTGGGTTTTAATCATATTTATTTTCAATTCCCCTTCTGGCAAGGAAAGGTAGAGCTGATTTAAAAGTTCTTTGGCCTCATCATCTATTCTATCAGCTATTAGCACAACATCATCTACAATGAACAATTTTGTTGATATGATGTCCCCTGACGTACTCCACCTTGTATCGGCAATCTCTGAGTTTGACGATCAGCCACTGTAACACGAGCTGTTGCGTTTTGGTATATGTGGTTAGTTATATGTATATACCGATAGTCAATTTGGCATTCTGTCAAGGCTTTCAATAGTTTTTGTTGATTTATGATGTCGAAGGCCTTTTTATAATCACAGGTAGTGGTTTATCATATTCAATAATTTTTCTATAATATGTTTTATTGCTAATAGTTTGCTCCGTAGCCTTTTATGAAGCCTGCCTGTTTCTATGGACTGATTCCAATTTATTTTGTAATCTATTAGTGATTATTTTTGTAAATAATTTATAATTATGAGAAAGTAGACTTATGGGTCTGTAGTTTCTGAGGTCGGTAGCATCGCCTTTTTTATGAAGTAGGATTATTTCTGCATTATACCACTGACTTGGTATTACTGCTTCCTGCAGACATCTAGTGAATAAATCATGAATGTGTTGCCTGTCTGAGTCCATTTCAAATAGGTAAAAAGAAATAAAATAAGACTTACTCCCCACATTAGGGTGCTGTCTAATAAAGAAAATTACAGTAATTATGCCAATAATATATGTCTGTGATTATTAATATGAATAAAATTGATTAAAGCAGGCAAAGTAAAACCAACAAAAGGCATAAGATAATCTAATAAATTGAAATAAATTAGTAAATAACCAAGAAATACTACTTACATTCCGGTACAAGAATTATTAATTAGTGATTTGGAAAACATAGCTTAAACTATCCTGGATTGCTGGTGATGGGTGATCATTGGTTTTATTGTAACTGTTTGACAATTAGAGGGGGAGTTCTTGAGGGGAGAGATACTAATAAATAAAATAGGAAGTAGGTATTTTGTAATTGTAACGACCTGTATAGATAGTAAAACTCCTAATGACATTTTCAGTGTATGCAGACAATTTTATAAAGATTACCTTTTTGTAAATTGTAGGATAAACTTTTTACCTTTTTGTTTAAAACTTCTCGGAACACACTTTATAGAAACAGAAAAAGTTTCTTTATTTTGAAGAATTTAACGTATACTTTAATTATGTAGTGTTATCGACGTATCGTCATGACTACTGTTGAGCTACTAATCTCAACAGTAGTTAGTTATAGTTATATGAAATTTTTATACCTCATATATTTCGTTTCTTTTTTTAATTCATGTTTTATCTTCATTATAAAGTTATAAATGCTAATTTTTTGCAGTATTTAATCTGATATATTAGATATAATATCTGATAAATACTAATTTTTGTAAAATTATTCGTTTATGATCAGAGTTATATTATTCATAGTCTCATAATTTATTTTTTAATATACATACTCTGTGATTTATTAAAAAAGTAAATTAAAATTACATTTGTCAGTCACCTACTTTTACCAACGTATTTTATTTGATGAGTTAATATGCAAAATTGGTGAAATTAAGTTCAAGATCACCGGAATATTAAAAAAGTGATACTGTTATCGTATATTTAATAAACCAGTCACTGCCATGTGCATTAGCATAAATAATTGTATCGTGATATTTGTGAAATAGTATTTTCAGAAATAAACAGATCATTGACGTACTTTATATTTACTATTTTTATTGGGAATAAGTCCAATAAGTTTATTTGACGTTTGGATTTCCAAGCAGAAAATCGTAGAGAACAATTTCCGAAGTGGAAATCGAGATGTCAAATAAAATTATTTTAAAGTAAAATTGTAAATAAAAATATTTAAAATAAATAATAATATTACATTGTTATAAAATGCTACAAGAAAATAGCTTCAGAACAATATTAACGTACTTAGTAAACGACAATTTCCATTAAGTAAAAAAGACGATAAAGCAGATATAATAAATAATATTACACAAATAATGTCAGTATTTTAAAGTTTTTTAAAGAAGTCAGAACAAGAAAGTTTTAATATAGACAAGAAAGGCGAAATATGTTGGAAATAAATCAAAATTACATAACTATCTTTCACAATTAGAAATAAATTTGTTATACAATGGACTACCTGGATGGACTAAGTCCGACGTCACAATGGGCGGAGTTTTTAAAAACTTATAGTGATTTATATCCTAAAAGACGAAATATATTCGTTTTCTCGTAGTTTAAATAGTTAAAGTAGTTTTTTTGTCATTACTGAAAAATTCAGTAATACTGAATATCTTCAACATATGCCTAGATCTAAAATATATACTCAAAAACTATTACATCATTCAAAAACGTTTTTTCTTTTAAACACTTACTATGGCAATTTGATAGAAAGGTTTTTACCGAATGTTATATTACATCTTAAACTACGAGAATACGAGTATCTTAAATCTTTTACAGGATAAAATCACTGGCAACGAAAAAAAGAACATTAATTTAAATTATTTTTAGCTTCATAAATAAATTTATTGAAATGGTCATCTACAAGTTATAAAAACGCTAATAGAAAGTGTACAGAGTATAACAAGCCTATCTTTTTTATATTAGTAGATTATTAAAAGGCCTTCGATACTATAGATCATCATAAAATGATTCGAGCATTGGCTGATTGCCGCATTGACTACCGATATATCGCCTTGATTAAAAGTATGTACGAAACTGGTACAGCTTGTGTTCGCCTTCATGAAGATACCAAGAAGTTTCGAATAGAACGTGGAATTAGACAGGGTGATACTATGTCCCCTAAATTGTTTACAGCTTTTCTTGAATATATGTTCAAGCAAATGGAACGAGAGGATAATATGCGAATCAATATAAATGGGGAAGATCTAAACCACCTAAGATTTAATATCTATTAGAGTTGATAAAGATACAAAGATGCTGCACACGCTCTATAAAGTGTCAAAAACAATTGGTCTTAAAATTAACACCTCAAAGACAAAATTTATGATCAACCTTGTGGTCAGCGGTAAAATTCTGATTGAGCACCATAGCATCGGCCAAGTAATAGCTTACAAATATCTAGGGCATCAGATTTGCTTAGGCCGAGATAATCAGACAACTGAAATACAAAGAAAAATAGGTCTCACATGGGCTACCTTGGTAGATTAAATAACATTTTCAAGCCTTTTATCGCAGTTTGTTTAAAAAGAAAGGTTTTTAACCAGTGCGTTTTAGAGGTTCTTATATATGGTGCAGAAATACTGACTCTGAAAAAAGAACAATAGATAAAATAAGAGTTAACAACGCGCTATTGAAAGATCAATGTCAGGTATTACCATTAGAGATAAAGTACCAACCTAGAAATAAGAAAAACAGGAGTCACAGATGCAGTTGAAAAATAGCCATGGCTAAATGGGCTGTTGCCAGATTAACTAATGATACATGGACCAGAAAGATTCTGGAATGCGACCAAGGCAAGAGGCATCTCGAAGCAGAGGACGACCACCGATGGACGGATGATATCCTGCGCATCACCACAAACTGGATGAAAAAAACTCAAGATGGAAGTAGGTGGAAAATTTTACGGGAGACCTTCATTCAGTGCGAAATTTGGCGATTGTCTCTTGCTATTCGTACTATTCTATCTTATGTCATTCTTTCGAAGTGTTTTCTTCTTTTGGTCCACGCGTGCATTTCCTCTATATCACATCTCGCTCTTCTATTTTTTTATTCCTCACTTCTTGCTCTGTCTCTTAGAGTTTGGTTTGTTATTTTTCGTTATTTGTTTTCGCATATCTGCGCTTGCTTCGCTGTGTACGTCATTATCGGTCTTATTGTTGATTTATATATCCTAGTTTTCGTTTCCGTTGTGAGGTATTTGTTTCTCCAGATTGTGTTGTTGAGACACCCTGCTGCTCTGTTTGCCATGTTCACTTGTTTTTGTACTTTTTCTTCCACTTTTCCGTCTGACAGTTTTATTCCCAAGTATTCAGTTTCCATCACTTGTTCTATTATTTTATTATTTACGACTAGTTTACATCCTCTCGGTTCCGTTGATATCACTTTTGTTTTAGTTTTTTCTGTTGAGATCATCATGTTGTATATGAGCGCCATATCTTCGAATTCTTTAATTAATCTTTGTAGGCCATCTTCATTTTCGGCTGTTACTATGGCGTCGTCGGCGTAGCATATTATCCTTATTTCCTTTTCTCCCATTCTATATTCTCTTCTTTTTTTCACTTTCTTTATGATTTCATCCATTATCAGATTAAATATTAATGGGCTTGGCGAAACTCCTTGTCCTAATGCCAGTTTCATATTTGATAGGTTGCGATAGTTTTCCTTTACATTTTACCATAGCTATCTTATCTTTATATATATTCTCAATGGTTTTTACTAAATCCAGTGATATTCCCTTTTCATATAATAAATGTATCGCGTCCCGAATTCTCACTCTATCAAACGTTTTTTCAAATCGTATCAGACACATATATGCTGGTTTGTTATATTCCAGAGACTATTCTTTTATTTGTCTTATTACAAAAACTGCATTCGTGCATGATCTTCCTGTCCGAAATTTGAGTGTTGTAGATTTATTGCTCGATAATTATTGGGGTCTTTCTTACCTCTTTTTTTGAAGAACATCACGATGATCGCTCTCCTCCATTCATCTGGTATTCTGTTCGTGGTGATTATTTTATTAATAAGAAGTTGCAGTTGTTGTACAAGGTGATTGTGTGTGTTCTATTTCAACTAGTTCTTTCATTTCGCTTCTTTGTTGTCTTATGAAGCGCTATACAGAAATGTTTGAAAAGGTTTTTAAAATACCCGCGATATGGACTTCAAATAATGATATATTTAAAAAAAAATTTAAATTTGTCAAATGGTACTTGAAAATAATTAAATTTTGAAAGTCAAAAAAGATGTGAAGATACACGTCCAATATCCCTCCTAAATGAGCCGCTTATGAGTGAGACTAAAAACCTTATTCACGCTAAACGATTTGATACATTCCAATAAATAATATACAGAATTTTATCGCTTAAAAGATAAAAGTTTTTAAAATATTTAAATTAAACCGATCTTTAAAGAACTGCAACTCCCTTAGGAAGCTTTCAAACGTATTTGAACGTTTGGTCCTTTTCTCAGGTAGCTTAGCTTTCTCTGTGGATGTGTTAGTTGTTGCTCTCAGAGTATTTATTACCACATACTGGTCGCATGGCTTCTGCAGTGATTCTTTCTCAACTTAACATCCTTCTTTTCTAACTTAGCTGCACTATATGATGGCCACCAAATAGTCAGAAAAACGTTTTTAAGGTTGCTTTCCATCTACATACCTATATTGTTTTTTGTTTCTATTCCTTGTTAAGTTAGGTTAGGTTCTAATTTCACTATTGTTCTACACATGTTTTGAGTTATATTAACTCTTATGACGAACACTTGTAGAAGTTACTGTTATAATTAAAATAACGCTGTAAGGAATTATTATTTTGCCTACCACGTAGAGTATTATTATGGAGGGTTTATAATCTGGGACAGAAATTATGGGGGTGGAGATAGGGCAAGCAAAACAAATCGAAACTTATGCGAACGACTCTCTGTGCCCTGACTCGAACGACGGAGGCCGCTTTGAGGAAACTTTCTGCTGGATGAAAAAACAGGCTCTTCCGTCAAAAAAAAAAAGAAAAAAGGGGTTATAAACTTTTTAATAAAAGAAATAAACAAAATGGGTTAGGGAAAAAATTACACAATTATTGTGGTTTATTACAATTATTGTGGTCTCACAACAATCAGCTACAAATATAAATGGTAATACGAAAAAAAAAACGTTTGAATTAGTTACAAAGATAAATATCAAAATAACAAAGAAAAAACACTTATATATCCTATCAGTTTAAAAACTCTTTAAGTTGAAGATACTACAATACTTAAGACAAGCCATTCACGTTCCGACTTTTAGTCCGACTAGTGGTCCAAATTCTGCAGTTGGATATGAAATCGGACCGTGAATGGGCTAGTTAGATTGGTTTGACAACTAGAATCGGAACATCTAGTGGGACGACAGCTTGATTCTCATTATGCTTTAAGCTTAAAGGTGCGACTTCCAACTGGCGACGAAGTCGGATCGTGAATGGTGAAGTTGGAAATGGTTGGAAGTCGGATTATAGGTCGGATCGAAAATTTCCTCAGTCAGTTAACTTCGGCAATTGTTACGTATGAGATTTCTATAAAATACTTTACGCAACGATCTCTAGATAGCAAATATTTAACAGAAAATAAAGTTTCAATTGCACGAAAATTACCTTTTTGTTAGGGCAACTCATTTTCCTTTCTGTAATCATATTTGTACTGTATTTTAATTTGTATATACTATTTGTATTTTAATTTAAAATGAGCCTGAATATTAGTTAGAAATTAAATTTATTTGACGTTGAATTGAAGTTGGACCGCTAGTTGGAGAGAAAGTCGGAGCGTGAGTGGAGACGAATATCCAACTAGTAGTACTACTAAGTGGGACCGCAAGTCGGAACGTGAATGTCCTGCATTAAAATCGGAACGTGAATGGCCTGTTTAAGCAGCTTCGTAGATTGTATTTAGACTATACCCAGAATCGTCCACGCTCCACAGCAATGTGATCTGCCACTATTCGCCTCGGCTTTCTTCTTTTCGTAACTGCAATCCTCCTGCAACGACTGTATGAAACACCTGACTCAATTCTCCAACAATTAACACTTTAAATTTAATTCTCCAAATACTCAGCTACTTCTCAATGACACAAGGACCTCTTTCTGTCAACTTCGTGCCGCCAAACTATTTTCTACGTAATCCAGAAACTGCCCACTTTAGATCCAAGGATATCTTTTCATCGACTTGTAATCTCCTTCCACAATTCTGCGAACTTCCTTTCACAATGGCGGTATCCAAACTCGCAAACACACTCTCTATCGAGACGCGACCTTTTCATTCAATGATCAAATTACAACTGCCTCTCTCTCTCATACATCGACTGCCAAATCTCCCATTCACAAAAATATTGTCCAAACAAAAAGCTTTATTTTGTTTACAATCATTAAGAAAAAACCACATTACTATTTCCTGAGAAACTAATTTTTTGCTTTAAAACTGGCTTTCTCTTTGGTTACAAAGACATAATTCATTTCTATAACAAAAGGTTAAATACAATATCTTAATCCTAGGTACAAACTATGAAAAGATTATAATGAGTATGGGCTTTCTAATTCTATATAAAAAGATTTTACTTGCCAGTGTTTAAAAATCAGTTGTTGACAGGCAAAACTTTCTGTTAATCTAATCTTATCTTAATCTAATACATAAATTTTCTTTACCAGGATGTCTTGAAAATTTATTACATATGGTCTATTTATTAATTTTTATTTTTCTCTGTGGCTGAGAAAAAGAGGTATGAGAATATCACATTAGATCATAAAAGCTACTTAGGCTCATTTTGACTTAGGCTGACTATTTTGTCACTTCATGAAAATATAAGGGTAATTCATAAACAGATAAAAAGAATGTAGAAAACACTTATTTTATATTCTATTTGACTGATACACACTGTATATATATATTATACAATAAAAAATACCGTTGTTGATGTTTTCTTGTTAAAAGGAAAGTCTGGGTTACCTTTTTATTTAAATTCGGGGCTAGATCTGCTCGATGACCTGCTTACCAGTCAGATGACCAGAGCTTGACAATCAATACCTGAAATTAATTCAGAGCCGCGTTTTACAACAAAAAGGGGTGACTTTGTGGGGTTAGCACGATTATATGTGCTGTTTGTTCTCGTGTACTGTTCGTGGGAGAAATTTCACACCTATCACCGTTATGAATAATTATTTGTGATCTTTACTGAATATTATCGTTCAAGCAATATTCGAATATTATAACTTGTAAACTTTTAAAATGTGGGTTAATACTGGTAATTAATTTTTTTGTTTTGATCGATAATGTGTTAGTTTACTGTATAATATAAAATTTCCAATATAAAATCATTTAGTGAATCAGCACTTTATTTACAAGATAAAAATATCATTTAACTAGTTCATAGTCAACTGAACATAGTCAACAAAATTATGAATTTTATTTGTTACTTTTGAGAAACAATGTACGTAAAGGTTGTCCACAAACGTTAAAAAAAAATGTACAAATTCTGTGACCTATTTTATGCCAATTTGACGTAAAAAACCTTATTGAAGGCCTCTTTAAAGATGACGCCCCAACATCGGTTTAATTCAAATATCTTCAAAACTTAATCCTAAATGGAATGTACCTAACCGTTTTTTTTTTAATTGTAGTCATAAGCGTCTCGTTTAGGAAGGAAATTCAACATTTTCATTCATACCGTTTTGTCTTTAAAAATTTTATCATTTTGTCACAACATTTAAAAATCTAGATTTCTTATAAAAAAGTGATGCTCCTATCTGAAGTCGCTATAGTACACCATTTTTAAGAAAAATTGATTTGTAGTTATGTAGTACACAGAAAGACAAACAAGAGAATTACTACTCAACCACAAAGTCCATATCATCAGTTCAATTTATTTATAAAAATAAAGTATAAGACGCACACGTGGAAAATAAAATATATTTGTAACTTAAGAATGATATACCTCGAGTACAGATCTCAAAAAATACAACGTTATCCTAAAAATGACAACAGATTGTAATAGATAGATATTTTATTTCTGTGGTAAATCTTTTTTCCAAACTTATTTTCACATAGGTTTTTCTTAAATATCTTATGTTATTGTTTTATCTTTTTATTGCATGCCATATCTCCTTTAAGATACCAGTGTATTACTCAATAATTATGCCTCTTTATCATCAGTCAAGAAGAAGTAAGCAGCTTCTACAATGACTTAAACAAAACATTCAATGAAACTAAAAAAGAAGAAGTAAATTTGATTTTAGATGACTTCAATTCGAAGGTAGGAAAAGAAAGAGATCGAAAAGTAGAAGACGAACACGGACTGGGAACACATAATGAAAGAGGTAAAAGGCTAGTTCAGTTTTGCAAAGATAACGAACTCATTACCAAAACCACGTGGTATAAATTCCCAAATAGAAGAATATATACATGGAAAGCACCTAGAGATGATGGTGAAATTATAATAAGAAACCAAATAGATTACATAATAATAAATTAAAGATTTATTATCTCCATATTTTATTATTCTCCACATTCGCACATTTTACCATTAGTAAATCATTTCTAATACAGTTTAATGTCCTCTCCGGTTATTCTAGTCAAGGCTACTACCGGACGGTCTCTCTTCTTGAGATGGTGAGTAGTTTTTTGGTGAAGCAGGAAGCTTTTTCTGGATTTTAGCCTCGAACGGTAGGGTTGTGTGTTGTATAGTGGGTGACGTTCATCGAAAGTTTGTTTAAATGTCTTTTCATAATCTGCTGCTCTACTTTATTATGCTGCTTAAAGTCTTCTGTTGAAAATCACATTACCCGTACTATTAGTATCATTGTGTAAGTGCTTGCGCCTCAACTACTTCAAGCTAGTTTTCTTAGTAGAGCGTTACTGGTAGTGTTTTTTTGTCTTGCGTTATGATAATGGTACTTATATTTTAAAGATCTGTGCAATGCAACTCTGAGGTATTTAGGTTTGTCCGTGTGCAGTAGGACATTTCCTCCCATGTGATGGCTCCTCTGTACATCAGCAGACGCGTCGGCGGACAACGTCTACATATGCATCTGGAGATGTGTAGATGGGGTCATTTTGTCATCTGTTGTTATATCACGTCATGTGTAGATATCCGATTGTTGTCGGTTTTTTTAGCACAGATCAAAGTGTAGATATTGCGTCTCCCGGGAATTAACACAGACTGAACGATTTACAGATGTGTCCAGATGTGTGGTTAGCTTGTGATGATACATCTGCAGATGCGTCCGCAGACGCGTCTGCCGATGTGTAGTGGAGGCATGACATGTAGTTCCCTGCTATCCTTTCTTATGGTGTGATTACTTGTGTTTTTGAGTGATTTGGCTTAAGAGCTGTTTCTATAATATTTAGACATATTACTTAGGACAGCGTCAAAATTTCCCTCGATATTATTGAAGTTCATCGATTGTACAGCAATAGCCAGGTCATTGGCATATAAAAAGTGTCTTGCGTTCTCTGTTATTGTTTGATCATTTGTGTTAGAGCTAGTAATAAACACGCTTCCTTGGGCATACTATTTTGTTGATATCTCTATTTACTGTTCTTCTCATGTAGTACAACGTAGAATCTATTATTGTACAGCATGGACCCTCCAACCTTCATTAGTTGCGAATCTTTCAGTGTAATATATATTTTACCTAGCAGTTTTTTTTTTGTTTCACGGTATCGTAGGCAGTTCTTATCTCCATCAATGTGACATCAGTCATCTGTATATTTTCGAAATCTTTCTCTAAAGCTATAAAACTACAGGGTCTTTCAGGCTTAAGTCCCGACTATTAAGTCGGCAATTAGTGTAGAATCGACAGACTTTTTACTACGGTGTAGGATTAACCTTTCATATAGTTTATATAAATAGAACAAAAGTGAGATCAATCGATAGGTTTTTAGTTTAAATAACTTCGGAATCTTTTCTGGTTTAAATAGAGCTACCACTTTTGGACAACTAATGGACAAAAGAAGATCATACAAAAACAAAAATTTAAACGAATACAAAGCCGCACACAAGGAGATCAGGATAAAAATACGGGCAGTTAAAAGATAAGTGATACAACGACAAATATTTCGAGATAGAAGAACTCCAGAGAAATCATGACAGTTTTGAATTGCACAAAAAAATTAAAGAAATTAGCATGGTATAAGACGGTCCAACAATAGTGACACCCTGGTTGATACGAATGGTAAAATGATATCTGATATCAAAGGCAAACTAAACAGATGGAGATAGTACGTCCAGGAATTGTTTGAGGAGACAGAACACAACAATGTATCATGTACGATTGCGAGGAACATGATGTAGGCCAAATATAACTAAATGGATGAAATAATATATGCAATAAATCTGGCAAAATCTAATAAAACTGCGGGACCTGACACAATTCCGATTGAAATCTTCTTCTTCTAATGGCGCTACCACCCTTATGAGTCTTGGCCTGCTTAACAATGTTCTTCCATTCTGCCCTGTCGGATATTTTTCTTCGCCACTGCCTGATGTTCATGATTCATGTTCAGAGATCCCTCTCTATGTCGTATTCCAACTGAAATAATTAAATCAATATCAGAAGATCAGATCAATGTATTAGTAGACTTACTTAATACTATATATAATACGGGTATTATTCCGAGAGATTGGCTCATATCAATATTTATTACATTACCAAAAAACCCCAATGCAATGGAATGTTATGACCACCGTATAATTAGTCTAATGAGTCACACACTAAAAGTATTCTTAAAAATTATCCATTTAAAAATTTTCAGAAAAGTGGAACAAGACATCACTGAAACCCAATTTGGATTTAGGAATGTCATGAGTACACGAGAGGCATTATTTGGATTTAACGTCCCATGCAAAGATGTATGGATGTAAACCAACCACTCTATGTTTGTTTTATTGATTACAATAAGGCATTCGATAAGGTTCGACACAACCGCCTTATACAGTTAGCTTAGTCTTAAACAACAAAAGCCAGAGGCGTAAGGCAAAGTTGCATACTCTCCCCCTTATTGTTAAAGTTATATTTGAAAGAAATAATTAAAAAAAACACTCGGAAATGTAACAATTGGAATAAAAGTCAACGGCAGACCCATCAACAATATCAGATATACTGATGATACTATACTAATTGCACAGAATATACAAGATCTACAGACACTTTTAGATAATGTAGTAAGTGCTAGTGAGGAAAGCGGACTAACGCTTAATGCTAAGAAAACAAAATTTATGACAATTTCCAAAACACAACAACAAGACATTTTAAACATAAGAGGAGTTCCAGTAGAAACAGTAAAAAAATACAGATATCTTGGTACAAATATTAATGAAAATAACGAGTATACAAAAGAAATAAAAATGAGTATTTTTACAAGCTAGAGCAACATTTAATAAGAAGAGAAAAGTATTATGCAGTAGAGACCTTAGTTTGCAACTCAAAATGAGAATATTACGTTCATATGTGTTGCTGTATGGGGTGGAGGCCTGGACCTTAAAGAAAGAGGTGAGCGATCGACTTGAAGCATTCGAAATATGGACCTACCGAAGAATATTAAAAATAAGTTGGGTAGACTAAATAACTAATGTTGAGGTCCTCAGAAAGATGACAAAGGAAATAAAAATCATGAATACGATTAAGATAAGAAAGTTACAATATCTCGGCCACGTTATGAGAGGGGATAAATATGTATTGCTACAAACCATAATACAGGGAGAAATACAGGGAAATCGAAGTATTGGAAGAAGACGCATCTCCTGGCTCAACAATTTGAGAAAGTAGAGCTGCAATCTCAAAAGTGAAAATAGCTGTGATGATTACAAACCTACTTAGAGGAGACGGTACCTAAAGAAGAACCACTTTTACTTTTCGCCATAGTTTTGGAATTTTGTACATCAGGCAATTCAGACAGATTTAGGGTGACTTAATATTTATCATTGATTTCTTGATAAATATTTATTTTTTGATGATTGATAAATACCAAAAAATGGTATTGAAATATAATACTGTAACAGAAATTTTAATTTTTCTATGATAAACTTTGTATACAAACAAAATTTCCTCCTTAACAACGTTTGTAAGTAATTATATCAAAATATAATATAAAATTGTATTCTCACGTAATATATACATACATATTGTAACTACATACGTTACTGTACTATTTTTTATAAAGAAAATATTTAGTATTCTGAGGTTAAGATTGTCACTCAACAAGAATGTTAAATAGTTTCTGTTTTAAACAACAGAAATGTCCACTGTCATTAAATATTCGATCGCATTACATCAACTTTATCTATAAATGTAGTAAAAGCTTTCACTTTTGTATAACTTTTAAAATCCTGTATTGTTTCTTATACATAATAAATAAGACAGGAACATTAATAAACCGTGAATAGTACAGATTTATTAAATATTTTGTGAAAATTGATTTCCTTTATTTATTTGGAATGCCCTATATGTCTTTGGAGAACAACATAATATATGCGTCGGAGTGGTAGGACTAATCATTAACAAAAACAGGGAATATTGAATTTATCAAACGAATAAATCCAGTGTCGAGTCGCAAAATTTACTGAACTAAACAGTAGACATAAACTGAAAGTAGTATAATAGTAGCCTACGCACCCCGATGCACGCCCGGCTTTAGAGTTTTGAGCGCTCCGTGCGAACAAAATTTGGCGCCTTTTCATGAATATATAAATTTAAAGCCAATTAAAAAAATAGTAAAAAAAGCAAAAAATCAAAATTACACAATAAAAAACTATAAAAATGGATTTATTTAAAAAATAATACAATAGTTACAAATGATGCCACATATGGAATAAAATGACGAGCACAATAACATATTTGAGTGCCTGAGTAAAAGAAGGGACTGTTTCACACAACCTGAGATTTTGATTTTTTTGTCGTTCTGCATAGTGCTGCCATCAAAGAAAAATAATAGGATCTTCTTGTAAGTGTGGCATATCCCCTGATTTATCTAAAATGCAATTGAAAATCCGACGTTCGAGTGTCAGCGGTTTGTTGAGAAAGATATATGGCTTTGCCACGTGTCCTGTGGAGGGAAGGTTATGTTACAACCACATCCAAGCAGTTGTGTTAGTAAACAGTGACAGTCAGTAATCTTAAAATGTCAAGTTCTGACGAAGATAGTGTTGTTAGCCTAGTGCAGCCTAAAAGCGTGTTAGCAATGAATGTTGCAGTTTTGCAAAGATAGATAAACATTTATAAAATATTAAGACTTTTTGTTGTAATTGATTCTCCCCGTAGTATATTTTAAACCAGATTTGCGTGTGAGTGGCACAGCGGTTTTAAGGGCTAAAGATTGCAAGGCGGGTCATCTGCGAAATATCACCATAGGGGATGCATTTCATACACAATCAGAGTCGAGTTTTATCTTTCAAAGCATACAGTTATGTATGCGTTTTGGGTTAAGAGTACCTGCGACTCCGCATCGGTCATGTGGCCGAGGAAGACGTCAAATTTGTGGTTCCTGTATATAAGTCGCTGAAGCCGTTTGTGATAGCCGGGGTGCTATCTTTTCATGGGGTAAAGTTTTTTTTGGGGCAACATGGGGCAACATTTATCTATGTTGCTGCCTATATCACGTATGTTTGTTATATAGATTTTCTTATTTGCTTAGAACAATTAGCTCATTTGTGCCGCGATCGCAATAGAACATTGTTAAAAGAACATTTTTCGTATACATAAACATTTATTATAGCGTATATACTGTATTCTATATTGTATTCCGTTAACACCGATTATAGTTCATGTAGGTTTTGTATCAATATTTGTATTACCTTTAATATAATTCATATATGTTATGTCTCATTGCCTTTTGTGTAAATTTTATTATCAAGATTTGTTCATTTTGCCACGGATTAAGTATATTATTATTATATGTGCGCATATTTTTCACTCTTTAACGTCTAATATCAATTTATGCTTTATTTCTAATCATACTCAACCATAGCAATCGAAATCTTAAATTCCTTTGTTGTTAATGTGTTCTTAAAACCTATTCATCGACATCTTTGTTTTGTTTTGTAAATGGTTATCTTTTTTGTGTTGTTTCTATTAACTAATATTTAAGTTTGTATATTCTTCTTTAGTTGTAATGGGAAAACCAGCGACTTCTAGATTGAGCAGAATATCTTCTCTTCCCCTTCAGGATGATCTCAATTGTTATATTGAGGTCATCGTATGCGCAGAACGCAACAATGAAACTAAGTGGAAAAAAACATTGCAAAAACTAAGAGAAGTAGAGGTGAGAGTTACACAAGTGTAAAAACCAATAAATTTGTGCCAGCAAGAAGACGACTTAGTAGCTGTATCTGCAAACTAACATTTGCAAATGCTAAACGAGATTGATGTAAATATCATACTATATCAGATATAGACAAGGACAATATATTTATGGGTTTCTTAAGTTAGCAAATTGTAACTTACAGAATACATTTGTGTTGGGTTTCATTAAAAGTAGTAAGTGTAAAAGATGTTATAAAATTAAGAGAAATGACGAAACCTCTAGTAGAAGGAAAAAAATATCTGAACATTTTTAATACCCGCTTTAACATTGGTTTTATAACACCTCTGTCAGATACCTGTTCTGTGTGGGATGAATGAAAATTTATAGAGGAAGATGAGGTTCCGTACACTTTTCGCTTACATAAAAGAAAGGCAGACCAAAGGTTACAAACTACTTTTAGACAGCAAAAGATTATGACAGTGTCCTAATTTTAAATACTGTATTATTACTTATGATATGCACTAGCCATGCCACTACCAAAACTTCCGACTGAGACTGTATTTGATTTGAGACAGCTATGGGTTTATAACCTTGGATTTCATATTTGTAATAACAACACAGGACTAATGTGCATGTGATATGGGAATTTAACTTCTAGAGGATCTAATGAAATAAGGTCTTGTGTTTATAAGATTTTTTCTGAATGTGCTTCATAAAGAAACTGTGATTTTTCTCGGACTGTGTTGTTGTCAAAATAAAAACATGGTTATATTTGAAATTTCAATGAAATTTTTAATTTTTTTCTTGTCCCAGGACACACATTTAGCCTAGTGACGGAGGTTTTTGGCATAATAGCAGCGAGTTGTTAGAGGGCTAAAGTGAAAGAGCTTTTTCAAGTAATCAACATGGAAAGTTCTGATTTTTTGACCTAAAAAAGTTAGCATAATGAATGTGACATCAGTTAAAGTGTCTAAACACAGTCCTGGTTACTTATTTTTTAAATATTCGTACTGGGATATTGAAACGTGGACTAAGGTCTGTATATTTAAAAAGCAAACAGGACGTCGACAAAAGAATCAGTCAAAAGAACTCTATAACAACAACCATGTTACAACAACCTTAAGTAATTTTTGTGCACTCATGTATCACTAATATGAATATTGTAATTAGGTATGTATTCACGGTTAGTATACGCATTGAAATTTTAAATGTAGACAAATAAATGTATTTCTTCTCCACATCTGAATGATACACAATTCACATGTTCCACAAACTTATTAATAAGTTTTATTATAGTCCTGACAAATAACTTTCCTGTGTATCTTACAAAAATAACCAAAACCAGTTAAACAATACTATATTTATAAGATTAATATGTATATTAAAGTAAACTACAAAGTTTGTAAGACTTTCATGTCAGAAGCATTTGCCAAACTGTGTTATCAAGTTTTATTTCTAGAGAACATTCTTCAACTGAAAAACAAGAGCTAAACGGCTTTCGGTAGTTTCTTTTATAGATATTATAAATCCAAATGCATCGAAACTATTTCACGTTTCCCATTTAATTTTCATAAATATACAAACGTACAAGAATAATGCTTTATGAGAAGAAGAAACAGTCAGTATAATAATATAATAAAAGGTATTAATAATTAGCACTTATTTTATGCTGACTCAAACGTACAGAACAACAAAGGATCTCTTATTCTAATTTGATTTCTAATTTAATTCTTTCTGGAATATATAATCCCTAAGGAAGTTTAGGTACATTGAAACTGTTTTGCTTATGTGATTAAATGGAAGTGCAGAACTAATTCGAATGCATTCAGATCAAAGCTAGTTTGCATGAAATAATTTATTGCTAGCAAATTTGATCGTTCAGTTGGTTGCCATTTATCAAAGTCTGTTTATGTACTGAAACACAAATTTTGTGTTATTCAAGTTTAGAAACAGCACTGGTTTGCAGTCAATTACATGCATACATACATGTATACATAATATATATATATATATATATATATATATATATATATATATATATAATATATATATATATAATATTACTCTATTAATCATCATTAGTTTTTTCCTGGATGATAAATAATATCATATTTGAAACAAGAAAGCTCCAAACCCCAACGCATAATTTTTTCAATTTTGATTTTACTTGTATTGTAAACATGAATGAAACTGATTTTTGATCGGTGATTAGTTAGTTTGAATTGCCTTCCTATCAGATAATATATCCATTTTTTTAATGCTTTAACGCAAGCATATGCTTCTTTTTTAATTGCAGAATGTTTTCATTCAGAATCTGTGAGTGTACGTGAGAAAAAAGCAACGGGTCTTTCAGATTGACTCAGCATGGCAAAAATGGTAAATTCAGATGCATCTGTTTCAACAATGAGAAATACTTTTTCATCAATGTCCATGGAAGTGCATCAGCTATATCAGTTCTCAACCCTCAAAAGCAAATATCAAGCTGGACCTAATGGAAATTTCTTGCAATCTGTAAGACCTCTAATTTTTGCTGAAATATTATTAACCCATTTTGAGTAATGTGAGAACATTACAAGTGTCTACAGGTTTAATTGTAGAGTTCTCTATTGTATATCCCAAAATATTTGTAACTGTTTGATTTTAGTGACATTTATTTTGATTTAAAGTTAACCCGTATTTTTTAACGGCACTTAAAAATTTTGTATATTTAAATCATGGTTATCTTGATCCACACCACCAACTATTACGACATCTAGATAAGCACAAACACCTTATAGCTTTTATTTTTTAATGATAGAATCAATGGCTCTCTAAAAACATGATACTTTATTGGTAACCCAAAAGAAATACGACGGAATTGGTAAAGGCATCCATTTGTCCGAAACCTGTTAGATTTGTCAGATTCCAGAATTGGTATTTGATGATACGCGAAACTAAACTTTGTTTGATCTTGTAGATGTAGATGCCATAGAAACTTCCCCTTGAGCTGAAAAAATTTAAGCTTATTTTTAGTTATAGCGAATTCTAGATCTAAAAAAGTATCTGAGTTTCCAGTATTTAATAAGACTTTAGTATTAATTTGGTTTACGGTTACTTTGGCTATACATTGAAAGCGTATGAGGTGTTTTCATTGAAGAAGCGATTACAATTGTAGATGCAGAAGTTGATTTCGTTTAATTTTCTTTGATTGCATGCACATTTTAGCCAAATGTCCAATTTTATGACAGTTTTAGCAAGTCGCAGTCCTTGCTGGACATAAAGATCGAGGATATCTTGGATGTTCACGAAAATAACAAGTCTGATCAGGTTTTTTTTAAACAGAAGCTAAAGTAGTTTGTTCTAAATTTTGATGACTACAAAGCGCCATTTAAATGCAAAGAACTAAACTCAATTAATCTTTGACGTATTTGGATATGGCTTGAGTGGAATAGAATAACTCAAAACGGGATCCTAAAATATTCACAAGAAATAATACGAAGAAAATAACAATACCATATATAAAAGGATTATCGAAAAAACTTGAAACGATGAACATAAATTTAACATTTCAACAACATTTAAAACAACAAACACATTGAGATCTATTTTGTCTAAAACTAAAACTAAAAATGAACAAGAAAAGAACATAATACTATTATTTGTATAAAATACCTTTTCAAAACGAACATTTTTATTTGGTTGAAGCATCCAGACCATTAAATGTTAGAATAAGTGAAAATCAATCTTATCTCAAAAATAGAGAATTTGATAGATTTGAAATATATGTACACAGCATGGCAAAAGATGAACATAGATTTTATTTGAAAGATTCAAGTATGATTCTGAAAGAAACAGATGGTAAAAGAGAAAAATCAAAGAAGCACCTCTAATTATGTTAAATATGAACACAAATTGAGTCGCAAATTCCTCTCCAGAATTCAGTAGGATTTGGAGAAGGTAATCAATAGAAAGAAAATACCCCTAATAGTAAGTTAATAACGTATCGGGAATATATGATTATTTATGTTTTAAAATTACATACATATAAAATCCGAATTTGGTGTTAATATTGAGAGATAAACTAAATGCAGGACCAAATCTTACCATGTCTGTATAGTATATAGGTTTTTACCTATTTTTTCCTCATGATTGACTATCGGACCACTAACAGAAGAATAATTTTACTATTACCATTGCCTGTGGTTATCTTTTTCAAAGACATATCACGTGCAATGATTTTTTCTGATGGATATTCTTGAGTTAAAGTTGATTTCATGTAATCGAATGAACTATCTTATAAGTAAAGTCGTCCCAGGAGCGCAACTCAACAATATTGACATATGATATTAAAGTGATATGATCTACTTTAAAATGTATAATATTTCTAAATTGTCAATATAAATGAGTCATACAAAATTAAATTATTAGAAGAATTTTTTACCAAGTAACAAAAACAAATTTTTTAAAATGTATTACCGTTTTGTATTTTGAGATTTCCTAAGTGCAAATCGAAACGTTAAATAAATTTAATTTTAAAGTAAAATTGTGACTTATACCTAATAAAAATAGTAAATTGCATTAAGATACCATAAAAAAATAGCAGAATAATATTTTTCAATTGCAGTTAGACTTGTTGACATTTAGTAAAATCATTAAAATTTCAATTAGGATTCAAAACTGGTCTACCTAACACACAACGCATTAATTAAAGCAGCAACTTTCATATCCAAGCCAGAAGGCCTTCGATCAGGTTTGGAACTCAGGCGCGATTAAAAGAATTCGCCGAGCTAAGCTGTCGATTTCGTTTCTGCAAATCATAAATTCCTACCTCTCTGACCATATAGTTCGTGTCAAAGTCACCGATAAACTTCCAACACCCTTTACTCCTCAAACAGGAACTTCTAAAGCACCTTTAACAGGTGAGAAGAATAGCCAATCGCCTGGGATACTAGGTAAACTAAGGAATACTTGATTCTCCTTCACATGTACAAAATGTACATAGACCTTTTGTCGAGTACATAGCGTGCCTCTATGCGGGGCTAGACAAACGTCAAATTCACACCCTTATGATAACCGAAGGTAAAATTCTGAAGAGAATTATAAACAAGCGCAGTTACTATCCGTCAATATATATATATATATATATATATATATATATATATATATATATATATATATATATATATATATATATATATATATATCGAGTCTTAAGTACTCACCAGATTCATAAAGTTAAGAGTTCCTTTCTTCCCAACTAAGCTTATTAATACTTTTACTGCGGAAGCCGCCATTTGGCATCTTTTTATTTCTTAGTATGTACGGACTACGCCATTTGGCGTTATTTGGGTATTGCATAATACCAGCAAAAAGATAATTCTGCACATAAAAACGTTCTGAAATAAAGTTCCGGAGCAAAAGTGTTAACTTAGCTGACAACGAATTTACGAGCAAAAGCATTCGCGATAGTAATCGCCAATGTCGAATAACTCGATATGGCACGTGAAGAAAAAGAAAAGCCCTCTTAAATATCACTAACAAACTACGCAACTTAAAAAATCTGAATTGAAGAGCCGTTTCCAAAACTGGTATATCTGGTAACATGTTTGGTGCCCTTCTTTGAGGAGTACAGTAATAGCTGAGACCTTCCTATTTACTTCTACCTAACATTTTACCTCAAAAAATTAAACGAGGAGTCCGACAAGGCGATATAATTTCACCTAAACTGTTTACCTTGACCCTCGAAGACATAATAAAATTAACAGATTGGGAAAACAGAGGAATATGTATTAACGAAAAATACCTAAATCTCCTTAGATATGCAGATGATATACTCCTGATCTCCTCGGAACGACAAGAACTGCTTCTAAAAAATTAAACAATCCCTCTATAGTTACGATGCAAGGTATATAATTTCTGTATAATACCGGTGCTCACCTACGGAGCACAGACATGGACATTTACACAGGCCAATTTGGATAGGGTAAGGAAGGCACAAAGAGCGATGGAGAGACAAATGTTGGATATATCACTTAAAGATAGAAAACGTAACCAGTGGATCAGAACCAGAACAAAGACAGTAGACGCGATAGAACGAGCAGCAAAACTGAAATGGAAATGGGTTGGACACAATGAACGTCTCCAAGACGGACGATGGAACAATGCCATCGGAAAGTGGCGTCCATACAATGCAAAGAGATCAAGAGGCAGACCACAGATGAGGTGGAAAGATGACATCAGGAAACAAGGAGGTCCCACATGGCAGAGAACAGCTCAAGATAGGGAAAGATGGAGAGAACTGGGGGAGACCTATATCCAACAATGGAAGGATGGAGAATAGGTTAAAAAAACATTTTAACACCACTCCTCCTTGAAAACGTTTACTCACACCCGAACAGCCTTACCTTAAAGAGGTGAAAGCCTATACGAGGATATCATAACTTTGTCCGATTCGAATTACTTTACATTAGTTCTCAAAAAATGAGTGCACGTCACTGTTAAATGTATATTCATAATATTAGCATGGAGAATGTGGTATAGATTTTTAAATAGATTTGCATATAAAAATATTATTTTTAGACGTAGGCAGTTATATATTTTGAACATTTAATGTGTACTTAAAGTGAATGATAATATTTTATGAGCTATTAACATACACCTGTTCAGATACCAAACTTGAACCATATTGTTTTTACATTAAATGGATTTAACGAAAACAAATGGATCATTCACAACACGGCAAATTTTAATTTAATGAATAAAGTTATATTAAAACATTTAGGGCCCCCGCATACTATCGATTTATCTACAACCAAATAGCTTAGTCGAATTGTAAAGGTATTCCGATTTGTTGTCGTCTAAACTATTTAGTTATGTAGTGTGCTCATACAGATAATGGTTGCATAGGAGATTTCAGGGTGTATCGTAAAACAAAAGAGTACTTGCTTATGCGCTACTGTACATGGAAGATAATAAACAAGGAAAAGAAAATTCTGTGTACATCCCAAGTAGTGTTGTGCAAATGCAAGAACAAGACGAGACTTGGACAGTCTTGGTCTTGGTCTTGCACCAATACACCTGGTCTTGGTCTTGGTATTGCACTCCCGGTCTTGGTCTTGCAGCATGAATCTTGCAAGTCTTGCAGTTACCCATTAGCCTATTGCTATTTATTAAACGTTACTTTAAATCTTAGAACAACGTAACAGAGCAAGTACATTTTAAGCTTGAATTAACATAGCCGTAATAAAGACCAACCAAATTAATAAATGTCTAAACAACTGACACCGGGTAGGTTTGAAGCCACGATCTAAGCGATCCGTACCTATGCTCTAACTAACTCAGCTATCTACCTATGCCCACGGAAGTCAATCTGTTACTTAATAATTGTGTGCATTTAATAAACTTACATGTGCTAAAACATGGTTAAATCACAAAAAAAAACAAATTAATGACATAAACTTGACTGTATTTTAAAGAACATTATCTGCCTAGAAAGGGATTCCCATATATGAAATGGAAATCTTAAAAAAGATTGGTAAGTGGCAAAAAATCCACATACAGGTATCAAGGGCACAAATTATTTAGGTAATAAGATAACAAACTATAATCCACTTATTAAAGCAATATAAATGTTGTTAACAATCTTAGCTCAACTTTTATATAAAAAACTAACTTGGAAAAATAAAGAATAGCTGAAAAAGCAATAATAATCAAAAGAAATTATTATTTTAAATTAAGGAAATATCTACTTAATAAATACATTAATTTGCCAAAATAAAGTAGTAGGTACATAATATATGTAATTGGTAATAAGCTAATAAGTATATATTTTACATGTCCACTTTTCCAGCGGTTATTAAAAAGCTTGTGGTATCTCTACCGAATTTTGGTTTTTCAGGAAGAAATATTTGTAATTCCTTTTTGTAAAAAGATATTAGATGCTTCCTTAAACCTGACGTGTTTCTGTTTTTCATTTTCATTTCAACCTTTCTATGTAGGCATAATTTACACAAAGCAATTTGGGGTGCATGAATTATTTCGAAAAACTCATCAAATTTGCTTTTAGGTCTTTCAGATCTATAATTCCAACGCTCACTACTCTGACTAGAACTATTTGAATCTTTGTCCCTCATGTCAAATTGTAAACTTGTCACTCCGGGAACAACAAGGATTAGATGAAAAACAATTATTATTACATTAGAATCAAAGGAAAGCTCAATTGGAAATGAAGTTTAGTGATGTCAAAAAAGTAAATACTACCATAATAGTTACTTTATGTCCGTTACTATCCAATACCCTAAGTATCTAATAACAAACCGAGAATTATATATCGTTACTTCGTTATTCTAAATATTTCGGTATTTTGTTTACACGGTAGGCGACATGATCTGTTATTAATTTGTCTCGTTACTTTTGAATATATATTAGCCGAGCACTTTCAGCAAATTTTGTTCAAATGATCTCATCGCACACTCAGCAGAATTTTGACTATCAAGCAACAGTTCCAATATTTTATATAATGAACAATGAATGGTTTCGTTATTTGATAATGCAATTTTTTGTCGGCATTTACGGCACCAACATTGGAGTAATCGCAAAACATATTATGTTATCTTTTCGGTACAAAGAATTTAAAAATTTCTTTAATCAATTGCCGAGCTGACAACAAAGAAAATTCACAGTTTTAAATAATATACTTTCGTATTTTACCATTAAAGATAAAGCCTCTAGTTTGGTGTAATTTTATTTATTTAAATAAAATTCTAATATTAGTGCAATAATAAATTTCTCGTCTTTTAATAAGTCAAAATAAAGATTTGTTCAATTTAATATTTTGCATCTGGTGCACACAATGAAAAGACCCTTACAAAGATTTGCAACAATCGTCTAACCCACATATTTATAATGAAAACATGGGTTAAACTATTTTTACAAATTTCTGTTTATATTATTTGACGAATGTTGTTTAGAACTCAGTTCACAAACGCCTCCATGAGTATAGATATGGCTTATATCATTTTTGCTTGATGTAGTATGCATTATGATGGACAGTTTGACACGCCTAACCTCATTTGCAAACAAATGTGAGTTAGCCGGTTGTTGCAAAACACCGTCCGTTTAGTCTTAGGCGATAATATTTGTTTAGTTAGATTCCTCCTAACTAAATTATAATGGGGAAAAATTGAATTATTAAGTGGGTGTCCGTAACAATAAGTGTTATATTTTTTATTGGCTAAAATGACATATTTAAAAAAAATCGATACAATATTAGTGTGGGCGTCGAAATGCAAGAAGATTATTTTGCGAAGAAGTCGTCTGCTGGAAAAGAATGTACAAAATATTTTATTTTTACATTGTAATTATGACCTCTGAGCACGCGTCAAATGTGTTTTTTAATTAATATTTTGATTCGGTATGTATGTTTATGGTATTGTTCGTAATACACATAAGTCAAGTTTTTCAAATTTTTATTACATATTTTTGTGCGTCTTATAGAGTCTTTAAAAATATACCAGAACTACTATACTTGCTAAAACGACACTCAGTGCTAACTACAAGACGCAAGAGTCTCGCAGGCTTAGTTTTGTTCTTGCTTAAATCTTGCAAGGTCAGTCTTGGTCTTGGTCTTGGTCTTGCTAAAATTAGGCGGTCTTGGTCTTGGACTTGGTCTTGCAGAAACGCAAGAACAAGACCAAGACTGCAAGACCAAGACCGATTTTGGGCAACACTAATCCCAAGTGTTTAAGGATGTTTAAGTTACATATTATTAAACATCATTTAAACATGTAAACCTAGAAAGCAATGATAATTGAATAGTCATTTCGAAAACGTTGTGTGATAGGGTTTTTGTATCAATATAACTTTTATAAAGATTTTTTATAGCGATTTTTTTTAAGAAAAATCTACAGCCAGCTATAGGAATTCATTTTCCTTATGAAAATGAAGAAATATTATCGTTAACAGGTTTAAAGAACTATTTTTTGGTAGCTAATATTCGCATACTCTTTCGAAGAACCATCACTAGACAACTGTTTAGTTGAGTGTATGCACGAGGTGTATTACACGCAGATTGGGAAAAGCCCTTGACCTGACATGCTTCCTATAGAAATCCTAAAAATCTAGATGAGAAGCACATTGATGTTTTAGGGATACTCTGAAAACCAAATTTATAGTTCGGGCGTATTACCCAAAGTCATCCATAAGCGAATATCAACAAACTGGACATAGACGTTAATGATACACAATTTTTTCATTTGAGGCTAGAATAAAGGTAAATGGAGTTCCCATTAACATAATTAGATATGAGGACGACGCTGTGATCTTAGCCGACAAAAAATTGCATTATTAAATAACGAAACCATTCATTGTTCATTATATAAAATATTCAGAGACTGTGACCAGAATAGCGGAGTATGAAAAAGAGTACTGTCTAACAATGAACGTCAAGAAAACGAAATTTATGAGAATATCGAAAACTCAAAGAAATAACCAGAATCTTCCAATAAATGGAACCAACGTCGAATAGTGGACAAATATGCATATCTGGGAACAATGATTAACTCCACAAATAATTACATTCAGGAGATCAAAAATCAAAATAGAAAAGGCTAGAGCAAATTTCAACAAACTGAGAAGAGTGCTATGTACAAGGAATTTAAAATTGGAGATAAGAGTTAGGTTGGCAAGGTGCTATGTTTTTTCGACTTTGTTTTATGGAAAAAACTGGAATCATTCGAGCTGTGGGTATATAGAAGAATTCTAAAAATATCGTGGACAGAACACGTCACAAACAAAGAGGTTCTGAGAAGCATAAATAAAGAAATAGAAATTTTAAATTAAAATAAAGAAAATTGGAATATCTTGGACATATTACACGTGGAGAGAAATACACCTTGCACCAATTGGTTATGCAGGGAGAGATCCAAGGAAAGAAAAGCATAGGGAGGCGTAGAATGTCATGGCTGTGCACGTGAGAGAGTGGTACGATGTACATTGATGATGTACATCAAATGAACTTTTCAGAGCAGCCGTCTCAAAACTCCGAATAGCTATGATGATTGCCGACCTCCGCCGCGGAGATGGCACTTGAAGAAGATACACGAGGCCAAGGCCATCTAATACCATGGGAATTGAGTTGCTTTCGAAACTATACTTTAAAATTATTGAAATCTAAGGGAACGGGGAGTGCCTTAAGATGGGATACTTTTACCATTGCTGTTTAATGTTTACTTAACTGACTTGATCAAGGAATCACAATATTTTATCAATATGTTAAGATACACAGATCGCAAATCAACAACAAATCGATCGTGTTATTTATATATGACTTATGAGATTAAACTTATTATAAAAACACGAATACTTTCAATATCATAACATCAATAAAAGTTAGTGCTATACTATTTATGCGATATATATATATAATATATATATATATATATATATATAATAATATATATATATATATATATATATATATAGAGTACACTCACAAAAGATAAAATGTACAACACGAGGGACCAGAAACGAGAAGTAATCTGTAGCGAATAATTAGACGCCCTTGTTTCGATACTGCTGTACCTATTATATGGAGGTATGGACCTTTACAATATCAACATGCAAGTGTATATAAATTTCGAGATATATTACCGCAGCATGCTCAGAATATTGTATGTGTATCATGTAACTGATGTTTGGGGTATAATATACGAACTAGAAATTTCAAATACTGTGGAAATCAGGAAACTTGGAATAGCTTGGGCATGTTATGATAAGCAGAAAATTCAGTTAAATGTTAAGTAATTTTTTTAAGGAGTAAAAGGAGTGTAAAGTTACAAATAAAAAGAACGAACAAAATAGGAAGTATATAACCACTATAAGAGCAAATTATCGTAACTGTTTTCAAATATTTTTGTTTCATCTATAGTAATCCTCTGAATAGCGATATAGTTACTTTTAAACTGCTGCTCAGTTATACTAGCGCCCTCCACTATTTCATAAATAGTTGCTAAAATACTTTTTTTTATCAGCGCGACAAAACTTCACCATACCGTTTGCTGTATCTGGAGAAATTTTTGGGCGTAGTTAAAGACACATTATTTACTGGTATGACATGGATAATATGAAAAATATGATTCCGTAAATATTGAACAATGGTTACCCTCATAGAAAAAAGTAGTGGTAAAAAAAATAATACGGTCCAATTAATGTTTTTGTAAACATCACACCGCATGTTCATTTTAAACGAATATTGATCAACAGTTTTGTTATTGTTTAATGGGTTTTCCTCAAAATAAAATATTGTTTTGATAAGACTGTTAGATTTAAAAAAAATATCTTATCGGAAAATATATGTCTTCCCTCTGCTTTCTAAGAACTGCTATAAGCTGCTTCGTTTGTATTCCGACTAAAAATTAATCTGTGTCTGCATATTGTTCACGCCTCTATGTAATTCAAGTTTATTTTATGCATTTTACAATCCGGCAACATAGTAGCGTAGGAAGATATATTATGTCATATGTGAAGATAGGGCGAGCCCCTTAAAGCACTCCAAGGGCGACAGCATCATTCAAATATGAGAAGTCGAGGCCGGTGGACACACCAGCGAGCGAAACAATACGTATTAGCGTTATATTTATGTATTGTTAATTCAATAAAGTCAGTTTTTTTCACACGGAGTTTGATTATTTACCAGCGGCAACACGCGAAGTGCATATCAAGTTTCATCTATTTGGTCCTTCGAGCCGGATTATATTCGCCATAAGATACATGGTAAGGATTTTTGATCATCTGCAACCGATACCTGACGGTACATCTTTTCTATATCCGCACTAACTACATATAAGTGTGTTCTAAAACGTAGTAAAATGGAGAGTAAATCATTTTGTAAGGTTGGTCCGGCCATTTGAATACTATTTAATGAAATTGCCGTTTGTAGTTGGCGCACTACAATCGAACACAACGCGCAAACGTGTCGTCAAAGAACTTTCTTTTAATACTGGATGATGTGGCATAAAATAAAATGTAGTATTTCCACTAAAATCTATTGCCGCTTTCGTAATTCTGCATAGACTTTTCATATGACCTAACTCTTCATATTCCCGGATGAATTCGCTATAAAGAGTTTTAAGATTGGCATCTTTATTCAACTTGCGCTCAAGATTTAAAAACCTATTTTTTGCTTGACGAAATGAATCACCGAGTGAGCTTATCGGTTCCTTGAATGGCAATGACACTACGAATTTGCCTGTCGCGTCGCGTTTTACCGTATCTTCGAAATGTTTTTCGCATGCAATTTCTTCGCCCGAGAGTGCAGGTTTTCCATTGAAAACCTCTTCAAGTTCCCAGAACTTACTTAGCTGTTCTGTAACTTCGATTGTGTTTGTGAAATTACACTTAGTTATTCGCCTTTCTGATGCTTTGTTTTGGCTGATATACGGCCCTGCTATGATCCAGCCAAACATTGTTTCCAGCATAAATGGTTTATTTTTACCTAAACTAATTCTGTTTGCACCAAGTATCTGCCAAAATAGGTCACTTCCTATCAATAAGTCGATTTTTTGTGGTTTATGAAAGTGACTATCCGCTAATTTTAAATGTTTAGGTATCTGCAAATCGCTAATGTTTATTTCAGATGCCGGTACGCACCCCGTAATTTCTGGTATTACGAAACAATATAAAGTTGTATGAAAACTTATATCGCTACGCGATTGTATATTTACTTCGCATTTGTATCGAACGGGAGATGCAATATTATTTATGCCCATGACTGATATGTTCGCGCTTGTCGTTTTTAATCTAAGTCTATCGCATAAATTTTCGGTTATGAATGAGCTTTGTGAACCGCAATCTAACAAAGCTCGCACTATGTATGCCTTGCCTTGGCCGTCAAAAATATTAACTAATACTGTGGACAGTATAGTTTGATCTGTAGCGCTAACTGCCGAAACTGACAAATTGGTAGTGTTTAAAATACCTTGTATATTATCTACAGATCGTATATCGCTCGCGTTTTCTACCGGTTGATGAACTAAAGCTGTGTTCTGTTCGCTTGACCTATCTGGATGCAATAACGTATGGTGTTTTGAAGCGCATTTCTTGCATGTTGATTGTCTACACCGCTTATAGAAATGTCCAGGTTTAAGACAATTCGTGCAAAGATTGACCTGTCTTACTTTATCAAACCTGTCCCTAGATGAAAGTTTTAAAAATTCGCCGCATTGATAAATGGTGTGTTCCCTTTTGCAAATAGGGCAACACTGTGTATTATCCGCTTTGTTTAAAGTTCCCTGTGCTGAATGTAGACCGCGAATGTTTTGTGAATATTTCGTATTCCGTGAATATGCGCCCGCCTGAGAAATATTCCGTATATTTTGCTTTTCAGCTTGATTTACCTCAAGTGATTCTAAGAGGTCCGCCCTTGATTTTAAAAACGTTTTAAAATCCTCAAAACTAGGAATTTCATTATGTGTTTTGCTATTCTCCCACGCGCGTAAAGTCGATGTATCGAACTTACAAGAAATAATGTGAATAAGTAGTATGTCCCATGAATCAGTAGGTAGCCCTAGCTGCTTTAACGCGTATAAATGCTTCGAAAAAATATCAACTAATTGCCGCAATCTATTAGATGACTCTTTATGTATAGGCTCTATATTAAATAATGCATTAACATGATTGGAAATTAATAATCTCTTATTATCGTACCTTTCCCTAATTAATTTCCACGCAACTGCATAGTTTTCGGCGGTAAACTCTAATGTTCGTATTACCTGCTCCGCACCGCCCTGTAATGAACTTCGTAAATGATGAAAACGCCTTATATTGTCTAAGTACTCATTTCTGTTAACTAGAGATTCAAAAAGATCTGCAAAATCTAACCAATTATTATAATTACCATCAAATTTTGGTAACTCGATAGGTTTAAGCTCAATCCCTGTATATGAATTCTTAGAGGCATGTTCACGCCTCTATGTAATTCAAGTTTATTTTATGCATTTTACAATCCGGCAACATAGTAGCGTAGGAAGTTATATTATGTCATATCGTCCCCTTAATACTACAATTAGGTAACTCAAAATTTGCTATTTTTCAGGAGAGCAGTTTTAAATTTGAAAAGAAACAAACCGTGCTGTATTACAGTAAATGAATTTTTTTCTTACTATTTATAACAAGAAGTTGAAATAAATCTAACTTCTGATTAATTGTAAGCGTTCTAAAGCCTTGTTTTAGTTTTTTTTGTTGTTGAAAATCAAGATATCTAGTTGTAGCAATTAAAATTTTTAAAAAAATTAAATATACCTAGTTGTCGACGTAACAATAAGTACAACTTTTTAATACCAAAAAAGAAATTTATTAACATATTTTGATCAAAATATAACAAAAAAAGTAGAAGAACTTAACTAATAATTATAGCCAATATTTTTCTTTCACTCGGTCTCACTTATGTCAGATTCACTTGATACTTCTCTTCCTGTTGCTTTAAAAGGCAGGTTTTCAAAATAATCCTTATTTTCCAGAGGAATTGCGGGAGGTTTGGTATTAAACAATGTCAATAGATCCTTGTATTTTTCCAGACTAATAGGGATTCTGTCCTTATACAAAGGATATGGCATTATTGTAGTTATATTTTGAGTCGATTTTGTCCTTCTCTGGCAATTTAAAGTTCTAAATTCTTCGTTAAAGTTTTCTTTAAATTTCATAATGGATGGTTCACATTTAGAAAAGAACATACAACACATTTTCTGCCATGCTACTTGCTGCCCACTTTCGTCCTTACCTCTGAAAATTAAAATTTTATCCGCATGATTTTTCCAATCCAATATTTGTTCGTGAGTAATGTTATGAATGATGTACGGTTTATCTCCTTTTCTCCGGGCACATCTAGCAATTGTTTTCCAATCTTGTGGTAAATGTGTTTTGCCTACTCTTTTGAACTCTGTTGAAATGGCTGAGTGCATGGAGTCGCACTCCATTTCACTATGGCCGGAAACTAGAAAGTTTAGTTCAATGCTTTCCAAATGTGGAATATGTTGAACAGCTGTTAAGCACATACTAGCGACGTTTTTATTTAAATTTTGTCCACCGCATCTATCACTAAAACACTGAACCTGAGTTACTTGTTCCGGCAAAGATTCAAAGTATTGGTATAAACAAGTGGCAATCTCACAGCTGCCTCGTTTTCCTTCAACCTCGGTCCACATGAAGCAATCACCCTGTTTAGACACTGTATTATAAATGGTGAAGTTAAATACTTTTAGTCTTTGTTTGTAAAATAAAGCGTTATTTGTTGGGTCATTTGGTACCAAAAGAACTTGTTGAAGATCAAAATTGCAACTTATGAGTGTACCGTTAGAATTTTCTGCTAACTGTCTACTTAATCTCTTTTCATCACGGGCTCTGTTCTTGGCTGCTATGTGAGTGAGATATTCGGTTTCCATAGATGCTTTATCGCTTAAGGGGGAGTTGTAGGCCATACAAACCCGGCACTGGTCTTTACGAGGTCGGTAAAAGCCAAGATTATATTCCTCTGAAAATACCTTTCTATAAATGGCAGAGTTAGCTGGTGTTTGATTGTTTTCACCGCATTCTTTCTTGTATAATGAATACATAATGGTGATGTTAAGGTCTGAGGATAAATATTTCCGTTGTGTTTTTGAACGGCAATAATGTGAACTGACTACAGGGAACTTCTCAATATGGTTTTTTACACTTGCTAGGATAGCAGGTGACGTGATCTTTTTTGTATGTTTTCCCCGATTGTCTACCAAAGTCGTGTTTTCTTCAGTTCTCTTTTTCATAGCTATGTCTACAATTCCTTTTCGAATTCCCAGGGTATTGATAAACATGGTTTTACAAACCTGGATTCTATTCGAATTTTTAGGTAAATAGAATAAAATGGTTTTTTGACGTCTGGACTGTTCTGCAGTATGCCATTTTTTATCTTTCTTTTCTGTATGGCCATTAATAAAGTCTCGTTTTCTTTCATAGGATTCTAACTGGTAATATCTTCGAAAAATCGACAATCTCTCTTCATAGGAAAATTTTTCTGTGCATTTTCGTTTACAGGTAGCTAAACAAGCATCCTTCATGACTACTCCTGGTACGTATTTACCCCTAGAAGATAAGTATGCTTCGCCGCGTTGTTTTCTTGATTTTGCAATATTTCTTTTCCAGTTTTGTTCATTTCTTTTCCTCTTTCTTGACTTATCTGTCGTAACAGGCAACTCTTCCATGTCATGCAAGTCGTTGTTAATAGTTTGAAAAGTTCCATTTCCGAGAGCAAGTTCATTGTCAGAAGAATCATCAGAGTCCGGATCATATTCCGAGTGATCAGGAGAATAGGGATCAGAGTCTGTTTCCGAATCGTTATAACATTGTTTAGAAGTGGATGGAAGGACCTCAGTATTCTCATCTGAAAATAAAAAATACTTTAGTACTTTTTAAACTAAGTTTAAAGAAATGTTTATATTTTTAAATTTTGCGAATGAAAGATACCTACCTATACGTTTTACAAAAAACAACTATTTAAAAAACTTTAACGAATCTTAAATAGTCTAATAGTTTTTTAGTCTTAAACCGCTAAAAAATGTAAATAATGATAACCTAAAACTTTTTAAACAACAGCGTTTTACAAATTTATTTTCATAGGTTTTACTAAATAAGTTCTAAAAATAAGTTCACCATAATATGCATACTCGGCATATTATGCTTATCACATAAAAATGGTATCCTACGGTATCAATTTTATATTTATGTTCAAAAACTAATGAATCGACAAATACCTAACCTATAAAAATAAGCTCTCCCACGATTTTAACAAATTTATTTTTCCAAATAGTATTTAAACACTCACCTTTTGTTTCTGTTAACTGGTCACGTACTAATCTTAATATATATTTGGCTCTTGTAGACATTTTTACTTTTGTTTCAAAAAATATTACGAAAAATAAAGCAACAATGTCACTCACAACGTATGCTATGATGAACTGCACAAATAGGTATCTTAAAGAATATCCGGAGGAGGCAACGCATAACACGAGTTACCCGGGCGCACAATTAGGTATGTCAAGTTAAACACTTGTTGCAGCAGAAATTTTTGGCGTTGTCAGTTGCACATTTAGATATTTCAATATGACCACTTTTAGCAACAATTTTTTTTTCCAACTTATGACATAGCTATTAGTGTGTAATTGGATTTTCATGTATAGAATGGGCATAGAACTTACCTAGTTGTAGTATTAAAAAGAGCGTCAAAAATTATATTGGTAACGGTAGATAACTCAAAATCGTAAAATTTCGAGTTACCTAGTTGTAGTATTAAGGGGACGATATGTGAAGATAGGGCGAGCCCCTTAAAGCACTCCAAGGGCGACAGCATCATTCAAATATGAGAAGTCGAGGCCGGTGGACACCAGCGAGCGAAACAATACGTATTAGCGTTATATTTATGTATTGTTAATTCAATGAAGTCAGTTTTTTTCACACGGAGTTTGATTATTTACCAGCGGCACACGCGAAGTGCATATCAAGTTTCATCTACATATGGTCATCTGTATGTTCTTATGTTCTTTTGTTCTTTATATATTTCCATATCTTCTTCGACGAACACATGATCTATTTGGTTTACAGTTTTCTCATCTCGCTATCTCTACGTTCCTTGGTGTATTCTTTTGTGTTGGAAGTAAGTATTTTCAAAAAAAAAAATTGTTTAATTTACTGTTTGTATTTTGAGAACGATTTCCGAAGTGGAAATTGAAACGTCAATAAACGTATTTTTATCTTTAATTGTGGCTTATTCCCAGTAAAATAGTACTTAAGTATTCATAATGATCAAATTTATTTATTTTGCAAAATCTATTAAGAAGTAAAGTGATGTATGGTCGAATGCTCGAATAAATGAAGTTTAATTAAATAAAAGGCAGATATCGAGCACAGTTTTATACTAAATCTTGACCAAGTACTTTCGCTCATAGAGGAACTTCAGGGGCATCTGAAATAAACCAAGAAGCGTTTTTTAATTGAAGAAAATTAATTAACTTCGAAAAAAAACTCGAGTTCTTCAAGAAAAAAAACTTCAAAGTTGATGGTTGATTAATTTTTTTTTAATAAAACGTTTTAGACTTACTTCGTCAAAATTATGGGGTATCCAACAATTTTATGAATTGAAATGAGGTTGAATGCTCGAATAAATGAACTTTGAAAAATAAGGCTATTATCGAGCACAAGTTAATTAAATCTAGCCCAAGTACTTTCGCTTAAAATAGCATCTTCAGGGGCATTTGTCAAATGTAAACTATCCGGCAAGCGTAGAATGTTGAAACATTAATAATGACATAAAATTGTACAAAACACTACACTAAAACGAGGACAAACAGTTTAAAATTACTTAAAAGATTCTACGCTACATTCTTTGTCAGTATCTGGAGGGATAATCATTATCCCTCCAGAGCCTCAATATTTAAAATTTGGCTTTATTTAGAAGCTTATGGATGATGTTGGGATCATAACCATTATTGAAAGCACTTTACTTGAGAGTATTAAGTTCTATATTGAAGTTCTCATTAGAACGTGAAGAAGCCTATAAATGCAACTCAAAGAAAGCAGCCATTTTATGTTGGATTGGATGATTAGATATTTCATATATAACATGATCTGTTTGAGTGGGTTTTTGTAAATATATTGTACTTTTCATCATCAAGTTCCGCTCCTATCGGAGATTGAAAATCATTCTGACAATTATAATTTGTTGGTTACGCGCCTGAATAATTCAATCGAACTGCATCGAAACCATTCACGGAGATTGCGCAATCACAAGATTTTACGTCTTCCTACGCTTCTTGTGCCTTTGATTTTACCCTGTATTATATTCCTTAGTAGTTTGTATTTTTCACCTCTCATGATGTGCCCCAAGTATTCCAATTTTCTGATTTTTATGTAATTTAAAACTTCGCATTGTTTTCCTAGTTGTTCGAGAACTTGTTCGTTTGTTTTGCGATATATCCATGATATTTTCAAAATACGTCGGTAACACCACATTTCGAATGCTTCTAGGTTTTTAATGTTGGATTTTTTAAGTGTCCAAGCTTCAACTCCATTTAAAAGGGTAGAGACAATAAAACATCGAAGAATTCTTATACGGAGCGATATATTAATATCGCGATTACAAAAAGGTGTTCTCATTCTATTAAAAGTTGACCGTGCATTTTCAATGCCGCATCTTATTTCTTTTGTCTGATCAGTATCTTTTGTGATCCATGTTCCAAGATATTTGTACGAAGATAGTTGTTTAATTTCTGTTTTATCTAGTACTAGCTTAACTTTGATATTTTGTGCTTTTCTAAATACCATGAACTCGGTTTTCTTCAAATTTATTTTTAGTACATATTCATTGCAATATATATTTAGCTGTTCAGCAAGATGTTGCGGTTCTTCTAGTGTTCCTGCCAGAAGGACGGTGTCGTCAGCATATCTTATGTTATTAAGTGGCTCACCGTTTATTATAAGGCCCTCACTGACCTCGGCAAGCGCTAATTCTGAGATGGCTTCACTGTATAAATTAAATAACAAAGATGATAAAATACATCCTTGGTGGATTCCACGGCGAATCTGGATATCCTCTGTCAGTTCATTTTCAACTTTCACTTTTGCTGTTTGGTTCCAATATAGATTACATATGATTCTAATGTCTCTACTGTCTATGTTCTCTAATTACTTTTAAAAATAATTTCAAGACATGACTCATTGGCTATGGTGCGATGTTCATTGCACTTCTTTGCATTGGCTTTTTTGGGAAGCAGTCTGAATGTTGATTGAGCCATTCTTTATGGTATAAATAGATATACCATAAATATACTTTATATATAGGTATTAAATAGATCCAAAAGAAGGTCGATAGATTCAGTATTCACAATTTTGAGTAATTCGATAGGAACTTATCATGCCCGGGAGATTTACCACCTTTAGCTTGTTTCATTGCATATTCAATTTCTTCTCGTATAATGTCAGGCCCAGTATCTTCCTTAAATTCTTTTGGTGCTTCTGTTTTCTCTTTGTCTTCAACAAGTTGTGCTATATATTGTGTCCATCTCTGCATTTTTTTGGTTTATATCTATTATAAGTGCACACACTTTCATCTCTTAGTTGCCTAGTTTGAAGTGTTTTTCTCATTCCTGTTAATTCGCTAATTATTTTATGCATGTTAAAAAAGTCATATTTTTTCTCAATTTCTTCTAGTTCTTGGCACTGCTCATGTAACATTCTCTCCTTAGCTTCTTTTACTCTAGTACTATTGTACTCTAGTGAATAGTTTTTACGAGATATAGTCATATCTAAGAAGTTCAAGTTATTGTCCGGTTCTGGTTCCAGTGTAAAAGAGATGTTAGGATGGAGGTTATTAAGATCATCCAGAATCTGTAAGGCATTATCTTGGGTTTTCTGTATGACAGCTATACAATCATCAACATATCTTTACCAAAAAACTACACATTTCAGAACTCAAAACATAAACAACATTTCTCAGAATTTTACCCCTGATGAAGTCATGGCTGATGCCTATAAGATCGAGGATAACTAAGTAACCTATTAAATTGGTATTACTCCCTATCGCCAATTTTAAACATTTACAGCTTAAGTTCATTCATCAATTTTATTTTAGAATTTTTGTAAACGATTTTCGGATTAGAAATCGAAAGTTAAAACAAATATAAAGTGTTATTTTCATTACAATCAATTGCGATTTTTAATTCCATCTGAAATATCCAAGGTAAACATTCCACAAGAAAACAGTTTCAAAACATTTTCATAATAGCTTGTTTTCTTGATATGTCCCTAATCAAATACGAAATTTGATCCTGTACCTCGATATCCGTTACGGCTTGTCTACAAAATATCTCATATTATGAAAGGGAAATCAGGGCGAATAGAATCAATAATGTGGAAATCTGAAATTGTCAGGAAAATAAAGTAGCTTCCTTTAATTGTTTTAACAATAATAGTCAATAAAAAGCAATTTCAATCAATAGTTTTTAAAATACAATTTCGTATAATATTTTTGGTACACGTTTGAAACAAATAGAAGATTAAAAAAACTAATGAGTAGACTAAAACTAAGACGAGTACTTTAATAATGAAGTAATAATCATTTATAGAGTCATTGACAACTAGAACTTAATATACTAGAAATTTAAATATTATGTTTGTATGGGATTAAGCCACATTGCTGGTTGTAATGCGGTTAAGAAATATGTTAATGTTTTCCTTTGACCTTGTGATTCTATCTACTAGCTTGTACGAGAGTTTCTTTATTATTAAAATCAGATGCTATAGTAACACATTTATATAACACACAGACAATCTCCCAGTTGAACTCTATAAAGAAGGTGGCCATGATACCATCCTCCAATATTTTTAATATTGGAATACTGTCTTTTTTTGACCTTGTGATTCTATCTACTAGCTTTACAGAGTTTCTTTATATTAAAATCAGATGCTATAGTAACACATTATATAACACACGACAATCTCCAGTTGAACTCTATAAAGAAGTGGCCATGATACCATCTCCCAATATTTTAATATTGGAATACTTTGCACCATATACAAAAAAGGAGATATCTTTGAAAGCACTAACCACAGAGGAATTACGCTTCTAAATGCAGCGTATAAAATATTTTTCACAGTACTATGTCACCGTATGGCACCACATGAAAAACAGATAGTATGAATATACCAGGCTGGTTTTAAAAGTGGTAAATCGACAATATATCAGATTGCATGATTTGTCCGATGCCTAATTTCCATGACACTCTATCATCCCATTGGCCCTCTCTAAGATCTCTTGCGCTCATCGCCTTCGTTACTCCCTCTCTCCAAGATTTCTTGGGTCTTCCTCTCTTTCTGCGGTTTGGTGGTACCCATTGCATAATTATTTTTGGAAGTCTTGAGTTATCCATCCTCTGGACGTGTCCGTACCATATCAGCTTTCTATGTCTGTTGTTAGAGAGACGTCAACCCCCATTCGCTGTCTTATCTCATCATTACGTATTCTCTCTCTGCGTGTCACTCCTACTGATCTTCTAAAAGCGTCCATTTCTACTGCCTCCAGTTTTCTTCTGTTGTTTTCGGTTATTCGCCAAGTTTCTGCTCCGTACAATCGACTTTTTTTACTAAGAGATTCGTAGATATTGTGTTTTCTTCTTTTTCCTATTTCATGACTCCACAGTACGCTGTTTAGACAACCTATTGTTTTTCTGGATTGTGTTATTCTTCTCTTCATGTCTTCATCATCTTTCCCCGTTGTGTCAAAAACGATTCCTATGTATGTGTAATGGTTACAGGGCATAATGATTTCGTTATTTTCTAATGCGATGTTCGATAGTTCGGTACCTATTGGCAGGTATTTTGTTTTTTCTGTATTAATTTCTAGTCCCCACTTTCTATATTCTTCTTGTAATTTCCTTGCCATGTACTCCAGATCATCTTTATCGTTCGCTATAACAACCGGGTCATCAGCAAACTGCAATGCATACAAGCAAGTCTCTCCAAGGTCTACGCCCATGCCTCTGCATTTTCGTTTCCACTCTTTCAATGCTTTTGCAACATGTACTTTAAACAAGATCGGTGATACACAACACCCCTAACGTAGACCTTTATTAACCAGAAAGTTTTACAATAGTCTGTTTCCAGTTGTTATTTGTGATGTTGACCCTTCATACAAAAGGGAGCTACTCCCCAATATGATGTGACCTTTTGTAATTATTTGAACGAAATATTTCCAAATCAGTCTATTGAGAGGAGGGGCTTCATATAATGGCCAGACGTTACTCTGCTGGATTTCTTCTTCTTGTTCCTGTTAATAAGCAATTCTGCTTGTTCATTGGCTGATTATTACCTCTATGGAAGGTTATCACTCCATCTTTTGCGCGGTCGTCCGATACTTCTGCCGATTGGTGACTTATCTCTTGCTGTTTTGATGACACGAGCCTCCTCCATTCTGTTTATGTGGTTATTCCATTCTTTTATTTTTCTATTTTATGTTCATTCATTTATATACTGTACGTTACATTTTCTTCTAATGTTTTCACTTCTCTTTCGATCTCTCAGCGTATTTCCTGTAATTCTTTTCAGTACTCTCATCTCTGCAGTTTCCAGTAGCCTTTGCGTTGTGGCTGTGTCGAGTCTTGTTTCTGAGGCATATGTAGTTATTGGTCTTACAGTGGATTTATAAATTCTTGACTTCATCTCAGTGTCAATGTGCCTGTTTCGCCATATAGTGTTATTAAGGCATCCTGCTAGTCTATTTGCTTTTTGTACTTGATCTCTCACTTCTTTTTCCAGGTCTTCATAGCTAGACAGTGTAATTCTCAGGTATTTTATTTCCATTACTTGTTCAATACTGATGCCATCAATTTCTATTTTACATCTGGTTGGTTCTTTGCTGACTACTATTGTTTTAGAAGAAGAAGAAAGTTACAATATCTCGGCCACGTTATGAGAGGGGATAAATATGTGTTGCTACAAACCATAATCCAGGGAAAAATACATGGAAAACGAAGTATTGGAAGAAGACGCATCTCCTGGCTCAACAATCTGAGAAAGTGGTATCGTCAGCAGTTCCGTCGATTTGTTCAGAGCTGCAATTTCAAAAGTGAAAATAGCTGTGATGATTACCAACCTCCTTAGAGTAGACGGTCCTAAAGAAGAAGATTGTTTTAGTTTTCTGAAATGAGATTGTCATATTAAATTATTTTCTTTTTCTTCAGGTGCCATCTCCGCTATGGAGGTTGGCAATCATCATAGCTATTTTAATTTTTGGAGGCAGTAGCTCTAAATAGTTGTTTTGAGCTGCATCCAAACCATTCTCTCAGGTTCTTATGCCATGAAATTCTTCTTCCGATGCTTCTTCTGCATCTATTTTTCCTTGCATTATGAGTCGCAGGATGCCATACTTCTCGCTCCGCATCACATGTCCGAGATACTGTAGCTTTATTTCTTTAATTGTAAGTTCAACTTCCTTCTCTTTAACTATTCTTCTCAGTACTTCATTGTTCGTAACTCTATCTACCCAGGAAACCCTCATAATTGTTTTATGGTCCACATTTCAAAGGCGTTAAGTCGTCTCATTTTGTCTAGATTTAACGTCCTTAACGTAAAATCTTTTGCTCTTATGTTAAATCTGTGGACCAGTCTTTGCAGATTATCTTCGTCTTGGGCTATCAATATTGCGTCGTCTGCGTAACAGAGTATTTTGATTTTTTTGTTTCCCATTCTGTACCTTCTTCCTTTGTTAATGGTTTTGATGATTTTATTCATGATCAAATTGAAGAGCATCCCCTTGTCTTATTCCGCTGCTTATTTCTATAGGTTCTGTAAGTTGCCCATCTATTCTGACTTCAATTTTGTTGTTTTGGTAGACGTTATCGATAGGGGAACTTCTGTAAGATGTATTACATCTTTGAGTCTTACTCTGTCAAACGCTTTCTTTAGGTCAATCAGACACAGAAATGCTGGTCTATTATACTCTAGTGATTTCTCAGTAATTTGCTTTATAACGAATATTGCATCTCTACACGATCTTCCACTACGAAAACCCTGTTATTCATCTGCTAAACTTATCCTCTGAGTTATTAGCACTTTTACAATTTTAGTTGTAAGTTTTAGCGTAGTATTTAACAAGTGTATACCTCTGTAGTAGAATTTCTTTTTGTAGGGATATATTAAATCAAAAGCAAGTGTCACTAGACCCAATACTATCGTCGAACCGAAGGAATTAATTCGTACTGAAATTCGCACAAGAAGTTAGGCAATCCCAATTTAATCATCGTGTTTTTATTTAAATAACCAAACTTTTGTTTCTGCTGTTAAACATTAAACACACCTTTATTGTGTTATAGACAGTTTCCAGCTGTGTTACTTCCATCCAATCAAACAATCACACTGTGTCAGTTTAGTATGTGTATGTCTATGTAGAATATCACTAATAAAAAATAATTCGATAAAGGTTTGTCCAGAAATCTTTATTACATTAATACGATATACTAATACATTCAAATTGCAATAAACAATTGATATTTTCTATAATTAACCAATAGCTAAACATTCTCTCAGCTGTCATAAAATGAAATTGATCACTGATTTAAGAGGATCTTTTCTACTTTTCTATTTACGATTATAAGTAACATTTATTTATAACAGCTATGATATTTTCTTTAAATCCATTTTTTTAATTATAGATGTTTTACTTTCGTTATATTTATTAAAATACCAGTTTTTAAATTGTCCAACTTTTCACTTTTTATGTACTTGTAAGCTGTTTTAATTAAATGCCTTTTCCTCTGATCGGGTGAAAGTTAATTTTTACCTCCATTTTTTTAGCATTTAAAAATAATGTTAAAATGAATATTTAACCCAATGTTATTTTATCTTTTAGCGCACTTACAAAGTCCTTTAAAAAGAGCAATTCTATTACATTTTATAAAATATAAACCACGTTTTGACTAAAAATATAACTTAAGCAAAGTAGTACACTGCGAAATACCATTTTAATAAATTGGTGTCGTTTTTGATTCTGAGACATTTTTTTTCTATCGTTTAAATATATTTTGCTACTACAATTTGAAAGTATAATAAATTTCAAGTCCTCCTTCTCCGTTGTCTTTTATCCTTAGTAAGGAGGTGGTGATGTTGTGATTATTCGGCGTATGTTTGCTATCCACATGGTGCGCTGCCTCAGAGAGAGAGAGAGAGAGAGAGAGAGAAGAGAGAGAGAGAGAGAGAGAGAGAGAGAGAGAAAGAGAGAGAGAGAGAGACAGAGAGAGACAGAGGAAGAGAAGGGGTAGCCAGTGGTGCTCTTTATTTAGTCTAACCATCGAAGTAGCTACCTTCCTCGATTTCTTCTACCATCTATTACTTCCTTTGGTAATGTTTCCAAAAAACCTCAATATATTTTGTTTGATTGGTAAGCCTAGTGATGATGTCGAGTTCTGTTACTGTTAAGATTTATGTGCGATGTGCTGTACAGAGTGGCGCATCATTCAGCGATAGAATTTTTAAATAATTTTGTAATCATCCATTTTTCTAGACAGTCTGGAAGGTCTGCAGATACTTATCTCAAGAGTAGCAGAAGTAAGTAGCAAGTTTAGGCTTGATTTGAACATTAAAAAAACAACACCGGGACAATTAATAGTAGTATAATAGTTCAATTGATGTGCATCCGTATCCTTCCCTCAAGTTACGCAACCATGAGATTCTTTTCCTTCCTACACTTCTCTTGCCCTGGATTTTCACTTGTATAATTAATTGAAGAATTAATTAAATTGTATCTTTTATTACGCATAACGTGCCCCAGGTATTGTGGCTTTCGTGTTTTGATGGTTTCCAATATTTCCATTCTTTTGCTGACTCTTCTTATGACTTCATTATTTTTGTTACATGCTCGGTCTATGATATATTCAGGATTCTTTTATACACCCACACTTCAATACTTTCAACTTTTTAGTAGTTGACGCGTTAAGTGTCCATGCTTCTATCCCGTAAAGCAGAGCCGAGAAAATATAACACCTTGCCAGCTTAACTCTCAAGTTTAATTTCAGTTCTTTTGCACAAAGTACCTTTCTCATGTTATTGAAGTTTGTTCGTGCTTTCTCTATTCGAACTTTGATTTCTTTGAGTGGTCGTTTGTGGGATTAATTATTGTGCCAAGATAATTGTAGTTTTTAACTTTGTCTAAAGTTTTACCATTCATTGTAAGGCTTTCATAATTATTTTGGGTTTTTGATATCCTCATAAATTTAGTTTTCTTGATGTTTATTGATAATCCATATTCTTCTCGATACTTAACTACCCTATTCATTAGCTTTGAAGTTCTTGGAGGTTGTCTGCTATTATAATAGTATCGTCTGTATATCTAACGTTGTTAATTGGTGTACCACTGCTATTTCTCTCTCAAGAGCTCATTGCATAGTAGTGGTGACCATACACACCCCTGTCGCACTCCTCTTTTAATTTTGAACTTTTCTGATGTGTGCTCATTAATGCGTATGTACACCTGCTTTTTATAATACAGATTTGTTATAATTCGAAGGTAATTGAAGGTATTGTAATTGTTTTGAAGGTAATTGAAAGTATTGTAATTGTTTTGCTTTGAGAACGTCCATTAGCTCTTTGTGGCGGACTTTGTCGAAAACCTTGTTGTAATCTATGAAACAGACGTACATATATTGGTTCACATTCAAGCATCTCTGGATTAGTACGTTGAATGCAAAAAGAGCTTCACGGGTACCGACGCCTCTACGAAATCCAAACTGGTTTTCTTCAATATCTATATCAAGTATTTGGTAAATGCGTTTATGGATGATTTTCAAAAACATTTGAAGTGTGTGAGACATCAGGCTTATGGTGCGGTGGTCGGTGCATTCTCTAGCATTTTTCTTTTTTTGGGAGATAAATAAATGTTAAGGTTCAATAATAATTACTGGATAGACAAAGTTACAAAAGAAGAAGTTCTACACATAATGGGTGAAAAGCAGATCTAGTCATAACTATAAAACGTCACAAACTGGAATACCTGTGCCATATAATACGTAATAAACAAAGAACCTACCTACTTCAGACCATACTTCAAACTAGGGGTACTTAAAAAAGAGGTCCAAGAGGAAGAAGACCATGCAATAACGAAATTGATTTAACTTGACCACTACCGGACCCTGGACGAAACGAGGGAGACCACAGATGAGGTGGGTGGATATCCTAAAATACCACGCTTGTTCGAGGTGGATACACATGGTTCTAGATAAAGGAAATATAGAGGAACGAAGAGGTGTTCTATGTCCAATATTGAATATCTCAAAGCTAATAGATAGATACATACAATGGCTAAAAGGCTGAAACCTAAGCCAAGAAGAGGCATTTTAATTTATATAAGTTTAATATAATTTAAGAGTAAGTTTAATTTGTTTTGATATTACCAACCAAGGAAGATTTAATCAATATTTCTCAATTTTGATTTAAAAACTTTCAGTAGTTTTTGAGATATATTCTAAAGCAAAATTCTAGGGCACCCTGTATATACGCAAATATGTAGATAGAATGTGTAGTTTATACATATAGAATGTATATAAAAAGGTGTTGCGAAGATGGGATGGGATTCAAATTTGCACAGCTTTAAAACTTTCTTTGTTATTTTAACCATCTACTAATGCAATAAGTGTTAATTAAGATACTTGTGAATTACTACTTGTTAATCTCTTGGATGTTTGTTTAATTAACTTTAGTAAATTGTTTGTAAAGTCCTTTCATAGACGTGCAGCAGTTTCCTGTCATATACAACAAAAATGTTTGGTATTTTTTTATTTAGATATATTCAGTATACGAATAATAGACTGTTCTCACGGTGCTTCTGCTTAAATGTGAAAGAAAAGATTAAGGCCAGATAAAATGTGCTTCTGTTATTATTTCGCTGTGAACTGAATCTCATCAGAAGGTGTCTAGTTTATATTTGCTTATAGTCCAGGCTGGGAGGCCGCTCCCTTTGGGAAAATGTTTCTGATTCGGTTTCTTCGCGGATTCCGGTTCAAAAATGTCCCCTTTAAACAAATCTGAAGGGTGCCGGGCGAAACTTTTGGACAGAAATTGTTTAAAAAAATTTTTTTAAACAAAGTCCAAAAATATTTTTTTAATCTGGAAAACGTTTTTTTAGGTTTTTTGGGACATTATAAACAAAAAAAGTCTCTTGTCATTTTTTTCTAAAGTTGATAGTTTTCGAGTTATAAGCGATTTAAAGTCTGGAAAAACGCGAAAATACGCATTTGAGGCTTGAAAACACATCTAAATTATTATTTTTGAGTTACCAAGTGTCAAAATTAAAGATTAAACATTCAACTTCAAGATTGTGAAGAGTAATCGGGGCTTATTTTAATTTAGACCGTTGTTTTTTAATTGTTAAGTATGCGCGTACACTCGATTTTTCACGCGCTAACCGTGCGCCTCTATCGTACTTATGCATAGTTTACATATACTTACAAATAATTATTATTTATTGAGTATATATTTATTTATATCAATTGAGTTATAATATAAATTTCGTCTAAAGTCTAATAATAGTTACATAAAATAATTGTACAAACGATTGTTAAATAACACACTAATATCACTCAGTAAAAGTATCTTTGTTTTCACTATCTAAATCACATCCACATACTTAATGGTACACAGTTGACATGATTTTTCTTGCAGTTGCAAGCATTAGTTTTGCAAGTCTTTTTGCATTTGCACGGTTTCCCAACCCACAATGGCTGATAGTGATCAGACATTTATAATATCCATATTGTAAAAAATCGAAAGTTTGATAGCGGGAATATATGGCATTTCGCCAAATATATGTTTTAGCGAAAGCTCTTAATAAGTGTTGGTAAAGTGCGTCAGAGGTACAAGGTATATTAGCTAGATTAAATTAAATTTTTTCAGTCACACTGTCTTTTCGTCGAAGTGCAACATTTTGTATTGTTATGTAAAAATCTACTTTAGGTTTTTGCACTAACTTAATATTGTTGATGTTATTACAAAAAATACAAACTAAATTTTCTTCGGTAAGTTTTCATTTAAGAAGAGGTACGGAAAAAGACATTTTAAATCCATTCACAATTTTTTTAATAACACATTAATAATATAATACCCTTTTAATGCGCATTAAACAATAGTCTTCCTAATGATCGTTTAAGTAATAACAAATCAAGTATGAGCGCGCGATTGTTAAAACGGGGAAAATATTGCATTTTTGCGATAGTATATTGTTTTTAAACACCGCGCAATTTAAAATTAAGTTTACTAATATTAATATTTACTGCATTGTATTATTTAAATAATAATTTAAAAATATTATTTACAATTGATATACATAAATATATACTCAATAAATAATAATTATATTGTTCAAATTTGGAAGAAAAAAAAACTATATACGGTTATTACATTGCGATGATTGATTTATTTAATTAGCCCAATGACAATAATTAATACCTACATAAATAAATTATGGAAAAAACTATGTTAATAAACTTCAAGGATTTGTTCGGGTTTTTTTGCGTAAGTGTATATGTAAACTTTGCATAAGTACGATAGAAGCGCACTCTAGCGCGCCGCGCCGTGGCGGCTGAAAAATCGAATGTACGCGCATATTTAACAATTAAAAAACAACGGTCTAAATTAAAATAAGCCCCGATTACTCTTCACAATCTTGAAGTTGAATGTTTAAAATTCAATTTAGACATTTGGTAACCTCAAAAATAATAATTTACATACGTGTTTTCAAGTCTCAAAAATGCGTATTTTCGCGTTTTTCAGACTTTAAATCGCTTATAATTCGAAAACTATCAACTTTAGAGAAAAAATGACAAGAGACCTTTTTTATTTAAAATGAACCAAAAAACCTAAAAAAATGTTTTTTCAGATTAAAAAAAAAGTATTTTTAAAATTTGTTTAAAAAAATTGTTTAAAACAATTTCTGCCCAAAAATTTCGCCCGGCACCCTTCAGATTTCTTTAAAGGGGACATGTTTGAACCGGAATCCGCGAAGAAACCGAATCAGAAACATTTTCACAACGGGAGCGGCCTCAGAGCCTGGACTATTAGTTCAGTGAATTTTCCTAAGTATCTTTAATTTGGATCTGACCCGTACACTTTGTAATTTTATGTAGTAATAGCATATATCTAAAGCAATAGACTATTTTCTCGAAATTTATACCACAAAACTTTTTTAACTTTAATAATGTAGGTTCATTAAGTAAATGAATAATTAATAAAACGATTGGCTATCATTTCAATTTTAATTCTAGTGAATTTACTATGAAGTAAAGACTTTTTGGGTATATTGGTATAAAATTTATTAAAACTTTTAAAAATGATCAAAAATGGATTTATACATTTTCAGAACGTTTTCAGTGAAAATCCTAGAAATAAGTATTACCACCTTAAAAAAGAACAAATGGGTAAAATTTTGACGGTTAACAGGTAAACATTTGGTCAATACTTACGTCTATATAGTATTTGAAACTAGCCACATAATAAGGTCAGAGGACTCTTAAATTACTTAATTAAAATCTGATGAAAGTACCAATTACTTGCAAGTGACAGGATCTTTAAGAAAAGTGAATAGTACTTTTTAAGGAATGAACAGAAAATATATGCCCATTTAGGGTATTATTATATCCATTAGTGTAGGTCTTGTCACTTGCAAGTAATTGGTACTTCCTGCTTTCATCAGTTGGTCGGTACCTAAAACTCGTTGGACGACATCCATTTTGTAGCTGGAAATTTGTGAGTTTCTTTGAAAATATAATCCTTTATAATATAGGGGAAATGTACCTATGATGGTCCCCTTAAGAAAATAGCTTCATAATAATTTTAATTATTTACTTAGCAGACTTTAAATATGACCACATAACGTCTCGTTATTTGTACAATATGGCAAATGTTTCAAATTTTGCAGAAAAAGTGATGTTAAAAATTTATTCATAATTTACTAAAATCCTGTTAAGGGTCCATCATGGGCATATATGCGCTCATGATGGACCTTTGGTACGCCCATGATGGACTCGTTGCATTTTGTGTAAAATAATTAAATACCAAATTATTTTATTAGATCAAAAGACATTACAAACGATAAAAAATATTACACATGGTATTTTTAAGAATAAAAAAATTACGCGCACAATTCACACACAAATTGTTTATGTCGAGGATTTACATCTGCACATTCAGTGTGACACCAATTCTTACACACTTGACAACGAATCCATTTTTCATTGGATCGTGAATGCGAAAATAGTTCGTTACAGTAGATGCAAGCTGCATCGTCCGAGTCGCCTTCTACAAAAGAGCATTCACAATCGTCTTCAGAACCACTTGTAGTTGAAACACGAACTTGCCTTTTCACTTTTCTGGCGTCTTGTTTCCTTTTTTTTTGCTTCTTTGTCTGCAATTTTTTGTTTTATATCTTCAATTTCTGGCGTTGAATTTAAATATCCTGTTTTACCCCGTTTTCTACCCCTTTTCTGCATTACTTGAGATACTCCAGCTAAAGGAGGAGGACAAATATCTTCTACCGAGATGTTTAGAACTGACGATGATGTTGATTTCTGATCAGTGGGGCTTTTTGATAAACTTTCAATCGAAGAAACATTTTGGCTCCAATGTTCCAGTGGTGACTTCTGGTCAGAACATTCTGGCAGTGGGTTTTGTTCAGAATTTTCTCTATCTGTTGTTATAGACGGCAAAAATTGCCAATCCTCAAAGACATCTGGATTGAATGGTTGTATTCCTGTCTTTTTAAATGCATTGATTGCATTTGATGGTAAAGCACATTTTAAATACGCTCTATTAAAGAGACTGGCTACTTTAAATTGGGTCACCGTTTTACCTGGATTCTGTCGCAGTCATAATTGAATTTCTTGGCCGTAGTAAATTTGAAGTGGTCTAAAAAATCCTACGTCCAAGGGTTGAACGTGATGAGAACAGTGAGCAGGAAAACAAAACATAATAATACCGTTTTCCTTTGCAAACTGGAGAGCTTCAAAACTTTTGTGACTACCATGGCCATCGAGTAACAACAAAACTTTGTTGGTTTTAGAAGCCTTTGTATACCTTAAAAAATGTTGCAGCCACAAATAGAAAATATCGGAAGTCATCCATCCTTTTTCTTGAGCGAAGGCTATACTTCCAGTAGGTGCATCGATCATAAGTTCATCTTTCTTTCACTGTCGAGGAAAAATCAAAGCAGGAGGAACATATGTTCCAATTGCATTCATTGCACATACGACCGTAACATGTAGACCGCGCTCTGCACTACTTAAAGTACCAACTTGTTTGCGACCTTTACTAGCATAAATTTTCTGCGATTTCTTTTGCAGAGTTGTCAAACCGGACTCGTCCATACTATAAATGTTTTCCGGTGGAAAGTGAAACTCGTCTAATATATTTGCTAATGCAGTAAAATAGGCACATATATTTGGTTTATTAAAAGCTTGAGCCCTTGCCAACGAAGTATTTTCTGGAGTGCGTAATGATATTCGAGGATTTCGCTTTAAAAAGCCTCTGACCCATTTCCATCCTCTGCCATCCTGGTTTCCTTATTAAAATTGTGGCTAATATTGTTTCTTTCAGCTACTTCGTATACAAGTTTTCACAAATCTTTACTAGTCAGGCAAAAAAAAACGAGTTTCCATAGTAATAATATAGTCAGCAACTTCCTGTTCAATAGTAGTGGAGAATATTGGTCTTCGTCCTCCCAAATCACCTTTGATACTTCCTTAATGCTTAATAAAGCGCCTTTTCAAAGTCGTTTTTGGAACGTTAAATGATTTTGCTGCCAGCTTAAACCCCATAGTTTTTTCTTGTATGCTTTTTAAAGCTTGTTGCATATTACTCTCGTTCCACTGTTGCCTTTTTTGTAGAGCCATCCCTGTAAAACATTATATGTTAATCATTAAGTAACAAAAACTGAAGGTGTGTCCCAATTTTATTTTCTTTTTCCTATGATGGACCCCTAGTCCGTCATAGGTAACGACACAGGGGTCCATCATAGGCAAATAGACAAGGCAGCAAATTTAATTTTGTTACTTTTGTTTTGACCATTTTAACCTAAAACAAAGTATAGTATTTGACAAAGAAAGTGTAGTCATTTTATACAAAACAAAAGTAACACTTAGCTGAACGTATGTTACCAGTAAAATGCTACTTACCAAAAAAATTTATTAGATCAGCAACGCCAAATTTTACAACATAAGCACACTTCCCCTAAATATAAATATAGTGCTTACTACTTTAATTATGTAGTTTAAGGGTCATCTGACTACCGCCACCGATTATATGGCTAGTTCCAAATACTAAATAGATGAAAGTATTGGCCATATGCCAACTTTTAACCCTAAAAATTTTACCCATTTGTTGTTTTTTTTTAAGTGGTAATACTTATTTCTAGGTTTTTCACTGAGGATGGTCGGATAGGATTGAAAACATCCCGGGAGTATATAAACATGTCATTAAAGAGACATATTTGATATGTTGTGTTAACATTCTATTAGAAAAAATAATATAAAGGTTAGATAGTTGTTAGACGATTTAATAAAATGAAAATTTAAATTTGAAGGCCTCGTCAAAAAAAATCGATGTACGAATGAAAACGATAATCGCTTTCTGTGACAACTCGCTCTTAGAAACCAGAAAGTCACCGGTGATGCATACGATTATTTTCATAATGTTACCACTAATATTGTAATATCGCTTCCAAAAATCGGGACACGTTTAAAGGAAGTCAAATTAATGAGCACGAAAGCGATAAAACCGTTATTATTTATCAATGAGATCAAACTGTAGGAATTCAGATTATTAAAAACTATAATCATTGGTCTGTTAATGATATAGGTTTTGTTAACCGAAGACACGAGAGTGATATACAAATCTTAGGGAAGAACTTTTCCACTTGCAATGTTTATCTTTAGTGGCGGGTTTTTAAGAGTTTACAGAAAACATAGACTTAAATCCTATATATACGAATTCATAAGAAGGATATAATATTTATTTTAATTAGTATAAGGATTTTAATATGTAAAACGCCTGTTAGCATTCAATTAATGAATGACCATCTAATATTCCTGATCACAACCGCATTGAGTATTCATGGGATGATCTAAAATAAAATAACCAATGTTATGAACTCCGTCTTATAGCAATTATTAAGATTTTATAATATTTTGTGAGACTATTGATCTAAATACCATTGATATATACATATCAATGTAGCAACATAGCAAGTTGCTTCAGTTCAGTTCAGTTGCTTCCATACAGTCCTCGTAGACACACCGTCTCAGGACTAGCAACTTCAACGTGGAGTCATATGTCGCCATGTTACCTTATCCAACGGTAACTTTAACATCATAACATATTATAAGAAATATTGTAAACCAAATGTAACTAATTATTTGTTAACGGGTTTTTACCCATATATTTAGTGGCTACATTCATGTACTCCTAGACACTGATGATGGAATATGGATTCCGAAAACGTTTTGTATAATTAGCCCGTTGGGGTTTTTAAATATATACCTTTAATAAAGGTTTTTAATAAAAAAAATTTAATATATGGTATACAGCCAATTACAGAAACGTAGATTCCTTGTGGAATTTAATAAGCTTTCTCCCAACAATTGGTGGAGATCAGACAAAGTTCCATCAGTCGCTACCTACATCTGCTGAGTTGAGGCACCTTACGTCGATTATTTATGATGAAGATATATCTTTGTTGGTTAGAACACAATCTATCATAGATCTTTATCCACGAATGATATTGAATGTATATTTGTGTTGGTCTTTCTGGTAAAAAAATGTGTTGTTTATTCAAGTTCGTTATTCGTGCAAAAGTTTATTATCAGTTCTCCATATTCGTTTTTAACATTCTTAATATATTTTTTGTTGTTGTGTTCAGGTATTACTTGATTGCTTATTCGAGCAATTAAATCCCCCAATATTATCATTATCTTTACTCTGACTTGATCTACTACTTGTTGTAATTTGTCGTAAAAAGTTTCCTCTTGTTTGAGACTTGATATTTTCTAATCCTAGTAATAAATTATTGTTAAATAATCTAAAGGAAGTTTTGTAATCGATTTCTTTCTCAATCATTTTATAAACCCACTTTTTAAGTTTTCATTAAAATGTAGCTTTTATTTCCATCAAAATAATTCATTTCAGCTTAATAAAGCGCGTTTAAATTTTGTTTTGGAATTTATGTATTAAGTATTCTTTTGTTCGGATTCAAAGTAAATTAAGAATTTTATTTTCGAAATCTCAGTATTATTTTATAGAAACTTATTTATGTAGCTATGGCTACAAATTACACGTTTCAGCAGAGTTTCTTTGTACGGTAATGACGCTTATATGCTTTCAGATAAATTGCGTTTTTTATAATTTTTTTTTATAATGAATCTTCTCCTTTCACATTCACATAGATAATTTGTTCTGAAAGTGAATTTATCTGCGGTTAGATATGAGGTTAATGTTTCAACCTAGTTTTCCGCATTTCGTACTGTTATTTAATGTTGTATTGTGTCCTAACATCAGATATTATCGTTGTATAAAAGATTTGAGTTGTAGAATAGGATCTACATAACAAATGGGTTGTCCATAAATTTTTCTTTACGAAAGATAACTGGGGATTTTAGAGCTTAGTTTATATCTTTTTGATGTAAGTAAATAAAAAGACACTAAAGTCCTTTAAAGATTGCGCCAGAATATTGATTTATCTAAAATATATTTAAGAGATTTATTTAGTAGAATATTTACAATTATATATTATATGATATTTTAATATTTATTCATTAGCAGTTAGTTTAGGAAGGATATTATTATAAGTTTCTATTTACGACGAAACAAAGGGAAAGATAGATGAGATATCTTACAAAAAATAGAATACATAGCCGACGAAAGAAAATATTGGAGTTTTTGAGGAAAGTAGAGCAACGTGGGCAAAAGGGGGAATGGCAGTATGCTGCTAGCGTAGAGGTGGAAAGCTGAAGGTGGGTTTATTTCACATCTTTTGAAGTTATAATTCTATACGCGCGTTCGACGTTGGAAATTTGTACGGGAGTAAATCGGCAAAATCATTACATATGTAAGATATAGGTAAGAGAGAGACAGAGGATATATTTTCTCTCTCTTTCTCTCTCGAGAATAAAAATGTTCCTTTTGTAAATATATTTATATTTATTAATATTATTATTATTTTTCATTATGTTCAGATTTGTCTTGAGCTGTAAGGCATGTTAAATTATAAATAAAACTTGTAAATATCTCGAGAAAGTTCAAATGTGTAATTATATACACAAAAAACAACAATTAAATTTTGTATCTGTAACTGCCAGACAAATTGACAGTTGTATCACGAAACAATATTTTTATTTTATTAATATTATGATCATGGAAAATTAAACATACGCGTAAGTAAGTTATGTATATTGTCATTTTTAAATACTTATATATTGCATTTTAATTTGTATTGTATTATAATATTGAATTATGTTGCAGTGTATTGTATTAATAATAAAATAAACAATGAATTTTACTGCAGAATATGTGTAAAAAAAATTTTTTGCATTCAACCCCTTTCATACAGTAACAAAATTCACCATTGATTATCCTATACTATACCTAATTATGTTTCTCTTTCTGCTCTCTCTTACCTATAGCATTACATATGTATTGATTGTGCAGATTGACTCCCATATAAATTTGTAACGGCTAACGCGTATATAGAAGTATAACTTCTACCGGCAGTCCCACTGGAGTGCCACACCCGTTTTTTTTATTTCAAAAATTATTAAATGCATTGTACTGCTGCTGCATAAACTTAGCTGCAGGTCCAGTTTAGTTAAGCCGCTCGAAATCTACAGTTAATTGGGATTTTTATTGAATGCAACCTTTAAAGGAAGATAAAATAGGAAAATCTCGAGGACCTTCAAACAAACTAATGACGTTTGTGGAGGGTCAGTAGGCCCTTCACTCTTTTTACTTGCTTTAAATAAAATATGTCAAACATTTAGGTTCCATTAAAGTTACGGACTCTAGCAGATAAAGACAAAGACACTATTGTTACATGCAAATGTCCAGAAAGCTACCGATCAATTGTTTGAATGATATTTAGTTAGTGGTTTTAACTTTTTTGTTGAAAACACAAAAGTGATTAAGTTCTCTCGCAGGACAGCTATTACTATAAATGACACCTGTTTTCCTGTCGTAACTACTATAAAAACTTTAGTACTAATATTTGACAATACACCAAATTGGAAACGTCATTTAAAAGACCTCGAAACTAAGTGTATGACTTAATATATAAACTCTGCTAAGTCCAAATACCTTGCCTACTCGTATTTGTAACAGATCAGCGTTTTTTCCCCTATATCTTCACTGGGTATGTTTATGTTCTAAAAAATAATAATAAAAAGGATAAATCACTTACCCCTGCAATAAAATTTCAGGTCACAGACGTTTAGAATTCAAATGTTCACAGACAGTATTTAAGGTTATGAAATGCCCACTACAAGGGACAAAGGATACTTGTAGTTATCGTTAAAATAATACAATAGTGTTACCATACTATATTAAATGTTGCTATGCGAAAAAATAATTCGTATTTGAATAATTCAGATACTTGTAGTTATCGTTAAAATAATACAATAGTGTTACCATACTATATTAAATGTTGCTATGCGAAAAAATAATTCATTCATTCCTGTTGACAAAAATTATTAATTTAAAAAAATGCAATTTTTTAATATATAAAGTCTTTTAGGCAAAGCTGTTTAGTCACCTAAGTACTTAGGTGACTAAACTTTAATATCTGATTAATTATTACTAAAATGGGTGCATAAAATATAGATTTTTATTTTTTGAATATATTTAAACAAACGGAATAATATAGATTGTGTGAGAGAAACAAATTATACGGACTTAAATTTTCCGCTACAGATTAATGCGGGCTTCAAAGAACTCGAATCATTCATTTTCATTCACAGCTGTGTCATAAATTTATCGGATAATGGCCCAAAATAAATAGATTTATTCCTGAATACAGTGTTTGGTTAAACGGTGCGCTAAATTAGACTGATTTTAATTGCTTGATCGTACACGCAACATACACATGTGTGCTAATAACTGTGGTGTATTAAAAAGATATAAAATAAATTAACGTGCATGCAGTGCACAACAAAATATTTATTTTTTTGGGCAAAGTATTCGTTTTATAGATAAAGACATAACTATTTATTTTTCATTTGTTGTGTTATTACAAAAATTTTTCTTTCTAGATACAAATACCCTCGTGCAATAGTAACAACAAAACATTTTTAAGTCTTCTTCTCTTTCCATGTTGTATAGTAAATCGTAGTACCTCAAAATGTTCTTTCCTCACAAAATGACAAAATGAATCAGCACTTTATTTCTTATCTGCAAGATCTATTTCTTACCGATGTGTCAAGGTAACATTTTTAGGAACATTAGCTGCTTGTACAATAACGATAATAAGGCCGTAATATATTTTGTCGTTTCTTTTTTTGATTATTGTAGAAACGATATCTTAAATGCCCTATCTAATTAAACTGATACCTTAGGGAGCAGTGTTTAGTGAGAACACTCAAAAATTTAATAAGTTAATATTTAATAAATATTTAATAAGAACATGGTGGTCCTAGTTCCATAATTCCATTTTTGATGTTCCTTATTTTACTTTAACATGTTACTCATTTAGCTGTATATTAATTATTAAATAAATTAACCATAAGATTAAATCTTAATAATCGATTCAACCTTCAGCCACAACCACCTTTACCGGCTTAAGTTAATACAAGTCCAGCACCCTTATACACCCATTCAAATCAGATAGAATACCCTCAGCATATAGTCAAAGATCTAAATTACTCTGATGCAGTTTCTTGAATTGATGCAGTGAAACGCAGACTGACAATGAAAAAGCTAATGTATTTGCAGAATATTTAGAAAATACATTTACTCCAAATTTAGGTCAAAACATAAATGATCATATAGTTAGCGAATATCTAGATGCTTCCTGCCAACTATTACTTCCAATAAAAGCATTCTCCGCATTTGAGGTTCTCAGGATAATAATGACTAACAACTCTCACAAAGCTCCAGGATACGATTTAATCGATGGGAGAATCCTAAAGCATCCACCCAGGAAAGCAGTTGTCATGCTTACTATTGTCTATAATATAATGCTGCAGTTAAGCCATTTTCCAATCCTGTAGAAATATGCTCATGTTATAACGATTAGAAAGCCAGGTAAATTTCTATAGAAAATCAGTTTGATTTCCATCAAAACTATTTAACAATTCAACAATGTCATAGAACAGTAAATAAAATCAAGAAAAGTTTGGAGAGAAAAAGTATGTGCGCTTTAGTATTTCCCGATATTCAGCATGCTTTAGATAAAGTCTGGCACAACGGTCTGCTATATGAATTAAAATCTTCACTGCCTAGCGCTATGTACCTCCTTCCAAGTAAAATTCATGATTCAATGATTTCTAAACGTGTCACTCAATCCAATCCGGAGATCTATAGTTTATTCGTCTTCCGGGTTTGGACCGTGTCATTTGTGAGTGACCCAAAAGTGGGTTCATCTCGACGTTTCGCTACAATTGTATGTAGCTTCTTCAGGAGAACAAAGAAAAAGAAAAAGAAATAGAAGACAGGAAGATGGGTAGTTAGCAACGGTAACTCAGTTACTCAACGCAACCAGAGGCGAATACTAACTACCAAGAGGGCATTTGGTCACAGTAACTCAACTACTCAACGCAGCCAGAGGTGAAAACCAAATGCCAGGACAGGGATTTACGCCCAACAGCTCAGAACACTAACGCGTCGAGAGGCAGGGAGTGAATCCGACGATTACTCCGCTACCGCTCTATTCATAGTCGCGGTGACCTGTCGTGTCGGGACTTATCGGCACACTCCGTGGCGCGAACGTCAAGAAGCGCGCGCCGGCCAATCATGTGGCTGCATCGTGGTAGCGGGACCGGACGGCGGCTCTAGACTGAGATTCCAGATGGGAGACAAGTAGTATCCTTCTCCCCTCTGGAATCTCAGTCTCTCAGTAGTGTCTCCCATCTGGAATCTCAGTCTAGAGCCGCCGTCCGGTCCCGCTACCACGATGCAGCCACATGATTGGCCGGCGCGCGCTTCTTGACGTTCGCGCCACGGAGTGTGCCGATACGTCCCGACATGACAGGTCACCGCGACTATAAATAGAGCGGTGGCGGAGTAATCGTCGGATTCACTCCCTCCCTCTCGACGTGTTAGTGTTCTGAGCTGTTGGACGTGAAACCCTGTCCTGGCATTTGGTTTTTACCTCTGGCTGCGTTGAGTAGTTGAGTTACTGTGACCAAACGCCCATCTTGTTAGTTAGTATTCGCCTCTGGTTGCGTTGAGTAACTGAGTTACCGTTGCTAACTACCCATCTTCCTGTCTTCTTTTTCTTTTTCTTTTTTTTTGTTCTCCTGAAGAAGCTACATACAATTGTAGAGAAACGTCGAGATGAACCCACTTTTGGGTCACTCACAAATGACACGGTCCAAACCCGGAAGACGAATAAATTATAATTCTGACTCTGGCCGTGGAAGCCTACGATTTCATTCAATCCGGAGATCCTCAGAGGAGTATCCTCTGTCTCTTCCTGTACCTAATCTGAGATACCTATTACAGATGGCGCCACAGTAGTGACTTGATGATTTCGTTGCCGATGATTTCGTTTTAGTTTCAAACAAAGACCCAGACATAGGACATTAACAACAAAAAGGCGCACTTTTCCACATCTGCTAGAGACGTTGTGAAATATCTCGGGTTGCATTTGGAGAGAACGCTCATCTAGAAGCAACACATTAATGACAAAAAACTTCTCAATATAAGCTCAATATAAAATTAAAACAAATAAATTGGTTACTTGGCAGAAAGTCAAAACTGTCATTGGAGAACTAAATATTGCTTTACAAAGTCATATTAAAACCAATCTGGACTTACGGCGTAGAACTCTGGGACTCTAGCAACCTTTAAAACACAAAAATATTACAGACCTTCCAATCAAAAATATTGCTTATGGTAGGTAACGCCCCTTGGTATGTGAGCAATGCAATTATTCATAATGACCTAGGAGCACCAACTGTAAAATATGTTATTTCACTTCAGGCCAACAAGGCACGCACCACATACAAATTATCAGTGAATTATATCAGTCATCAATGGAACAACGAAGACTGAAGAAGGCTTAGATGAAAATGGCGAACTGTCGCTGACAGATACCCAAAATTAAGTCAATATTGTCATCACATTCACTAATTACTAAATGAACTGTTTATGAGTAGATTATAAATATGCATTTAAAAATATAAAAATAAAAAAAATAATGCTTTTTCAGAAAATATTTTTGATATAAAAAAATACTATACAAAATTTCAACATAATCATTGATCAAGTAGTTTTGGAAAATTATTTTGCAATATAAATTTTAAAAAATATATATATTATTTTCCAAATTATACCGAGCCAACAAACAAAATTTTAAATACTTGAATTTTTTTTTTCATATAAAAAAGCATTCAAGCTTTCAAATAAAATTCAAATAATTGAAATCCGTTTTAATAGGAGAGCCTAGGAAATTTTTAAGCAACTGTAAAATTTTTAAGCTAAGAAACAAATAATACATATAAACAAATAACTTTTTATAAACAATTAACTTTTTTTTCTAAACTTATATCGGAATCGGAATGACAATATTCCATTAGAATAATAGAGAATGTTACAGACAAATAGATAATGTACCTAGATAAAATTAAAAGAAAAAGGGGAATAGCATTATAATATACAATATAATATACTCATATATTATGGTATCATCACATAAGTTGCTCAATTTGGGAATGGGAAAGATCTTCTTGTCCGTTTAGGATTACATATATTATCTTAAGTTGATCTTTTAAAAAATTACTACTATCTGCTTTAGTGAAACAAATTTAATAAAGTTGATTGTGATATTTACGTACTTTTAAACAAAGTGGCATTTTCTGTCTCTATTCTCTATTTTTTTATTTCTCCACGTATCTTCTATATAGATGAGTCCTGTTTAAGCCTACTTTAAGGTTATTTACTTGTTTTAATTCTATGTTTATCACAAGTATATTTAGTTGTTATATAATTTATTCTCATCTTCATTTTAGTAATTGTGCTTGACATGAAAGTGCTCTACTACAGTCGGCAGAGACGAAAATGCCACATAACCCCTAAAAACCATACGAACAAGCTGAATTTTGCCAAGAATATCAATTTTGGGATCTCAAAAAAGATGCAAGAAAGTTTACCACTTTTACACCCGGGCTTACCCCTAAAACCTTTCTCTAAGGGGGGTAAAACCGCAAAAAGATCGATTTACCAAGAATCTGCATGCTATAATATTGAACAAAAGTGTTTATTAGCACTTTTTGTGTAGAATATACCGTTCTCGTAGAAACAACGCTTGAAGCGACTGTCGATTTTGATTCAAGTGTCCTATCGACAAAAACCAAAATATGTTTTAAAGATAATAAGTTCGGCATTCGTATGCAATTTTTGTATTTTTCCGCAAATAAACTTGGATTTTATAACGGTGTTTATAACGGAAATAAACGTGCGCGATTTTTGCCATTTTTTATTATTCTCATAAGATCAATACAATATATGCCCTTTCATTGACTGTATACTGCCACTATAAAGATTTAATTATTAGAGCTTAACCTTTAAAACCCATAACATGAATTACACTTTTTTCTTCAATTACACCAGTAAGTTTTTCAAAAGAACCAAACTTCTGCTATAAACTATATCCAAAACTATCTTCTTCGATGCATTTTCCGTGAGTTGCGATTGTTTGTAATGTTAAACATTACATTCTGCGTTTTTATTGATATTTCAAATGCCTGATATTTGTTGCCACAACTCAAAATTAAAAGGTCATAGATCTTAAAGATTGATCTCTATGAATGGAAATTTTGCTACTACTGGTCAATGAAAGTGATCAATTTTATTGATCTCACGAGTGTCATAAAAAATGACAAAAATCGCGCCTCATTTATTTATTTAACACCTTTATAAAAACTGTGTTTATTTAATAATAATTCATCAGAATTTGCATCTGTCACTTCAGGGGTGCCTCAAGGATCGGTTCTTGGTCCTCTTCTTTTTTCAATATATATTTCCGACCTGTATAACTCTTTAAATAATTTGAAATTGCACTCTTTTGCAGACGACACACAACTGTATTTCTCATTTGAACCTAACTCTGTAAATCAAGCGTCACAAAAAATAAATCAGGATTTGGAATCTATTTGTACTTATTCCACTAGACATAATCTTAAACTAAATGCTAAAAAATGTAATTCTTTGTTATATTGTTCAAAAAATTATAAAGCCACTGTTCAGGATAACTTAAAACTAATTATAAAAAATGAACCTCTAAAAAATGTTAATAGTTGCAGGAACTTAGGAGTCATATATGACTGTACGCTACGATTTCAAGAGCATGTCACCCTTTTAGTAAAAAAGTGCTATTTAGTTATGCGTCAACTGTATAGAAGTAAAGGCATTTTAAACTTTAAATTGCGTAAGTTACTTTGTGAAACTATGGTAATGTCAATTCTTAATTATGGGCTCTTGGTATTTTATCCTTGCTTAGATCAAGTTACGAAATTAAGGTTGCAAAAAATTCAAAATAATTGTTGCAGATTTGTCTTTGGCATAAGAAAATATGATCGTGTATCATGCAAAATAAAAGAACTTCAATGGTTAACCATAGATAATTTATACAAATATCACCTCGCCTCATTGATATATCGAATTATTTCGTCGTCAAATCCTATTTATTTAAGGAACAAATTAGTATTTCGTGGAGATGCTCATAATCTGGATTTGAGATATCCTCATAGTCTTATGCTGCCTAGGTATAGACTAGCTATTTTCCAGCGATCGTTTACTTATAATGCTGTTTAGTGTTTAATAGTTTACCAATAAATTTAAGAGGTAAATCTCTTGATTTCATGAAGCGGCATTATAAGAAATTTTTACTACAATCGCAGTAACGTTATTATTATTATTATATAGTATATTGTTGTCGTTATTGTTACTATTAGATATTTTTGTTTTTGTTTATCTTTTATATCATATCATATATCACACAACATCACAAATTATTTTTACTTAATTATTTTTTAATTATTTTTTTTTAATTATTTTTTTATATATTATTTTTCTAGTAACCACATGACTATTTTTTCACTTTCAACTTTTTTCATTTTCAAATTATTTTAAACTAATTTTGTAAACTTGAGGTTAAGTGGAGTAGCTCTAGCTAGACTTCGCCTCATGTACCTAGTGTTTGTAAAATTTTACAGACTAAATAAAGGCAATTTATTATTATTATTATCCCAGATTTAGCCATACGGCTCACACTCCCTCTAAGGGGAAAATTCACTCATCCCAGATACCTACGGTATCAAAAGGATTGAGCTCTGGTGGGACTCTTTCCATGTTATCGAGCCCTAGGTGACTTGGTATGTTGGAGTATCTCCCAGAAATTTTCGTACACATCTGGACGTCGCGAGGAGTACAGCTTTCTGCATGGCCTTATAAAGATGTTCATTTAGTCCCAGCTGTTTTATGTTCGCTAGGAGGTTTTTGGGAATAACACCAGTAGTAGATAGAACAATAGGTAGTGTCTGGGTACTTTCCATTCTCCATTGTCTCCTGATTTGTATTTCTAGATCTCTGTACTTGGCGATCTTTTCGTTGTATTTAACAACTAAATTATTGGTGTTGGGTATCGCCACATCAATAAGTGTTGTTTGTCTAGTAAGTTTATTAACTAGTATGAGATCCGGTCTATTATGGGCCACTGGTTGGTCTGTAAGCACAGTGCGGTCCCAGTATAGCTTGTAGTTGTCATTTTCAAGCATTCTATCAGGAGCGTATTGATAATAAGGAAGATGGTCGGTATGGAGAAGTCCCAGTTTGTCAGCTAGTTCTTGGTGGAATAATCTTTCCTACTGAGTCATGGCGTTCTTTATAATCAGTACCGACAAATGCCTGGCAGCCACCGGTAAGATGTTGGATGGTTTCTTGGGCTTGGCATCCATATCGGCATTTGTCATTTTGGACTTGAGGATCTTTAACAATATATTTCAGGTAATTTTTAGTTGGAATAACCTGATCCTGAATGGCAAGTAGGAAACCCTCAGTCTCGGGAAACATCTTTCCTGATGTCAACCAATAGTTCGACGCTGTATTGTCGACATATTCTTGGTTGATCTCATTGAGATGTCGCCCATGCAGAGGTTTACTCATCCAGGTGCGCATTTTTTCTTGCTGAGTCAGGTGGTTTATGCGCATTTCTTGTTCCCTCAGTTTAAGCGGCGTCGTATCATCTACTGCGCAAATTGCTCGATGTAAAGTAGATGTCTCAGCCTGTACCTGAAAATAAGTCTTAGATTAGCAATTTGTTTATCTAATTGCTCACCTATATCCATAAGTCCTCTTCCCCCTTGATACCGCGGTAATGTTGTTCTCTCTACTGCACTACGTGGATGATGTTTTTGCGCCTTTGTGAGAAGTGTTCTTACTTTCCGCTGAAGACCCTCTATATCCGTTTTTGACCACTTTATAATACCAAATGAGTAGCTCAGCGCAGAACAGGCGTACGTATTTAATGCCTTAAACAAATTTTTACTATTAAGATATGACCGATTTAGTTGTCTTACTCTTCGCACGAACTCCGAAGTTAGTTCCGTTTTCATTTGTTTATGGTCAATTTTACGTGCCTGTTTTACTCCGAGATATTTGTACATATCATTTTCACCCATTGCCTCGATGTTTTGGCCATCTTGCATATCGAAACCTCCAGGCTGAACCTTTCCTCTGACTATATTTAGTATACGGCACTTGTCTAGTCCAAAATGCATACTGATGTCATTTGAGAAATTTTCTACAGTTTTTAGCATCTCATCTAGGTGATTTCGGGTGGAAGCCATTAATTTTAAATCATCCATATACAACAGATGATTAAGCTTCGCTACAACGGTGTTGTTATTTTTGATGCTAAATCCTGAGTCAGTAGAGTTCAGCAGCTGAGATAGTGGGTTCATCGCTAGGCAGAACCAAAGTGGACTCAACGAGTCCCCTTGGAAAAGGCCCCGGTTAATAGGGATATCTTCAGTTTCGATATTAATTTCACCAGGTATTTGAAGGTGAATTTTAGTCTTCCACTCTGCCATTATATGCTTCAAAAAGGTCACGAGATTATCATCGACTTTATATATTTTCAATATATCTATAAGCCATTCATGCGGCACTGAATCAAAAGCCTTCTTGTAGTCAATTATTATTAGTCAAAATTATTATTATTATTATTATTATTATTATTATTATTCTCGAAAAATACAAAAACTGACTATGAAAGCTGCACTCTTTACCTTTAAAACGCATCTTTATTTTTGTCGATAGAACACTTTATTCAAAAGATATCGACTTTTTACCGTCGAGCTGATACAAATTTTATTGAACATTGATTTCGCGTGCGTAACGTTCAAAATCGACGGTCGCTTCAAGCTTTGTTTCTAAGAGAACGGTTCATTTATTCATTTTTTTGCATTTTTGCCCTCCTCCGAGGGGGATTTAGGTAGAAGCGCGAAGGTAAATGTGGTAAACTTTTTTGCATCTTTTTTGTGGTCTCAAAATTAACATTTTCGGCAAAATTAAGCTTGTTCGTATAATTTTTAGAGGTCAACTCTCTGACGACTGGACTACTCGATATATCTTGGTTTACATTTGTCCTCCATAGAATACTATTGCTGGTATTGATGAAGAATTAAAGCAATATAATAAGATAGAAAAAATAGATACATTGTTTAATCAAATTGTTTTGTTTTAGGTATGGCTGCACCATAACACGACATCACATCTAAAGGTAAACTTAAATCACTTACTAGATTTGTTAAAAACCATCATTCAAACTTTCCGTAAATTAAGTATGGTTTCATCGTTATTAAAACACTTTTTACTTTGCAACCACAGTAATCTCATAACAGTGATGTATAACTTAAACAAATAATGATAGCCAATACTTTTTATTAGGGCTTAACACAGCTGGCCAAATTTTCCTGGTGCTACAAATTCAAGCTGAAAGCTATAAATATGGGAAACCCGAAATAAATAACAGGACTTGCTCACCATCTATATTCTTAGTTAGTGATGAACGGTTTTGACCCCTACAGTTTTCTGGTCATCATCAGGTCACCGATAAAGTACAATCTTTATAAAGGTACTTAGCTTGCGCTCGTCTACTGTACGGCCTACTGTACCGCCTTTTTTTGACGTTGTCCGAGAGTAACGCGTAAATATGAATCACGTGTTCGTGAGCGGAACTCAATTTAGGAACTCACGTGAATGAAATTAATTTAACCATGAGTGGTCGTGAATTTAATTGGTGAGCCACTTACACGCCAATCCCAACTTTTTAAAGTCATTTACTAAAGAAAATTGGTATCGATAAAAATTAATAAAATGGCATAATTGACACTTCAGAAAACAGAGTACAGATAATATTGGCAAAGAAAAAAAGTTAAAACTTAGGTGAAAGGGTGCGATAAGAGGACCCACTATCATCGTTGTTGTGTTGTATTTTTTTGCAGAAGTTTATACGAAACTAAAAAAGTTACAGAATAATTTTAAAATCGAATGAAATTTGGCATGAATTAATATCAAAGTTTTTTCCAATTTTTTTTTAAACCTGAATTTTGTGATGTTTTAAACGCTGAATGTATTAATGGTAAATTGTACACACCACATACTTTTACTGAGAGTAAGTACTATCTTCACTGAATATGAAAGGAATGTATGTTTCCAAGTTGTGAGACTGTGTTAATCTTAATTATGAAACACACATTCAATTACAACTTGAAGAATCCGAGGGAGTTCATCTTGCAACCGTATTAATATTCCATACATACCATAGACCAGTTACTAACCACGAAAATTGTGCAATACTCGCCATTAAGTAATTCTAAACTGTGCCAATGATTCTCTTAAAAGAATTGGTTTATGCGTTCAAGGCAAATAATTTAATATTATTATTATGATTAACTATCATCACTCTTCATTTATGTCATCGAGAATTAAATATTGTATTAAAATTCGAAATAAATGTTGTTCTTATGATAATGGTGGTATATAAAAAGTTAACATTTTCTTATATTAATATATCTTCATTAAATGGTATTAAGCACACTTCGAATTAATATTTGCATTTAATGTGTAGCCAGTAGCTAAAATACACTGCTCTCAAAAATTAGTTATATTTCTAAAAGTATTGAAAGAAAAAGATTTAGGGATGCGTGATGGAAAAAGTCTTGCTTATAGATGGAATACTAAAACAATACGTTGACAAAAATAAACGTTTTATTCTAACATAAATTGTTGTTTACATGAATGTCTTAATTCTACTTCTTGACGTTGACACTTGTCACTTACAGGTAATGCCAACACTTAACATAAAAATGTACAATATAGAATTGTCATACCAACACCCTTCTGCAATTCTATATTAGTGTAACTACAAAACTATTACAACTCAATAACATTCAAAAGTTCCCTAAAATAGGTGAATTTAGTTTTTGACAATGATTTTGTAAAAATGTCAGCTTGTTGCTGATCAGACTGTACATACTGTAAAGTAATAAGTTCCTTTTCTAAACAATCTCTAATAAAATGATGTCTAACATCAATATGTTTGGTTCTTTTTGATTCCAATGTAGAAGCCATCTTAATACATGATTGGTTATCTTCATACACATGTACACTATACATGATTTTAAAGATCTCTTCCAACATCTGACTAAAGAACAAACTTTCTGTTACACATGAAGATAATGCCATATATTCGGCTTCTGCACTAGATAGTGACACTACATTTTGCTTCTTAGTTTTCCAACAAATAACATTATTATTAAACTTTATAACATAACCACTAATACTTTTTCTGTCGATTTGATTGTTTGCAAAATCTGCATCAACATAGGATACTATCTCTATTTCTTTATTTCTACCTTTAACAAAACTTAAGACATAATTTTCTGTATATTTTAAGTATCTCAAAACATTTTTAAATTTTTCCAATGTTCTTCGGTGTAATTATTTTGAAATTGACTAAAATATGACATACAAAAACTTAAATCTGGCCTAGAGCCTAACATTACATACATCAGACAACCAATCAATTCTCTATAAGGTAACTTAACATTTCCTACCAAATTTTTATCTTTACAAATTGACAGATTAAGTTTAGGTTGCATTGGAATATCTGAAATTTTACAATCACTCATATTAAATCTGTGCAAAATTTTCTTAATTAATTCCTTTTGTGAAATATAAACTTCATTTCCAATTTTACTTATATGTAAACCTAAAAATACCAATTTTTCATCATCAAACTCTTTCAATTTAAATTTTTTCTTTAACTCAGTTTTTATAAAAATAATATTGTCTTCGACTTTTGAAAATATTATCAAATCATCAACATACACAAGTAAAAATGTAAAATCCTTAAAATACAAACAAGGATCCTTCCTAGATCGTTGAAAACCAAGATCAGTTATGCTTTCATGAAAAAGTGTATTCCAACATTTAGGAGCTTCTTTTAGACCATATAGTGATTTACTTAACTTACAAATTAAATTTTTGTCATATCCTTCAAGCCCTTCTGGTTGATACATATACACTGGTTCTTTCAACATTCCATAAAGGAAAGCAGACTTAATATCTAGCTGTTTTACAAAAAGATCATATTCTACATACAATGACAGTAATACTCTAATTGTAGCCATTCTTGCTACTGGTGCATACACATTTTCACTAAAATTACTCTGTTGGAAGCCTCGAGCTACCAATCTAGCTTTCTTAACTACCTTTCCGTTCACTTCTTTTTCACGAAAAACCCACTTGGAATCTATTACACTCACATTTTCTGGTTGTTTCACTAAAGTCCATGTCTTGTTTTCTTCCAAAGACTGAAGTTCATCCTGGATTGCTTGTTTCCATTCCATGTCCTTGACTGCTTCAGAGAAGGTTTCAGGAACATCATCAAGAAATGTACCTACTGATAAAGCTGCTAGTAGATTCATCTCTGTATTATACTCACAATCATAGTCTTCAAGATATGTCGGTCTCTTTTTATTTCGTGTACTTCTTCTATTTTCATTAATTATTTCAACTACTTCTTCTTCTTCGTCATGTACATTTTGTTCAGTGATTCTTTCAGGAATATTTTCTACTCCATTCTCAGTTTGAATTTGAGCAATTTGTTCATTCTCAGATAGTCTAATTGTATTATTTTCAATTGAATTTTCATCAAAAATTATATTCCGTGCATGGATTATTTTTCTTTCTTCCGGATTCCATAGTCTGTAGCCATTATCTGAATAACCCACCATAATCAGCTTTTCACTACGAGGATCAAGCTTAGATTTCCTATTCTCTTTAGGAATTAAATTATAAGCATTACAACCAAATAATCTTATCTTTTCCATATTTGGCTTTTCACCATACCAAATTTCAGCAGGTGTTTTGTTATCAGGTAAAGTTCGAGTTTCTGTTCTATTAATTAAGTATGCTGCTACTCTGACAGCTTCACCCCACATGCTTTTATCTAAATTTGAATCAAAAATTAAACATCTTGCTTTTTCCATAATGGTTCTGTTAAAACGTTCAGAAACACCATTCTGTTCTGGATTCCTTGGTACTGTATACTGAATTTTAATTCCATTATTTGAACATAATCTTTTAAAAGCTTTTGATGAGTATTCACCCCCATTATCACACCTTATCCTTTCAATTTTTACATTAAATTTAGCAGTAACCATATCAATATATTCTTTAAATTTATCTATTACTTCAGATTTTCTCTCAATTAAATAACATATACAAAAATGTGAATAATGGTCTATAAATGTAACAAAATAAGTTTTATTATCATGAGTTATTGGATCTATAGGGCCACACACATCTGTTGATACAACTTCTAAAATTCTTTTTGCTTTTCTTTCAGCATCAATGCTATGAAAAGGTAATCGTGATTGTTTTCCTTTTAAACAGATTTCACATATACCAGATATGGGATACTTTGCAGAGTGACCCATTTTCCTATGCATTAGCACATTATGTTCAACAGTTGTAATTTGTGCTTCTGGTAGATGTCTACATTTTAATTTAACAATATATAAGTTATTTCTTAACTCACCTGTTATCACAGCATGATTTCCTTTCATTATGTTGACTTGTTTATCTTTGAACACAATTTGAAGACCTGCTTCTTCCATTTTCTTCACAGACATTAAATTATATGAAAGTTGATTACATACCCATACATTCTTCATCTCAATTTGGTTACCATTTACTGCTTGTAGATTCAAATCACCTTGTTTTATTGCCTCCAATGATTGACCCTTCTTTGCTACATTTATATTATGCATTACTTCCTGGATATTATCTAAAAACCTTTCAACATCCTTTGTAACTAAGTGATTTGTAGCACCACTGTCTATTATGAAATTTATTTCACCAGATTCTGAGTTGCTAACTAAGGTGGTTTCCTCTGCTGTCAAAAATGTTACCTTTTCACCATTTTCTGCTGGGAATGCCCTATTTCCATTTTTATTTTTCCAGCACTGATAGCGCTTGTGTCCCATTTTTCCACAGTTATGACATTTAAATTGAAATGGTTTATTATTTCTCACATTACCATTACTTGTTCCAGCTCTATTCTTCCATTTATTCCATGGCTGTTTATTTGCTACAAATGCAACATCAGGGTTTGTTTCATGGTCATTTTTATTGTGCCTTGCCTCTTCCATTAGTAGCTTGTTTTTAACAAAGTCTAATGTAACTTTAGTTTCATCTTGACAAAACATAATATCAATTGCTGTAGTAACTGCTTGATATGATTCAGGCATTGCAGAGAGTAACTGTGATATAACTTCACTATCTTGTACTTGACCTCCTGCACTTTTAAGTTCATATACAGTTTGATTGAATTCTGTTAAAAACATATTTAAAGACCCTGTTGTATATTTCAATGACCTTAGTTTCTGCTGCAGTTGAACCTGTGTCGAAATTCCCTTCTTTTGGTAAGTATTTTCCAATGTACCTATAATCTCTTTTGCTGAGGTATTTGACTTAATCATTTCCAGTATATTGTCATGCAAACATTGCACAATTAGATTCCGGGCTTTCACATCGTTTTTCTTAAATACTTCTCGAGAGACATCATCTGCAGGTTCATCTTGAGATAGTACAGCTAAGACACCAGCCTGTTCCAGTAACAATTTAACTCTGAATAACCAGTTGGAGAAATTATTTCCATCAAAGGGTTTAGGGATGCGTGATGGAAAAAGTCTTGCTTATAGATGGAATACTAAAACAATACGTTGACAAAAATAAACGTTTTATTCTAACATAAATTGTTGTTTACATGAATGTAACACTTAACATAAAAATGTACAATATAGAATTGTCATACCAACAAAAGAAAAGGGAATCGTGATTTTCTCTATCAAATCTCTATCGATCTTTTGGTAATATTTTTATCAAAATCATAACATATCTGCATTAAATTCCACCAGCACTTTAACAATCGAAATGGATAAATTTTATTTATAGGTCGAAAATTCTTCGAATCTAACGTATTACTCCAAATGTAGCAGCTCCAAATACAGATGTAAACGTGCACTCGTCTCAAATTTACGTCAAAACGTCTTCATTGAGAAGTTGCTACTGAATCGCAGTCCCTATCATATTGATAAAAGTTCCTGTTTACGAATTTGTTGGTATTAAAAATATCTCTTTTTAGTTCAGAGTAATAAACAAAAAAAGTCTCATGTTTGTGACACTTCCAGCAAAAGACATTTGTTTTGATGGGAATAAGCCACAATTGAAAATAAAAATAAGTTTATTGACGTTTCAATTTCCACTTCGGAAATCGTTCTCAAAATACAAACATTAAAATTCTTCTGTTAGTAAAAACCTCATAATACTATCCCAACAGGGGCGACATGGTAAGTATTTGGTCCTACATTTAGTTTACTCTCAATAAACAACAAATTCTAATTTATATCTTTGTTATTAAAAAAAAAACATAAACGATGCATCCTCGATATGTTACTGACTTACTAATAGTGGTATTTTATTTTTATTAACTTCCTCTTTTAATATGGGCAACCAGATCATATTGCATTCTTTTGAGGAAGTCGTGACACAATTTTTCTTATTTAGCATAATTAGAGCCACTTCTTTAATTTTTCTCTTTTTACCATCTGTTTTTTTAAGGCAATGGGTGAATCATTCCATCGAACCTTTATGTTCATTTTCCCATGCTTGTTTACGTATTTGAGATCTATCAAATGCTCATTTTTAATATAAGATTGATGTTCACTTCTTTTAAAATTTAATGGCCTTGATGTTTCACCTAAACAAAACTGATCACATTCACAAGGTATTTTATAAATACAATTATTTGTTCTTTATTGTTTATTGTTAGGTTAGTTTTGGATAAAATAGTTCTGTGCATTAAATGTTTTATTTAATTTATTTTATTTTATACAAATATTTTGGAATCAAAATTAACGAAATTTATTTATTTATTTACATATTTATGGAAGTTTATGGAATATTTTATGGAATTTTAACCCTCAATGCACATCGCCAATGGCAAATCATCATGGTGTGTAAGTGAAATTATTAATTATAATACAATTACTGAAATAACTATGCATATTTAGCATATTTAGCATTATTTACTAATTTAGATCTCACCTTTCCTTAAAATACTAATTTAAATTGGTTTTGAGGTTTAAACTTGAAACAAAAAGTAAATTCAATTAATACCTAATTGCACTATTATAAATATTTACATATGAAAGGATATTCCTGGTGTTTTCTGCTCGCTGCGATTTTTACAAAGAATATATGCACAATTCACTATTTTGTTAAGTAAAAAAAATAGATATTTAGTTCACATTTTTTAAAAAACCACAGAAACAAAACTGGTGTCAGGTCTATTGTTTTCCACCAAAAAAATGGAGGACACATCAAAAAGTGGCATCACTTTTTGAAGGTTGGTTGAACGAGCATTACCTGTCCTCTCTCTTTCCTTGTCTAAGGAGTTAATTATGTCGAACTTTGAAATAGATTGATGAATAACAGCGAAGTTTAGACCCTTTGACAGTAATAAACTCTCCGTTGCATTTGAATGTCTATTTGATAGATTGACAACTGTCGCTAATATGTCAATATTTGTATTGAATTTATCTAAAGTATGTATACTGTTTTGTTCTAAAATAATATTAAATTTATTTAAATGTATATTTCTTTGTTTCTGATATGAATTTTCTTTTATATTCGATGTCAACTAAAATAATTCGATCCAAATCAGAATTTGATATCAATTTGAAAAGAAAATCTTCAATACTTACAATATCTTGTTCAACAAAAAATAAATTGGAATTAGTAAAATTACAACCTTTCCCGGATAATGGATGAAACTGGCTCTTAAAAATATGGATCGTGGATAAAAAATGCCACAACAACATAGCTCAGGACAATATATGTTTTGAGCAGTATGGACCACTAAAACAAGAACCTATATTTTTCCTGCAGTTGATTATTTGGACTTAATTAGTTAAGTCAAAAACAGTCAATTTTCACTTTTTTCGTCTAGCAGCAAAAAGTAAACCATTTGAAACAAGTAATAATAATTCTTATAAGTAATAAAAAATCTTCTAGTTGGCGTTTTTAACTGTTTCTGTCCTTATTTGTTGCTTAGAAATTTGCAAAAACAGTCAGAAAGTTCGGTTTTTATAAAAATTAATAACTTTATTATAATTAAATTGTAATTAAAAATAAATGACAAACCTTTATATGACATAGAATATTGGAACTTATGGTACTTAAAATATGTTCAAAATTTCAAAGCGACCGGTCAAATAGTTTAAAAATTATTTTATTGTTTGTTATTACAAATTTAATTTTTTTGCCACAATCAAGTCAGAAAAATATAAAGTTATGGTAATTCTACTGGTAGCTTATGAAAGAAAAATATTTAGCATATTAATATAATCAAAAAAATAAAGAAAGATAATTTTAAATATTAAAAGGTCATTTTCCAAAAACGTGTTGATTTTTTGCTTATAAACAATTAGACTAACGTTTTAACCGTTGTCTGCAAGAAAAATATTTTTTTTTTATTTGTAAACTTGCTTTTTCTCTCAAATTTAAAAAGAGAAAAAGTTTTCGTAGGGAAATTTGTGACAAAGTAAGTCCTTTCTTTTAATTCACCATAGCTTTCTTTATAACACTTAAGAGATATCATTAGCAACATTTGATGCTAGATGCTGAGCACAATACTTTAAAGTTTTAATGTGCCAAATTCGAAAAATATTGCCTTTTAACGGAATCGTCCCCATAGCTTAAAGAGTGGCTTCAAAATCGGTCGACTTTAAAACTCGTGGGAGCAAGGGAGGGGGGAAGGAGCTGTTTACTTACAAATAAATTGTTAAATAAACCATGTAATGTGTATAAATAATTTTTTTTATAAGTTTCGTACTGTAGCATTTTCGTTTCACCCCGTATATCATAAAAAAACCGAAAAATATTCTTAATTCTTTTGAGTCTATAAGATTGATAATCCAAACATTTTGGAATTATACAGGAAATAAATTGAAGTCTTTTCACTTAATCTGGTGAGAAAAATGTATACTCGCGGGGAGAAGGAATTTTGTCATGGGAGGACTTCGAGATTGACAGGCGTTAGAGTACGTGGAGCACCGCTCAGGCTTTGCCTGTTGTTAGTCTTTGTCGCAATTGGGCACGTAGTCCGTGAGAAAGATGAGAAAATCGATAATACAGTGCAGTACTACGAATCAAGTACAATAGTTAAACCAAGATAAAATACAGTGATAAGTTTTAATTAACAATTAGTTACGCCATACAAAGAGGTGGACATTAATATTTTTGCAGGAGATATTAATATCGACTTATTACTTATATTAATTATCGAACTACTAACATGTTGATCTGTATCATATATATATATATATATATATTATAGATATATATATAATATATATATATACTAAGTGACATAGAAATCCGAACACCCTTTAACCTGTCTTCCCAGTTTCGAATCCCATTCCGAACACCCAGTTTAAATGATTTTATTATTTATCTTACTAAAAAAACAAGTGATAAAGTTTTTAGCCTTATCAGTTGGAGATTCCGGTTTTTATACTTTTTGTTTTTAAATCCACTAACAATATAAAAATGAATATTTCAGCCGCAGTAAAGATCCAAATTTGGCGGATTGTGGTTTTTGACATTCTTTACGATTGGTTACGATGCCTAGAGTACGGAGAGCTGTACGATTTCGTCAACTTAGTGAGTTTGATAGGAGCCGTATAATGGGACTTCGGGAAGCTGGACTTATTTTTCGGGAAGTTGCAGTTAGAGTGCAAAGAAGTGTAGACACTGTGGTTAGGTGTTGTCAGGCATGGCTTCAAGAAGGCCGTACGCAAAGATCAAGGGGCACTCGACGCCGCCTTAGAACACAGACCGTGAAGATCGTCGCCTAAGACTATTGGCCTTAAGAGACCGTTTCTCCACTACCAGCTCCATTGCAAACATGAACTTCTTCTTCTTCTTCAGATGCAAATCCACTAATGGACGTTAGCGATCACATTTTCCATTAATTCTCTATTTCTTGCAATATGTATCAGAGATTGTATGTTGTTAATCCCTGTCCATTGCCTTATGTTTCGGAGCCAGGACATTTTCTTGCGTCCCATTCCTCTCTTGCCTTCAATTTTACCCTCGATTATAAGTTGGAGGAACTGGTATTTTTCATTTCGCATGATGTGACCTAGATACGCCGTTTTCCTTTCTTGATTGTTTCGAAAAGTTGGCGTTCTTAATTTATTCTTTTAAGGACATCTATATCTGTGATTTTCGCTGTCCATGGTATTTTTACGATACGGCGATAAAGCTACATTTCGAAAGCTTCTAATCTGTTTATATCTCTCGTTTTGAGTGTCCAGCCCTCTACGCCATATAGTAGCACTGACCATGAACATGTACGCGCAGCGTTATATCCAAGAAGTTCTAGAACCCCATCTTTTACCCTATCTTGACACCCTGGCAAATCCAACTTTCCAACAAGATAATGCCTGACCACATGTTGCAAAAGTCACAATAGACTTCTTTCAACATAATGATGTCACATTGTTAGCATGCCCACCAAGATCTCCCGACTTATCCCCAATTGAGCACGTCTGGGATATGATGGGTAGGAGATTGCTCAATTTGCAACGTCCTCCTCAGACTCTACAAGCACTTCGAGAGGAGTTGATGGTTACCTGAATGAGATACCACAAGAGGACATTGACCACCTGATCAGAAGCATGCCTAGGCGCGTTGGAGAATGCTAACACATCGGGGTGCATCCACACATATTAAGTAAAAGGGCTTAAAGCAATGCAATCATTTTGAAGTTTAATCATTTACTTATTATGCTTCATTAAGTATATATATATATATATATATATATATATATTATATATATATAAATATATATATATATAATATTATATAATATATATCCGGATTTTAGGCGTATAGCCCTCCGGTAGGGATCTCTATGGAGGATATCACCGAGACGCAAGCCCTTATCTCTGCCGTACTGCTCACCATAGCCGATCAGAACCCAGCATATTCTAGTCTAAGCCGCAGATTCATCAGAATTTTAAACTGCTGCGTTAGACTTTTTGTTTTCTGTACACCGAGCTGGGGCTCGATCCCACATCCACTGAACCATACGACATAACTGATCATAGTCCCATTGCATTAATATTAGAAAATTTCAACTTTCAGTTAGTACCACCAATAAACAAAAGAACACAATGTTCAAAAAATATACTGATTGCATACAGTTAAAGCTAAATTTAAAAAGGCGAAAATTCGATTTCTGTTTAATTCCACAAACATACAGTATACAACTGAGGAGTTTATCAATACACTACAACGAAATATTGAAATAACAACTTAAGAAGTACAAATTCGAAAAAAAATCAAAAAATAAAAAGCCTTGGATCAATTTAGAATTATAAAAAGCTATTGAGGAAAACATAATTCTATAAAAGAGCTAAGAAACACCCATGACATGAATATCAGTAATGAATATTAAATTGTCAAAAAATTAATCTCAGCAGATTATTAACAAAAGCAAAAAAGAAATATATTAATGACTTAATTGATACAAAATACTTCCACTTTAATGGCTCTTTGGACATGTGTCAAAGAATTGTGTGGTGGAACAGTAGTTAAAACAAAAATTGAGCAGATAAAGACAGATGATAATTTAATAACAGATCATGGAAAAATTGCAGATCTATTTAATAACATTTCACCGACTTGGGAAAAAAATATGCTAAGAAAATTGATACACCTCTCAATTATGTTGAAGAGATTGAGAATGTAAAAAATAGCATATATTCATTTCCAACGAATGAAGGTGAAGTAATAAAAACTATACATACACTAAAAAATAAAAAATCGCCAGGTATAGATACCTTCAGATCAGGAATGGTAAAAGAAGTTACAGAAAAAATTACTAAACCATTGATTTATATAATCTATAACTGTTTCAGATTAGATATATTTCCCATGTATTTAAAACAGGTATCATTAAGCCGCTTTTTAAAGGTGGAGACCTTTAAAAGTGAACTTGGAAACTATAGACCAATAAGCTTGACTTCGAATCTCAGTAAAGTAATCGAAAAAATTATAAAATCTCGTCTAAATAATTTTTTAAATAATCATAATATATTATCTGAAAGTCAATATGGCTTTAGAGAGGACAGGTCTACAAAAGATGCAATTGGTAAATTGGTAAAAAATATTTACAATTCTTTATATAGATAATAAGAAAGCAGCTTTATGTATATTTGTAGATCTCTCTAAAGCATTTAATACTGTAAACCACAAAATACTGTTACATAAACTAAAAAATTACGGTATCAGAGTTGTGCCCTTTAAGTTATTAGAGATTAAGTTATTACTTAAGTGACAGACAGCCAAAGGTAACTGTAGGTGGTAAAATCAGCCTGATCAGAACTGTGACTTACGGAGTCCCACAAGGAACGGTGTTGGGGCCGCTTTTATTTACTATTTATATAAACACTTTACTTAAATTACAGACTTCAGGCCAGATCATAAGTTTCGCTGACGATACAGCCATTTTTTATTGCGATAATAATTGGAACATGTTAAAGGAAAATGTCGAAATGTCGTCATACACCACTGGGTTGCCAAACTTAAACCAACTTGAAATTGGCAATGATACAACAATTTCAGAAGGCAGAAAAAATTAAGTATTGTAATAGACAGACACCTAAAATGGTTTCATCATATCAAATACCAAAATAAATTTAAATATCAAAATCTAATATCTTGATATATATATATATATATAAATATATATATATATATATATATATATACAGGGTGGTGAATCGTCAAACGGGCCATAGGAAATCCAATGGGAAATTCTAAATTGTTGAATTCCTGCTTCCCTAATTATTTTACATCAAAAGTCACAAGAAACTATTTGTAGAGTACTGAAATATGTATTAAAAACAAATGTTAAAATTGTTCTACGAATTAAATGTATTCCAAAATTTTGTAAAATATAATACATTTTTCAGGCCACCCCTTAAAGCCAGGCCACACAAGGTACAATAATGTGTATGACATATTGCGTTTCTTCATATTTATGTTTCTGATATTCGACAATATTTGAATTGTCAAAATTTAATTATGTGATTTATTGTTTAAAAATAAAATATAGTTGATTAAAAAATGTATTCAGTTAAGGAGAAAGTAACAATAATAAAAATGTTTTATTCAAGCAATAGTGCGAGAATTGTCAGTTCTTTATTTAGCGTAAGATATCCCAATAAACCAATTCTAAGTCATTCAACAATTCAAAGGATTTTACAAAATTTTCGAAATACTGGGACCATGATTTCTAATTCTACCTGTACAAACAATATTGCTGAGGTACCAAAAAATTTAGAAAATCAAAATGAAATAAATATATTAACAGCAGTCGTAGAAAATCCTAGAATAAGTTCTCGAACCATTGTAGACCAGTTTAATATCAATTTTATGCTTGTAAACAATATAATTTATTATTTATAAAGTACTATTTATTGTTCACTAGTAGTAGTAGTAGTAGTAGTATTTGTGAAAATTTGCGTATTTCAGTGTTTGGGTAAATTTAATCACAAAATAAAAATTTTGACAATTCAAATATTGTCAAATATCAGAATTATAAACATGATCAAACGCAACATGTCATACACATTCTAGTGCCTAGTTTGGCCTGACTTTAAGGGGTGGCTTGAAAAATGTATTATATTTTTACAAAATTTTGGTATACATTTAATTCGTAGAACAATTTTAACATTTGATTTTAATACATATTTCAGTCCTCTACAAATAGTTTCTTATGACTTTTGATGTAAAATAATTAGGGAAGCAGGAATTCAACAATTTAGAATTTCCCATTGGATTTCCTATGGCCCGTTTGGCGATTTACCACCCGGTATATATATATATATATTATATATATATATATATAATATATATATATATATATATTTTAATAAAAACAGCATAATCGAAAATATCGGTAAAGTTATGAAACTGCATTCTGTATACTTTTTTAAGTCCAGAAATATTCCATTCACTTACGCTAAAATCTCCCCACAAAACAACTTGGATTAACATGACATTTGGCATACACATAGCTAGCATGTTAAATAAAAAGAGTTTAAATTCTGCCAATGTGTTTTTTGCCCTAGGGGTGAGTTTCACTCATTCTCAAGAGTGAAAAAACATATATTCAAAATAAGTCAGGAATTGGATAAACTGACTAATTCTAACCAACCTTTGTTATATAGAGTTTTTTCAACTGCGTCCATACTATTTGAGCTAATTGCGAGTGAATATGTTAATTTTTCAGCAACAAAAAAAAGCAAGGTTTTTAGACGGTTTTTGCAAATATCTCCAAAAGTAAGTATTTTATCGAAAAAATATTCGTATCAAAAATATAGCTTATAAGATAGCAAAAAAAATGGTGTACGTATAAAGTCAGAAGCACATTTGTAGCTAATGAAAAGTAGGTTCTTATTCGTCAAATTCCAAATCGAATATTTCAGCATGAAAGAATAAAAAAAACAAGCACTTTCCCCGACAGCGAAATTTTCTAGAAAAGTGCTTCATTTTTTTGATATTTCTCGGTCAAATATTCGATTTGAAATTTGAATCACTTTTCATTACGTACCTATGCTTTTACTGAGTCTACACACTTATATAGGTATAAGTACATCATTTTTTAACTTTTTTATAAGCTATATGTTTCCTACGAATATGTTTTTCGATAAAATACTTACTTTTTGAGCTATTTGCGAAAAAATGTCTAAAAACGTATTTTTTTTATTGAAAAATTATCATATTCACTCGCAAATTACTCGATAAGTATTTACTTTGTGCAAAAAATGTATACAATAAAAGTTGCTTAGAATTATCCAGTTTATTTAATTCTGAACTTATTTTGAACGCATGTTTTGGCACACTCGAGAAGGGGTGAGACTCACACCTTAACAGCTTCTTCCCCCTCCATCGCTCCCACAAGTTTGAAAGTCGGCCAATGTTAGTACCACATTTTAATGCTTTGTGGACAATTCCGTTAAAAGATAATCATTTCAAATTTGTCACATTAAAAGGCCGATTGTTCGAACGCTAATCAAAACCTGATTGTAATCAAACATTTAATTAGAATCAAATACGTCACAGCAGCTGTCAAAATTATTAAAAATTGCTTATTGTTATTATTGATTTGTAAATAAAAACATGAAATTAACATCAGAAAGAGTTTAATTATGGTTTATTTTAAATTAAAACGCAAAATAATAAAATTGAATAAAATAAATCAGTTAACACTAAAACTTTAAAGTTTATTTTTTCAGATGACGGTTATAAGATATTTTAATTGTTATAAACAATGCTGCTTTCAATTAAAAAAAAGGAACTATCTTCGTCCCAAATTGTTTTAAGACAAATTATTCATTTTAGAATTTGTAAAAAACTGCGAATTTTACAAATATGGAAAAACGATTTTCGTGTAGGCAACAGTTAAAAAGTTATTCTAATTGTTTATAAGAAAAAAATCGACACGTTTTTGCAAAATAATTTTGCAATATTTAAAATCATTTTTCTTCCATCTTTTTTAATATTATCGATGGAATAAATATTTTTCTTTTATAAGATATTTGTAGAATTATTATTTTCTGATTTATATTGTTGCAAATAAAATTAATTTGGGATAAACAAATTAAATCACTTTAAAACTATTTGACAGATCGTTTTGAAATTTTAATCAAATTTTAAGTACCACAGGAACCAATATTCTGTATAATCTAAAGGTTCAAGGTTTATTTTGAAAAAAGTTATTAAATTCATAAAAATCAAAATTTCTGAGTAATTGTGTAACTTTCTAAGCTACAAATTGAAAGTGAAATTGCCCTTGTAGGTATTTATAGACATGTTCTAATCAAAAACTTATTAGTTAATTATAAATTTAGAACAATAATTTTTACCGCATTTTATGTTCAAAATGAATATTTTTTTATTAGTTTATTACTCTATTCCATCGATACTCAAATTGTGTTCCGTGGAACCCTGGGGTTCCGCAATACCCCTGTAGGGTTCCGCGAGAATTTAGAAAAAAATTCAAATCACGTCTCTCTGATCGACTGTTCTGATGCGGCGTAGCACGATTCACGAGGCGCAGTCGAACTTAGTGTACACCTCATGGACGTATTTATTTATGCGTCCATGGTACACCTACAATGGAACCGTATTTCTCCCGATCCGATATCGGGCGACGTCGGCTGACGTCGGATTGAAATAAAAAACTCAAGGTATTAAATAATAGTGCCTATACTCCTTCCATGACGAAGCAGTATATGCACTCTGATCATAGTATAAAAAAGTTTAATACCTTGAGTTTGTTTTTAATCCGACGTCGGTCGACGTCGCCAGATATCGGATCGGGAGAAATACGGTTCCAATGTAGGTGTACAGTACACTTAGTTGCCTCGTACAATTTACTATGCCAGCGACTGCCCATATCTCTTGTGAGCACGCAGTTCTCGACGACCGCGAACACACTTGACGCTTAGTGTACACCTACATTGGAACCGTATTTCTCCCGATCTGATATCTGGCGACGTCGGCCGACGTCGGATTAAAAACAAACTCAAGGTATTAAATCAGAGTGCCTATACTGCTTCGTCATGAAAGCAGTATAGGCACTATAATTTAATACCTTGAGTTTGTTGTTAATCCGACGTCGGCCGACGTAGCCCGATATCGGATCGGGAGAAATACGGTTCCAATGTAGGTGTACACTAAGTGTACAATTGCATACAGAAGTGCGATAGTTGTCTCGGGTAAAACTCTAACAAGGCTATTTGAACTTAGGGCCGAGTTACAAATGTTTCTTTCAGATACTTCTTTTAATTGGAAAGAACGTTTGTATGAAAAAACTTGGTTGTTCCGACTGTCTTTTATGACGGATATCTTTCAAACACTGAACGATTTAAATTTATCATTGCAAGGTAAACAGACAACAGTGTTTCAGGCCTGTAACAAAATAACTGCCTTCAAAAGAAAATTAGATTTTTGGATTATTTGCTTTGGAAAGAGAGAAATAGAAAGCCTTATGTCACTCAGTGAGTTTGTTAGCGATAATGACGAAATGTTCCAAGATGATGTATTTGAAGAATTGGTCAAATATCTCACTTCGATGCGTGCATCTTTTGAGAAGTGTTTTCCTGAAGAACAGAACACAAAAATGAAACTGAATTCTTGGATTCATAATCATTTTTTACCAAACTTACAAAAGCCCGAAAGTATGTCAAACGAGATATATGAATCTCTTTTAGAAATGTCATCAGACACATGTATGGAGTCACTGTTTAAAACGACGCTTCTCAACGATTTTTTGGTTTAGAATGCGTGATGAATATTCAATGCTTGCCAAAATTGCTCTGAAAATTCTTCTTCCGTTCCCAACAACATATTTGTGCGAAACAGGATTCTCAGCACAGACAGCCGCGAAAACAAAATATCGCAATAAACTGGACGCCGAACCTGATATTATGAGACTTCAAATTTAATGTCCTCTATCAAACCTGATATCAACCAATTGATGAAAATTAAAAAAGTTTCATACCTCTCATTAGTTAGGGTTTTCTTATTTAATATCTTCTATTATTATACTTAGCCAGATATGGCGAAAATTTCACCGAGTGATTACCGAGTGATACCCTGATGAAGGGCAGCAGCGATCATCAGTACCAGCTCAAGGCGCAAAGGAAATGATCCTGGATCGGCTTGAAACTGGACTACCACAAGCATGACTGGAGCAGTTTGAATGGTTGTGGTACTGCGATGGGGAAGGCAACGGAAACCACCTCATAAGAATTTCCTAGAATAGTTATCATGGCAATACACTACGATAACAAAAACATTACTGATCATGGTGATCGGATCCCAAGACCCGGCAGGGGAGGATGCACACACACAAATAGTAGGGCCTCCCTGGTCGTCAGCCAGCGAAATCCCTACGGCCTAAAAAAGGAAGCAAGTTCTCAACACCTAAGGATTGGAACTTGGAATGTACGAAGTATGTACGAGAGCGGCAAAACTCATAATATTGTAAAAGAAATGAAAAGATTAAAAATGGATATATTGGGAATTAGTGAAACACACTGGCAAAACTCTGGACAATGCGATATACTTGGATATAAAGTTTACTATGCTGGAAACAACACAAAACATCACAGAAACGGCACTGCAATAGTAGTTGCCCCACATATTAATTCGGCAGTAAAATCTTTCACTCCCCATTCAGATAGAATGATGCTTTTACAAATTCGAGCAACACCGGTGGATATTAATATATTACAGGTATACGCGCCAACGGCAGATAAAGATGAGGCAACCAGCGAAGAATTCTACGAACAACTGGGAAGCCTGATGAAAATGACAAAAAACATGAAGTAACAATAGTGATGGGAGATTTCAATGCAAAGGTTGGCAGAGGCAAGGTGAATGAGATCGTGGGAAACTTCGGCCTAGGGGAGAGAAACGATAGAGGTGATAGACTTATATGCTTCTGCCAGGAATATAACCTGCTGTTAAGTAATACACTCTTCAAGCTCCCCAAACGTCGACTTTACACATGGAAATCCCCCGCTGACTCACCTGACAACATCATTAGAAATCAGATAGATTATATAGCAGTACCAACAAGATATAAAAACATGATAAAATCATCAAAAACGTACCCAGGTGCCGATGTTCCTACGGACCACAATGTGTTGGTATGCAGAATGGTCATGAGAGTAAAACGGCTCGAGAAAAGATCTAATTTAAACACAATCGATATTAAAAAACTCACTAACCCAGAAACCGAAATAAAAGTACGAGAACAACTAGGAAAGAAAATAAAGGACATTAACGAGAACACGTCGGACATAATAGAGAGATGGGATAAATCGAGGGAAGCAATCCAAACAACATGCGCGACTCTATTAAAGCGAGACCGACGAAAAAAGAAAGAATGGATGTCTGATGAGATAATGGATATGATGGATGAAAGACGTAAATTCAAGAATAAAAATGCAGAAAAATACCAGCAGATCCACAAAACCATAAGAACGAAAATTCGAGAAGCCAAAGAAAAATGGTTTTCCAACGAATGCAGGGAAATAGAACAATACGAACGAAAATACGACAGTTACAATATGCACAAAAAAATAAAATCGATGACAAACAAGAGGAAATTCAATAAGTCACCCAACAGCATAAAAGATAGCGATGGAAATCTTATCTCGGAGCCATCAACGATCTTAAAAACATGGAAATCATACATAGAAAAATTATTTGCATCTAACAGGACTGATGATCACCTATATGGAGAAGGAGAAACAGGACCTTCAATTCTTAAATCGGAGATAGAAGATGCCATTGCAGCACTAAAAAACAATAAGTCAGCAGGTCCGGACAATGTACCCTGCGAAATATTAAAGATCCTATGTAAATCAGACAAACAGTTCCTTGACAATCTAGTTGTACTTTTTAACAACATATATAATAGCGGTAAAATCCCGGAGAACTGGCTACAGTCAACATTTATTACAATCCCGAAGAAACCAAATGCCCAGATTTGTGATGACTACCGGCTCATAAGCTTGATCAATCATGTCACTAAAGCGTTCACTAAGATCATTCACAGAAGAATATATGATAAATGTGAGTCAAATATTGATAGATCGCAGTTTGGTTTTCGGAAAGCACTTGGAACTAGAGAAGCAATTTTCGCTCTCCAGGTGCTTATACAACGGTGTAGAGACGTTGATAAAGACGTGTATCTGTGCTTTGTAGATTTTAGAAAAGCATTTGACAATGTCAATCATGAACAATTGATAGGTATTCTGCGAAAGACAGGTATTGACGACAAGGACATTCGAATTGTGGCAAACCTATACTGGGGTCAAACAGCAAGAGCAAAAATTGGCAACGAACTCACTGAAAGCGTGCAGATCAAAAGAGGTGTCCGTCAGGGGTGTATATTATCCCCACTCCTATTCAATATGTATTCCGAGGAAATATTTAACAAATGTATGGAAAATGCAAATGAGGGCATTAAAATAAACGGCGAGTTAACGAACAATATAAGATACGCCGACGACACGGTGATCCTTGCCAGTACCATAGACGAATTACAACAAGTAATGGAAAGACTTTATTCAGTTAGTGAGGAATACGGCCTGAGCCTCAACTTCAAGAAGACAAAGTGGATGCTGATAAGCAAAAAGCAACAACCTGCTCGACAATTACGGATAAGTAACATATTAATTGACCATGTAGAATCTTATGTGTACCTTGGCACCAACGTAAATGCAAAATGGGAACAGACCATAGAAATTAAGGCGAGAATAGAACGAGCTAGAGCAGCATTTAGCAATATGAAAAAGCTCCTCATAAGCAAGGATTTGTCTCTTCCCCTAAAACTACGTATAGTTAAATGCTACATTTTTCCGATCTTGCTGTATGGCGTGGAGGCCTGGACGCTGACGGAGACGCTAACGAGAAAACTAGAAGCATTCGAAATGTGGGTGTACCGACGCATTCTTCGTATATCCTGGACCGAACATGTCACCAACATAGAGGTACTCCAAAGAATCGGAAAGGAGAAAGAAATCGTGAATACAATTAAACAAAGAAAGCTTGAATATCTAGGCCACATATTGAGACACGATAAGTACCGTCTGCTACAATTGATTGTCCAGGGAAAAATAGACAGTAAGCGAGGCCAGGCAGGAGAAGACACTCGTGGCTCCAAAATCTGCGGAAGTGGTTCGGGCTCACATCGGTCGAACTATTCAGAAGCGCCGCAAACAAGATCAAAATTGCCATGTTAATAGCCAACGTTCGCAACGGACAGGGCACTTGAAGAAGAAGATTATTATACTTGTTATGTAAGTAAGTAATAAGTATATGTTACATTGTACCTTTATTATGCTTATTAATAAAGAATCTTCTTCTTACGGTGCCTTATCCTTAAGGACGTTGGCCATTACATTTGCCCATTTAATCTTATTTGTAGCAGCCCTGAATAGTTCTATGGAGCTCATGTTCGTTCATTGCCACAGGTTTGTAAGCGAAGAGTTGCGTCTTCTTCCTGGTCCTCTTTTGCTATTGGCTTTGCCTTCTATTATAAGTTGGAGCAGTTCATACTTTTGATTTCTTATGATGTGACCAAAATATTGTGTTTTCCGTTCTTTTATTACAAGCATAAGCTCTCTTTCCTTATTCATCCTCCGCAAGACTTCCGCATTTGTCGTATGGCTCATGTAGGATATTCTGAGCATTTTACGGTAACACCAGAGTTCGAATGCTTGGATTCTTTTTTGTGTTGCTTCTGTCATTGTCCAGGTTTCAACACCATAGAGCAAGGTGGAGAAAACATAGCACTTAAGTATTCTTGTTCTCAATGAGATGCCCAGCTAGCGGTTGCATAGAACTTTTTGTATTTTGTAAAACATTGTACGTGCCTTTTCCAGGCGTATTCTTATCTCTAGTGAGTGGTCCTAAGTTTCATCAAGATTACTTCCAAGGTACGTTGTTCTTGTTACTCTTTCCAGATCTGTTCCGTCGACATTGACCTTCACCCTTCTGTTTTGGTGCTTGCTGATGACCATCGTTTTTGTCTTCTTTGTATTCAATTTCATTCCAAATTCTCTACAGGCTGTCGTTACTCGGTCTATTAAGCGTTGCAGGGCTTCAGCATTATCTGCCAGTATGACAGTGTCATCAGCATATCGCAGGTTATTTATACATTGCCCGTTTATAATTATACCATCCGAGGTGCCTTCCAAAGCTTTCTGAAATGTCTTCTCAGAGTAAACATTGAACAGCAAAGGTGATAGGACACATCCCTGTCTTACTCCCTTCTCGATATTGATTTTTCTAGATGTTTAGCTTTTTATTCTGATTTTAGCCTTTTGTTCTTGGTAGAGGTTTGAAATGGTCCTTAAGTCTTTATCGTCGATATTACATGACCTTAAAATATCTTAGTTTATCATGTTTCACCATGTCAAACGCCTTCTGAAAGTCTATAAAACACAAGTATACATCAGAATCGACATCTCTACATCTTTCAACTAGCACACGTATTGAAAAAAGTGCTTCTCTTGTTCCGAACCCATTCTTAAAACCAAACTGAGTTTGACCAGTGTGTTCGTCTAGTTTATTGTATACTCTATTGTGTATTACTCGTAGGAAAAGCTTCAACATATGATTCATCAGGCTAATAATCCTATGGTCTTTCACATTTCTTGGAGTTTCTCTTCTTTGGTAGTGGTATAAACACCGATGTCAGCCAATCATTTGGTATTATGCCTGTTTCGTATATTTTGTTAAATATATCTTCCATTACTTCGATGAGTTCGTCCAGTAATATCTTTAATATTTCAATTGGGATATTATCTTCCCCAACAGCTTTTCCGTTCTTTATCTGATTTGCCGCTTTGATAATTTCTTGCTTTGTGATATAAGGCCCAGTCGATGCCTCCTGCATGTAAATGTTCGTCCTCTCTCGGTCTTGAAACATCTCTTCCACGTATTCTCTCCATCTACCTATTTGATCTTCTATGTTCAGTAATGGGTTTCCATGTTTATCTTCGATGAAAGACGTAGGAGTTTGTTTAAATATTCCAGCGGCTTCTTTTACTTTTTCATGTAGATTGAAAGTATCATGTCTTTGTTCCAACTCTTCAATTTCTTGGCATCTTTTACTTAGCCAGGTTTCTTTGGCTTGTTGGATCTTTATTCTGATATTCTTGTGTATTTGCTTGTATGTTGTTTCATTTTTACCTCTATATTTTCTTCTTTCGTCCATCATGTTTAGAATTTCTTCTGTCATCCATGGTTTGTTCATTAATAAAGAATACACTTTTAAAAACTACTGTGTTATTGTAGGGTTCCGTCAAGTATTTCGCTTTCCAAAAAGGTTCCGTCACCAAAAAAGATTGAGGACCGCTGCTCAATTTTAATCACAGTTTTTAACCAAAATTGTTACAGTTATTTATAACAATACAAAATACACCATCTATTTGATTTAATCAATTGTTTAATATGCACCTAACGATTTCTAACCTTTTAAAATTACATTTATTTATTTTGTAATAGACCATCAATCCTTCTTATAATATAACGACCTTTCATCTCGGATGCAATAAAACTGTTATGGTTATGGCTTACTAATTCAACTTAATGTTACCAGGGTAAAAAGTAAAAGTAAAATTCTAGTGTTGCTGTCCGTAATACTCGATCTGAAATTAAATCTCTTCATGTTTGAAGGTCGTTAGAATACTTGAATATTTAAATTAAAAGAGTCTTTTTATGAGATAGTTTGGAATTGCCTTCACATTTAAGAAATAAAAAGATACAATGTATAAATGTTTTCAGATTACATAAAAGAAGATGAAAATAAAAGTTTAAAAAGAGGAAGTGGTATATATCAAAGCATTTAAAAAGATTAGCAAACAAAACCGGAAATTAACAGTATGCATTTCCCAATTTTTTTAATAATTTAGTGTTTTATCTTCATTGTTTTATCACAGAATAATAAACAATCAGAATGTCCACTCCGCTTGAAAAAATAAGTTCGCGCATCTCGTTAGCGCAGACGCAACCGGTGCTGTATATGCACTATTTTATTCGTACTTTTAGTTGAAGAATAGTTTAAATTACAGTTCTGTCGTAACTTGTCACAAATTTCTCAATTCGAGTCTATGTTTCCGTTTAAAACATGGCGATAGCGTGCTGAAAAACTTCAAAAGCGGCATCTGAGAGTGGGCATTCTGATTGTTTTTTATTCAGTGGTTTTGTTTTCTTTAGAGAAGAATAAAAAAGAAGATCAAAATAGCCAAAGAAAAATGAATGAAAGTTGCGACGAAATGGAGGATGTAATGACACGACTTATTTAATGTGCACAAAAAACTAAAAGAAATCAGTAACATATTTAAAAAACGAGTTACCTCTGTACTCGTTGACAATAATAACAAAATTATTGTAAATGAGCACGAAATAAGAAAAGAATGCCTGTATATTATCATAGTTCTTTGAAGATGACAGGAATAATATTGCCGACTTCTACCAAAACTGTACTGACAGCCAAGAAATCATGAAATGCGAGGAATACTATATATAATGCTTAAATTAGAAAAGCTTGTGGTTCACATGATACACCAACTAAGTGGCTGAAAATTATAGAGGGTGGTAACATAAAAGAAATAGTAAGCCTTTTATTTCAATATATAACACCGGAGTGATTTCCACAGATTGGCTCAAATCCATCTTTGTCGCAATACTTAAAAAACACAATGCGAGAAAATGCTCACCATATCGATTAATTAGTCTAATGAGTCACACTCTTAAAATTTTCCTAAGAATACTTCACAACAGAATTAGACGCAAATGCGAAGACCTCGAAGATACCCAATTTGGTTTTAGAAATGCTATGGAACCAGGGAGGCACTTTTTGCCTTAACATCTTACTACAAAAATGTAGTGTCCAAAGAAAAGATGTATTTGCATGTTTCACGGACTTCGAAAAGGCCTTAGATAAAGTAGCTAAAATTAATGCAGATACTGAAAAATATCGGAATAGATGACAAGGATATTCGTGTCATTAAAAATTTGTACTGAAGCCAAACTACTATCGTAAAAATTGGAGATAACTACAACGATAAAAGCACCATACAACGAGGAATCACACAAGATTGCATTTTGTCGCCAACATTGTTCAATATTTACTCGGACCAGTTATTTAAAAAGGTACTTGAAAGACAATCATATGGAATAAAAATCAACGGGAAACTACTTAATGTGATTAGATATGCAGACGATACAGTAATTCTGTCAGATAATATTGAAGGTCTCCAAATTCTGCTTGATCATATTCACGAGGTAGGAGAGGAAATGGGCATTACAATAAGCTCAAACAAAACCAAATTTTTAGTGTTTGGTCATGACTCACATCCCGATGCAAAGATTCAATTAAACAGAGCCCAAGTTTAGAAAGTTACAAAATTACATATTTGGGAACTGTGATAACGGACCAACTAGATCCAGACATAGAAATAATACGTAGAATAGCAATGACTAAAACTACTTTTATGAAAATGAAGTCATTTCTCTGCAATAATCATCTCAGTTTTGAACTAAGAATGGTTAAGTGTTATGTTTGGTCCGTATTTTTGTATAGTGCAGAAGTGTGGACACTAAAAGTATCGATCATGAACAAAATTGAAGCATTGGAAATGTGTGTTCATAGACGAATGCTTAAGATACCTTGGAGAGCAAGGAAAACTAATGAAGGGGCGTCAACAAAAACAGAGAACTGCTAAAGACTGTTTAACATCAAAAAATGTCTTATCTGGGAAATATATTAAGGGAAAATCGATATAAAATATTACAACTGAATTGTAGAAGATCGAGAAGCGTTCCCAATGGTGATCTCCGATGTCGGATAATTCTGATATGGCACGCGAAGAATAAGATCTTCATTGTAGTATATTACGTCATAGTCTGTTTGCTGTTTTGTATCAACATAACATATTGTAATACTAATTGAATATTTTTATATCAGTACAAATAACGAATTCTAATAAAAATTACTTTTTTTTGACGTTTCGATGTCACAAATCGTTTTCATAGAATTTCTGAAGTAAAATGCTGAATAATTGATATTGTGAATATTGATAGTAAAATGTAAATATTGATGTAATATGTCAATAATATTTTAAATTCAATTCGTTGCACAAGAAAATGGTTTGAGAATTGATGTTTCTTTTAAAAGTGTTCTAATTTTACATTTATTTGACATTTTATTATTATTTCTGGATCAAATTTATCAAGATGGTTTTTCCACCTGTAGCCTAGGATTTAGATTCATCTTAAAAAGTCCTTAATTACTGTATAAATCGAATGCCCTATTTCCGGGTTTCTCCTTCGACGATGTGAACTAATATACAGTCGAATGCTGTGGAGTAAATTATTTCATGGGTGCTCAAAATAGCTGTTACTAATCAAATCTAGAAACGACAATCGAAATCTTACAATTACCACACCTAGTTGATGTGCAATCAAATTGCCGGAAATATATTAGTAGAAGTAAACAACTCCATCTGTAAACTTGTGTCGGTACGGATGGAGTATATATGGAGTAATATATATATATATATATATATATTATAATATAATATATAATATAATATATATATATAAGAATTTATTGTTTTGGAGTATCAGGTATGTGGTCTGTTATTAAAAAAAAACTCTTTTTTCTTTTATGACTCTATATTTCGCTGATTTTTGTCAGCTTCTTCAGGAGATAACAATAAAAACACATAAAATATTGTTTCTTGGTTGTTTTTTGTTTCCTATTTATTATATTTTTTGTTATATTTAATTACTAGTGACTAGATGCTTTTGACTAATACTGTCAGTACTGTTTTGAATATAATATGTTCAAGATTTTTAAATATTTTAACTCTTAATCTGTAAGTAAATTCATTGTTTATTATCACCTGTTATGTATATAAAAATTTTAACCATATTTTAGTTATCATCCTGAAGAAGCTGACAAAAATCAGCGAAATATAGTCATAAAAGAAAAAAGAGTTTTTTTTTTTAATAACAGACCGCATACCTGATACTCCAAAACAATAAATTGTTATTTACGTTTCGGTCGATAATCCTACCAGTTTTGCTATATATATATATATATATATATATATATATATATATATATATATATAGATACATAGATACAGGATAGAGTGGTTTACTTCTACTAATATATTGTTAATATAATGTGTTTGCGACGGAGTTTTCTTTTTCTTGAACAGTGAAATGGAATTTAAATCAAAACTGAATTTTGTCCGGGCAAAGTCGAGAAATTGTAGTGAATGTAACGGATTTATGTAACAAGAATCAATTGATAACTTATTTCTTATAGACTTAAAACAAATGTAAAAACGTGTTGCAGTAGCAATGTTTTAAGCATCATAAAAGTAATGTCGAGGGAAATGATGTTCATCGAAGAAAGTACTACATTATCATTTAGTACTTTAAATAAAAAAATTAATAGGTCAGCTTAAAAATCTAAGAGGGGGTGAGTGGGACAAAGAGGTCCTTCCTCGATTTTTGTAATGTCGAAAAAAGGTTTTAACTCTATGACGAATACACAGAAAATTTGTCTATAATAAATCGTATGAATTTTTGTGAAAATCTTTGCGAAGTATAGGGTTTCGTTACAAAAAAAAACAAAAAATAATAAAAAAACCGGAAATCCAACAATTAAGAAGAAACTATCTTCAAAATAAAAAATACAAGAACTGAAGAGAACCGACCAAGAATATACATGGACGAAACCTACAGTCCATTTCCCGTTACTTTATTACTTTCCTTGTCTGAGGCACTAACAACTACAGTCCCTACTCAATTTATTAGACTCACTTAGAAAATTCAAGTTTTCTTTGTTTTATAATCAATTATAATTGTAACTATGTTAGATATAAGTAAAAAACATAACACAAATGATAGTAGTAACCTTTTTGCATATTTATTGAACAAAAATAAAGTAAATTATTACAATATTGTACTATAACATTAATATTTTGTTAAGCCACCCTTGGCATTAATAAGTGCAGCTACTCCCTAGGCATGTGTTTATGCATTTTTCTGCGATTTCTTTTAAATTTTGGTATGATTCCAATAGAAAATGATTCTTTCTATCAACTGAATCTTGTTGGTAATTATTTCCTTGGCTAATTCTCTTTTTGGGCACTCCCAGACATTTCCAATTGGGTTCATGTCTGGCGAGTTGCCGGGCCATGGTAAGAGCGGAATTTCTTGTTCTAACAAAAATTTTTTAATACTTTTAGCCGTATGGCAAGGTGCTCCATCCTGCATAAATATCTTATGGCTGTTACCAAACCATTCGTTTACTTGTGGAACCAATCTTGTCTGCAAAACCCTTTTATATTGCTCTTGTCGCATGGTTCCTACTACGACATACAAACGTCCCATACCTTTGCCACTAATCACCGACCATATTGTTACTGAGGTGGGATGTTTAATTGTATTAATTACACACCCCTTTTTATATTTTTCCCCTGGACGTCTTCGGACAAACTGGGCCTTGTCATCCATTATTTGAAACGTGGCTTCATCGCTGAAGCAAACCTGGAAATGTGAATAAAATTATAAAGAACGAAAATAAAATTATTTGTAATAATTTACCTTACGCCAATCATCAATAGACCAGTCTTTATGGATATTGGCCCAAGCTAAGCGTTTTTTGAGCATTTGTGGTGTTAGTTTTGGCTTCTTAACAGACCTGCGACATTTGAAGCCCATGCTATACAAATTTCGGCGTACAGTGGCCACCGATACTGAGCACCCTGCTTCTTCCAACTTATTTCTTAAATCTCTATGGTCGCCCTTCTGTGTGTTACAGCTAATTTTTTAAAATTCGTTGCGCCCTGGGGTGACTGAAGGTTTTTTGTCACATCGGCCCTTCCGAACTGACGTCACAGGTCGCTTCTCTTTGAGTTTTTGACTTAATCTTCTCACTGACGACTGGATACACCATATTTTCGTGCTATCTCTCTCTGACTAAGTGATGTATTTTGTAGTAGAGCAGTAATGGAAGAGATTTGCTCAACACAAAGATCTTTAGATTTACCCATCTGAAAAATTCCAATCCTAGATTAATCGTTTTGTATTATAACTAAGAATTAACCAATATTATGTAATAATGTAATATTAATAATAGTAACACTATTATGTAATAATTACAATACTTACTGGTGCAAATTTTAAATAAACTGATCACAAATCTATATTTTAAGTAAAAAAAATCAAAATGAAAATAATTAGTTGCTCCACACTTTGAGCAACATTCTACTGTCATCCATAAATTTTTGAGAATTCTAAGAAAAAGTATACCATTTTTTACTTAACTATGTTCCCAATAGTTATGCCATTTCCGTTAACCCATTCAGCACCTCAGTATCCAAGTGAACATACTTTCAATGCGATTAAAATTTAAAAAACTGAAATTTTTATGGTGAGTCTAATAAATTGAGCAGATACTGTATATATATATATATATATATATATATATATATATATATATATATATATATATAATATAACAAGTGAGTCTTCTACAGCTGGCGCCGCTTCTGGCATCCTAATTTCTAGCGTTTTCTGTCGAAGCTATCTTCAGTTGTTAGATCTCTGGCGGTCATTGCATCGTCGACATCGTCTCTCCAGGATAGTCTTGGTCTACCTCGTTTTCTTCTAGTTAGCGGAGTCCATTCTTCTATTTTTTTTTTTTTGCCATCTATTTTTCATCATTCTCTGAAGGTGTCCATACAGTTAAGTCTTTTTGCTTCGATTGTGTCTATTATGTCTAGATCGATTTCCATTTCTCTCCGAATATCTTCTTCTCACCCTATGAAGTCTAGTGAGCTGGAAACATCGTCTCCAGTAGTTCTTCCAGTAGTCACCCGTGAAAAACTTACTGCAAAAAATTCACTAACAACTTAAATCCTATATTTCTCCTATTTTTGCTAATTCCTATATTTTCCTACGTTTTTGAGGCTAATATCTCAACCCTATACAATCAGTTTAGAATTACAAATAAAGAAGTACTGGAGAGGGTTGGTAAAGGAACAAAACTAATCACCACTAAACAAACCAGAAAACTGGAATATCTAGGCCACGTGATGAGGGGTCCAAAATATGAAATTTTGAGACACATAATACAGGGAAAGATTCAAGGAAGAAGATATGTTGGCCAAAGGCAGAACTAATGGTTAAAAAATCTACGTGATTGGTATCAATGCAGATCGATTGATTTGTTTAGAGCAGCAAGTTCTAAAATAAAAATAACCATTATGCTTGCCAACCTCTGTAGGGAGACGGCACTCTAAGAAGAAGATACAAGTTGCCCTAGAACTTGTAAATGTACTTATACAGATAGTCTTATTAACGTAACGTGAGCCTCGTTAGTTATACAACAGGAATTGTAACATGAAGGTGAAGTTTGTTAACATTTTGGTGAAAAATTGGCTATTATAATCGCTAACTACTCCAAAACTTCTCTTGTACCATTAAAAATGGCGGACGAGTTATTCGTTAACATAAATATACTATTTCCTTGTGTTTTAAATAAACATAGGGCACACACGCCTTACACATGGACACCTAATGAATTCCAGTAATCCGATTTTGTGCCAGTATTGCAACACCACGACTTCCGTAGCACATGTACTTCTTGACTGTCAACACTACCTAGCGGCCAGAAGAAAAAATAATCTTGGTAACAACCTAAAAGACATTCTTATTTCAAACAGCAGTAACTACGAAAATATATTAAACTTTTTAAAAAACACAAAGTTTAATACAATTTAATTTAAAACAAAATGTATTAAAAAATGTATTGTAACTAATTTGTACTCCATGTAAAGTATTAACCATGTAAACATAAATGTAAATTGTACCTGTGTCAATGACCATTAGCTATCGAGACACATATGTTCGAAATAAAAAAAATAAACATATCTGAATTTAATTTGTAAACCTGATACCAAATCTATTAAAGTATAAATTTTAAAAAGTGAGTTGTAACTTAAAAAAATATAGGAATACGGCTTTTATTCTAATTTTAGAAGGTTATAAAATTAAAAATGACTGCTAAATATCAATCTTTCTCACGCATAAATAAAATAATAAACTATTTTCCAATATATTGTACAGCAGTAACGGTGTAATTGTTAGATAAAGTATACAAGAAAAGTACATTAACTATTTATATTATATGATGCGTGTATAATGCAATCACGTGGGTAAGCTTTAAAACGTGTTTAGATATATATCCGTAAAAAAAGTTGAAACAAATCTTCATTAACGCGTATTATTGTTTAAACATTATACATACATTCTATTGACATAATGTTTTCCATTCCTTGTTAAATCATTCCCAAACAGAAATATAAATTACTGCGTCATTCACCGAACCTTTTAGGATTTTTATAATATACCGAAAAACATGATGAAAATCACATTGTCATAACAAAAAAGCCGATTTATCATTTACAGAATTGATCGTTACTTGATGGAAATTCAGATTCAATAATCGAGTATCAGACATAAAAAAGGTTCTTAATTTTCACACAATATAGTTAACTTTATGTTTCGCTGAAAACACCCTTTCAGAAGAAGAATTTAAAACTAACAGAAGAACTATCTTCAGAAGAAGAATTTGTAAGCAAACAATCAAAAAATTATTATAGATAGCTTCACGAATGATTCTTGATTTTAAGGAGCGGATGGGGTGATGGTTTTTGCTTTTTCGAAGTCTATTTTGTGGCCTGTTTGAATATGATGCTGGGCTAGGGCTGAAGTAGTATCGGAATGTTTGACTGATATAGAATGTTCGTAAATACGGTTATGGATTCGTCGGTCTATTTCCAAAATCCTTAGAGCAACTGGTTTTTCGCTTCTTAGAAATTTAATACATTCCACACGCCGCAACTTAGATTCAACAAATTCCCAACTTCTTAAACCTTACAATGACATTCACTCTTTCAATATCTACCCCATTATTATGGGACACTTTCGATCGTCTTTCTCACCAAAAAGCCCAACACATTTCTGACATCAAAACCCAAACCCAGAAACACAATTTGGACCAACTTATCTCTCAACAAAATCCAAAGCCCATTTCGAATTAAGAACTTCTACTGTTGTTCGCAATTTCTCAGATATTCACATATCCGATTCAGCTACCAAAGCTCTATCAAAAAGTTTCAATTTTTCTGTCACACCTCTTTCAATCTAAACTGAGAAAATTATTTGTCAAACTGAAGAAGCTATTTCTCATCTTCCTTCCGACCAAGCCGAAGTTGCCAGACAAGATGTCGCCAGAATTCTCCGTACTTCCAAACCCCCACCGTCAAATATCAGTCTTTCAGAAAGACGCGCCCTCAAAGAACTTTATAACAACCCTGACATTGTCTTCCTTCCGACCGACAAAGGTAATGCCACCATAATTCTTTAACTCTTCTAATTATTTCGACAAAATGTTCGAACTTCTCAATTCCACAGAATACAAACGCGTCCCAAACGATCCCATCACTTATCTAGAAAAAACGACCAAATCCATCATAAATTAAGTCTACTCTACCTTCAGACATCAAAAAATCTCTTATAACCAGAGAAAAAACATCCCGAATTCCAAAGATATACGGCCTTCCAAAAATCCATAACCCCAATGTTCCCCTAAGACACATCGTCAGTGCATACAATTAGAAAGCATCAGAAATTAGCAAAACATCTCGCTTTATCTTTACAACCATTAGCCGAAAACAGCTATATATATATATATATATATATAAATATATATATATATATATATATATATATATATATATATATAAGGATCACTCAGACGAGTGGTGGGTTCTTATATCGGTCTCTAGGTGGAGAAATAAAAGACAAAGTTGATAGGCTACTTTATCTATTTTGAAGACGTTCCGCTTTCGAGTTTTAAAAGCATCATCACAGTTCATCTAAAAAGTACAATGTGAGAACCACACAATCATGGAAACGATGTTAATTGTTACCTTAAAAAGACATGTAGCAGTCAAAGTTATTAACAATAATGTGAATGAAACTTAAGTAAATGGACATAATACGCTGATCTTGTATAAACAATTAAGTAACTAACAACATATATGAACTTATAAAAATTAGCACAGCAAATGACCATGTGGTCTAAAGTAAATTAAATGTTATTTAATATTAATTAGTGAGAAAGAACTAAGAAAATCATAGAAACTTCCAACTATTTTATGATTATTAAGCTTTGATTTTAACTTTAGGTAGCATTATAAGTGATATTGATATAAAAATTATAAAAGTAGTGTAAATGAAGTTACCGATCAAAGCCCTACAGTAGTCGCCGGAAAAATGGCGGTAGATGAACCGGAACGAACTAAACCGCGAAAAGACAGCCAACCTTGAGGTCAAAATACTTTTGACAGATCAGCAAGGTGGAGGTTATTTTCTACCAAAATTTTGCTGAATGAGAAACTAGAGACCTCTGCCTACGGTACAAATCTATTATTACAAAAATTGTGGGTAATATAGAATATATATATATATATATATATATATATATATATATATATATATATATATATATATATATATAGTAGTAAGGTATTATTGACTGACACGTTATGTAAAATAAAGTTTTATTTTGAGGATGCAGTCATTTAAGTAGGGCAGGATAAGTTAAACTCTTTGTTCTTAAATCAAGCTTTCGCAAAATTTATTTGCTTCATCAGGATATGCTAAAATATGTTATGGTAAATACAATGAAATTAGAATTAAAAAACATTGTATAAAACTAATATAAAAACTTACAACATGAGGTTAAACCATTAAATTATTAAATTCACAAAACATTCTTAACTTATCTAAATTATATTTTTATGTAAGTACAATATTTTAATTTTGAATATATTATGATTTTATATGAATTATTATATGATTGAATATATTATGTTTTTAATTCTAATTTCATTGTATTTACCATAACATATTTAATATCCTGATGAAGTAAATAAATTTTGCGAAAGCTTGATTTAAGAACAAAGAGTTTAACTTATCCTGCCCTACTTAAATGACTGCATCCTCAAAATAAAACTATATATATATATTATATATATATATATATATATATATATATATATATATATATATATTCCTTATTTTAACGGTCTTTCAACGAAATGTAAAAAAATAAAAGTAAAACTTTACAATATAAAATTTAATATATTGATATAGATTGGGCCCTCCTACCTTGGAGACCAATTTATTGTGACTTATCCAAGTAACATTTTAATATCAACTAGAAAATAAAACTGACGATGGGACGTTTTCTCCCAGCACTCTCAACTTTTATTGAAATTTTTGGCGTGTGTCTTCTCGAATTTGTTTTTATTCGTCAATAATAATAGCCTCAATTTGGTTTCAGAAACAACCTTGAAACCAAAGAAGCATTATTTAGTTTGCAGGTCCTGGTTCAAAGATGAAGGGATATAAAACAAGCAGTATATATGTGTTTTATGGTCTTTGAAAAGCTTTTGATCAGGTCACTCACGACAAACTGATAGGTGGGAATTGATGACCAAGACCTCTGTATTATCAAAAAATTTTATTGGCATCAATGTGCAAACATACGAATTGGTCAGAATACGACGGAATCAGTGGAAATACGACGTGGAGTGAGGCAAGGGCATCTACTCCGAATTTATTTTCAAAGAAGCCTTAGATGAAGACGCTGATAAATAAATAATTAATACGGCGACTTGAGACTAAACGTGACCGAAACATAATATGTTGAATATGGGCTAAAGTTTAAAACTTTTAGACAAAACTTATGGTTGTCAGCAAAACAGAGTTATAACCAATGAACATCAGAGCGTTAGGAGTAGAGTTAAAAAGAATTCACAATATCACCTATATTTGAGGGGCTAATGCTGACGATAACTGGGATGTTTCTTGTTTTATAAAAAAAAAAAAAAAACAAGAAATATCAAAGTCATCAGCATAGCCCAATACTTGGTAGCCTTTTCTGTTAGGCGTCCCAAGGAACCCATCCATAACCAGATTTCTTAGCAGTAGTGATAATACTGACCCCTGTGGTCATCCACTGGCAACCTAATTATGGCAATATAATGTAACAATTAGTAAAATCTGATATTACCTACTTACAGTAACAACTTTGCCATATTAATTTTTAATATATTTATTACATAGACAGAATTAATTTGATAAATTATTTTTAAATGACCCAAAATTATGCGAACGAGAACTAGGTATTAGTATATTAATTATGGTTATTAGTAAACTAGCAACGATGATTACTTTTATAGTGCACCAATATCCATATCTACTCTATCTAATGTGTTATATTTTGCATAACATCCTTTAAAGAATTATAATACAAATTGATAATATCCGTTCTTCTTTGGAAATACCTGGATACTTCTTCAATAACCTTGTTCATATAAATTGTATAATAAAGGGATTGTAGTTGTAGTTTAGTAATAAAAATAAATGTAGGTCAAACCAGAAAAATGTTATACAATATAATTTAGACTAAATATCCCAGATCTTATCCTAGATATTATTTGTTATTAGTAAAACTAAAATTTAACATTAAACATGGCAAATTAATTAAAAAATGTATAAAAAAGTAGAATAATAGAGTAAAGACAGTCTTATTGTCTTATCTTGTTGTCTTATTTTATTTCTTTTACTTATTTAAAATGGATTCACACAGGCAACACATTCATAATTTAAAACTTCTAAAAAATAGGCAAAATGACGATTTTCAAAGCTTAAAAATACGAGTAAAAAATATTATTTTTGAAATCATCAAGTGCCTAAATTCAAGTTCAAGCCTTCTTCTATCAGCTCCCAATAAAAATGTTGGACTTATTTTATTTTAAAACATTGTTAGGTAGAACAAGGTTTGAAATTGAATTTAGAACAACTTTTCGCCTGGGCAAAAACAACTTTCGTCTTTCATAAAAATATGTCATAAAAATAGTCTCTCATAAGTAATTTTTTTGGTTATGTAACGTCCATTCCATATGGCCAAATCCACTAAATGAAAAATATTTTCTGATACCAAATATTTTGTGATACCTTGGTATTTTTTTAATAATAAGCTAACATTTGGTCCGACCTGTCTATGCCGGACAATATGTCTGTTGTAATCATCTAGACACAACGGTTTTATTTTTTTTGTGTCTCTTTTATCTTGAATTTTCTTCATTTAATGTTTATGTTTTCTGCTTATCATCCTAACGTTTCTTTTATCTTTCTAATTTGTAATTAAAACTGGCCTTTTTCTTTTCTCCCTAATTGTTCCCGCACAATTTGTATTTTTATTGAATAACTGTCCAGCAAAACTCACGCTAGTGTAGTAGTTATCCATATGTACCATGTGATGGTTTTCTAAATAGTCGGAAAGGAATGCCATAACTACAAAATGAGTATGGGAAACGTCACTTCATTTTATTGTACCTGGCATGTACAAATCGCCTCCGTTAGCACTCATCGCAAAAAAAATAGATCACTACTCACAAATGACAAAATTCATACTGATTTTCATTGATTTATAATGTACATGCAGCACAATACAATCTGCAAGTGCTTGAAAAACTTGACGGTGCATATTAAAAACTCAAGGCCGAAAATATCGGTTACCTAAAATATTTCTAGCGCAAATCTTAGGTCAGAGCCCGTTTCAAAATCTGTAATATAGTGCTAAATTCCACCGTTAAAAGGAACACGTATATTTAACATTAACACTTTGACTCCTATGTGTATCATACATCATACACAATAGGTACTCTCTCTGAGCCTGTGTGTATGAATTTGATACACAAGAGTAGAACGCATTCAAGCGACTGTGTATGTGGTCCGAACGCAGTTGTAGTGTATTTATACGTGTATTACCATTCCTTTAGGCTGTGGTAACCAATTTTCAATGTTAGTTCGGTAATCCTAGCATATTAAAATTGGCAACATTGTAGATAAAATTTGGAGACACGAAATTGTCGAGTTGCAATCATGGACGTATACGTCCATGGTTGCAATAGTGGCATACCACCATACCAGTCACTGTTAGACCTTCATTGTAGTCGGGTTTGTTTATGTACAATGTCTAAAAATATCAAGAGAAACCTTTCTTTACATGAACTTGAGCATCTGGCTGAAAATCTTTATCTTTAGCGAAATAAGTGATTGTGAATTTGATGATTCAGATGTCGATCCATTATACACTGATAGTTCTGATACCCTTGAATACTCTTCAGATTCAGATTATGAACCACAAACAAAACGGCAGAAAATGGAAACACTTAAGGCAAGTTTATAGTTCCGTATAAATTTCAAATGTTATATCTAATTTTGAATTATTTTAGGATGATAATGTTACAAGTCAACCTAGTCAACATGAACAGTTTAATTTGCACATAAGCGAAAGTGAATCTGAAAATGAAGATGTAAACAATATAGATATGGTAAATCCTCGTATAGGGAATTTACAGGCAAATGTTATATGGAACAATGTTGATGGAAATTTGAATACATTTGACGTTATACATGAAAATACTTCTTTTGGTACAGTTGTAGAAAGTAGGGAAAATGATACACCTTTAACGTTTTATAGACTGCTCCTAACAGACAAGATACTCGATATTTTAGTGAAGGAAACAAATCGATATGCTGAACAAAAAATTATTGATGCTATAAATCGTGAAAACGTTAAGACAAATTCATATCTCACTAACTGGAATGATACTAACAGAGAAGAAATATTAAAATTTTTGGGAATTTTAATATGGATGGGTTTGAATACAAAATCACGACTACGAGATTACTGGAGCACTAATTTTATCCATCATTGCTCAATATACAAGACGACAAACATGTCGAGGTGTAGATTTGAGGCTCTTCTTGCTTGCTTCCATTTTTCAGATAATGAAGCTTGTCCTGAAGGAAGCAGATTGTTCAAAGTTGAACCATTATTGCAGGCGTTCAATAGAAGTTTTCAATCTGCTTTGGTACCAGGCAAATACGTTTGCATTGATGAATCGATGATTCCCTTTAGAGGACGTCTGTCATTTTTACAGTACATACCTGGCAAACGTAATAAATATGGCGTAAAAGTTTTCAAACTCTGCGGAAAAGGCGGCTACACATATCACGCAAAAATTTATGGCGGAAAGCAAAATAGACCAAAGGAACAATCACTAGCATCCCTAGTGGTCATGGAATTAATGCAACCTTTTCTACACTCAGGAAGAACTTTGGTTACGGACAATTTTTATACTAGTGTCAGTTTGGCACACGAACTAAATGATAACAATATTCATCTAGTTGGAACACTTCGTAAAAATAGGAAATACAATCCTAAGTCGGTGTTTGAAGCAAAGCTAAATAAAGGAGATATGATGGCCTACAGAGCAACACAAAAGTTATTGTAGGAAAATGGATCGATAAAAGAGAGGTAACATTTTTGACTACAAAATCTTGTCCAGAAATGGTCGACGTTCGTACAAAATCAGGAATAAAAAGAAAACCGTCTACAATAGTAGAATATAATTCTGTTAAATCTTACATTGACGTCTCTGATCAAAAAGCTTCCTACAGTAATCCCATCAGACGTTCTATAAAATGGTATCGGAAAGTGGGAATAGAGTTATTGACAAATACAGCCATAGTGAATGCTTTAATCCTATATAACAAAGCTTTGAACACAAAAATGGATGTAACACAATTTCGCGAAGAATTAGTGACTGCCATTTGCAAAGACAATAATGTTACAAACCCTCAACAAACACCATAGGCTGGAAGAATATGACAAAAGAGGACGATGTGTTATATGTTACAGCACACAGGCAAAATCCTTTGGTCGTGCACATGCATCTAAGAATTCCAAACAGTGCAACACTAGGTGTACTGGCACTGAATGTAGAGAAAAAAAATTTATTTGTAACATTTGTTTTTTAAAACACATAATGTATATTTAAAATAATTTGTTAAGATGTTTGCTTATGTTTTTTCGTAATAAAGTTTCATAAATAATGTGTATCAATTTCAATACATCTAGGCTATGGGTAATGACATTATGAAAAGTCGTCTACATGAACTGCGTGTATCAAAAATAAACACACCCTACAAAGCCCTTTTTAAATAAAAAAAATGTCATTATATGAATTAACACATACATATAGAGCATTTTATTAGAGAACATGAAAAAAAAAGTGGCCAGGCTGTGACAACTTATGCAGATAAATAGGCCCAGGCGTTAAAGTGTTAAATGGGCGTCCAGTAAACTTGACGTGGGTTCACATTAGATAGCCTTGCGTCCAGTACGCTGGAGATTGGCGGCCAACCTGTTAAAGATACTGAGGATAAAATAGTAAATGATTAGATATACCTGGCTGCCTCAGAACAAACTAAGGAGTATAAGGGCTATTATAAAAACAGCTGTAATGAAATGGGTAACAATTTGAAACAGCTTGACCATGACAGTGCAAAATTAAGGCTGGTAAGAGCACTAACTTTTCTCATAGCCACATATGCACCCGAAACGTAAATCCTTAAAAATCAGCTAAAAATAAAAGTGGGCCTTTTGAAATGTGGGTATACCTTCCATGTTAAGAAGATCCTAGGTTGAACAAGCAAATATATCGACACAAGAACAAAGGAACTTACTTTAACCTTTAATTGTGACTTTTCGAATACTTTTAAGATGGGAGGTATATGACGTGTTTATTTGAGTTCACGTTATATTGTTTTTTTTTTGCTTTAAAAAGGTTTCCATTTCATACTTTTAATATATATGTGCAAATACGTAAGTCTAATAATAATCTCTGAATGCAAAATAATTTTTAAACGATTTGAAACTTTGCGTCATTCTTAAAAGCATGCACTTTTACGAGTAAAGAAGTGAATTAAATTACACAATCGAATTAACTTCGAAAGTTGGATAATTTGCATTGTCAAATCTTTATTATGTTATGCAAGATCCTTATTCGATGTACCATTTAATTGGCCAATTAAGTTTAGGTAGATGCTTCTTATTGAGCCATCTATATTTTTAGTAAAGGAACTGGATTGATTACTATTTATTGCAGATTATCTACTCAACAAACATTTTAATGGTTCATACTGATTAGGATGGTATGTATATTACGGCTTTTAGAATTTTTAAACTTTTATGATTTACGAATTTTATTCCTCGGCAAAGATATTTTGTATTTATTAATACGAAATATATAAAATATTTCTGTAAAATCGTAAAGAGAAAATCACATGCATAAAAAGGAATTAGCTGGTTTCTACTTGAGTTATCTCCTTCTTTATTCTTCTTCTTGTTTGAGTCTAGGCGAATCGCCTGTTTAAACTTCATCCACCTGCATCGTTAAGATTGTCGCTCCAACTTTTTCAGGGTCGGTCTACACTTCTCCGTCCCGTTAGCGATTTATCTCGAGCCATTCTTACCATTCTTCTTTCTTCAAGTTTTCTTATATGAAAACAAGCATTATTAAAATCTATTCCACATCTATTTCTTATGTTTTCACTAGATTTGCTATTGAGAATAGTATTTACAGCTATGTCATGCAGTACCTTCATTTCTGTTGTTTCAAGCAATATTTTGGTTTTGTTGTTCTTGTTCTAGTTTTTGGGGCCATTATAGGTCTTATACCAGCTTTGCACATTTGAGATTTAACCCAAATGCTAATGTCTTTACTACGTCACTTTTATCACGTGCCAAAAATACTTACTGTTAACTATAAGAGACACTAAGAATTTAAAATACTTATCCTGCATAACCCTCCAATAAGCCAATAAGAAAAGCAGATGGTAGCTAGGCAAAAAGTCGTCATCATCATTATTAGTTGGCGTTGCAGCCATTCACGAGCCTGGGCTTGCCTCAAAACATTCTTTCATCCTTTCCTATCAAGTGTCTGTCTTCTCTATCCCCTTACTACAATCTACTCCACTAAATTTCCTACACATCGTCCAGATATATGATTTTAGGTTGTCTTATTCTTCTTCTTCCCACCGAACCATTTAGCTGAGCTATTTTAGTAGGGTCCATCCATTCCCACTTTTATCCATCCTCAAAACGTGGCCTACTCATATTTGCTGTTTATTTTGATGGTTTTCAAAATATCTGCATTGCCAAAAAGGCTATAGATTTTGAAATTATATCGTCTTCTTCACAGATCCTGTTCGTTAACTTTGCCATATTTGGTCATCAAGACTTTTCCTTTAAAGCTTCGTAGTAACTCTTCAGGGTCGTAACTCAGAAGTAACTCAGTTCATCATATTTCAATTTCATAGCCAGTGTGGGAACACCCAACAACATTTTGTTGGATAACGCGACATATTTTAGAAACGATCGTTTTAAGGGAAAACTTAGAGAGAGAGGAATTGAGGCAAAGTTTGTGAGCATTCGTCATCCTCAAGCAATCCCTCAGAAAGGTTCATACAAGAGGTCACGAAGTTCCTTTTTTGGAAGTTCCAAGATTGCAGCTGATGGTTAACACAAGCAATGGGGCAGAAAATTAACAGATATTGAAAGGTATCTGAATTCGACACCAAATACTGTTACGAAAGAGACGCCAGAGTATGTGATGAAAGGGATAATGCCTCCACGACCATGGGTAGAAACAGAACCCAGAAATTACGAAGAGATAATGGAAACTGTACATCAAAGGCTCCGTAGGAGCAGCGAAAAATACCTTCAAAGGCAGAGCCGAAAACGCCGAAGACAACCAGTCACTTTCCAGGTTGGAGAAAAGGTATTAGTAAGAGCGCTAAGAGTGTCTAACATTACAGACAATGTTTGCGCAAAGTTCCTTCCTGTATTCGAAGGCCTATACAGTTACATATACAATGACATTTATGCCATATACATGACATTTAAATATTATGAATGATTAATAATAATAATATTTGCCAATTTTATTTACTTCAAGAAAATTTGTTGTCGGTAGAAAAAATTTTCATTTCAGCAAATGGCGGGGAGTTGTTAAGGTTCCAAAAAACTTAAAGAACCATACAAATTGTTATTTGGAAATAATCTGGACAAAAAAATAAGTAAGTTTGTTTACTTAAGAAAATGTATAAAATTATTTTTGTCATTAAATATAAGATATGTAAATTAGTGGGCTTATAAAAAATGAAAGCAATTTTGGATAAAATGTGACAGTTTTGACATTTTGCGGAGAATAGAAAAATTGAGAGAAAAGTCAGTCTCTGAAGAATTTCCGAAGGAAGAACGGTGTTTTTGAGAGTTTCGTCGGTGCTGGTGGTAGAAGGGTTGATGCAGTGAAGAGTCAGTGGAATGGTGAATTTTTGTTTTGTTTGCTGGAGCTGAGAAAGTTAGAATTTAAAATTGCCAAAGGGTAGTCTTCGTGGTTTTGTTTTCCTGGTGGGCTATATAGAGGTGTTTCGAGAGCCCTGAAAAAGAACCTTACTAGAACAGAGCTTGTGTAAGTTTGTTTATTTAAAAATTGCCGTGGCGAAGTGAAATCTTGCAAGAGGGACTTAATTGACTTTTGAATTTTTTATATTGTCAGGAACATTTGCTGGGTTTATATTTAAATAATCGAAGGACTTAAAATTTAGTATAATTGTATTGTTTTTCATAAAGGGTTTGCATGGATAAATGTTAATTAATATATTTTTTTAATTTGGTAAATATAATCTGATTTGTTTATTGATTGAATATTTGTATATTATTTTATTTCTTTCCTTTTTGTCCTCTTACCTAAAATACAACGAGATCGATATTTGAAGTACGATCCTGATAATAAATTGAGGAATTTGTTGGTAAGTTTTGTTTTTTTGGTAACAATTAATTGAATAATTGATAAATATAGATTCTACTTACCATAACAACTGTTATATGCCTATGTTTTCGATCCTTTAGTGAGCACTAAACGTATTATTGCTGTATAAAATTTGCACTCTGTTGCCCTTGACATACTTCTCGTTCTCAGTTAAGATCCTTGGTCAAAATAACAGTGGTTAGCTACGCATATTCTTTTTCCTATTTCTTTGGATGTGTTTTTTTTGCAGCCTACCAGTGACTCTAAGTAGCAAAAGAAATCGACTTTTCTATTCTATTTATTCTATTTTGGTGCATTCTTGATACCGGCATATATTTATTTAGTTTTATCGTTGATTGAAGGTCAATCAACGGTTTATGGATGTTAATCAGAAGTCCGATGTTTTTTGCTGCGTTTTTAATACATGTGAAATCTTCAACGGCTTCATTTCGAGTTTAAGTTTTATTCCCAAATTTCTTATTGGCTTATCGTTTACCCCAAATACTTAAAAGCCGTACAACTCTTAATAGTCTCTTCTTCTAAACTTAAAGAGACTTTTACTTTTTAAATGAAAAAAAAAAGACTATGTTTAAATATTAAACCAAAAAAAACTATTATATTATTGGTCATTATTTTTTCTACTCATGGTTAAGAAGGATTTAATGTAAACAAACAAATTTCTTTTAAGACTTTTATTTGTTTTTCTCCACTGCAGATATCGTCTTCCAAAAAGATGCATTTTAATTTGGGAGACACTTTTCAGCCCCCTGTAACATGTTTTTTTAATCCCAACGAGATTCAATTCTTGAGACCTAAAACTAATAAATAAATCTTTAAAAAGTTAATTTTTTTATATTTTTAAGGCCTTTATATGCGATAACTATATATTATTTTTACATGGGAGTAAACCACAATGAATTGCAAATTCTTTTTTTTTTTCTTGTTTTGACGTTTCGATTTTTAATTCGGAAATCTTTTACATACTTTCACAGTTTACCATTTAGATTTTGGGTTTTATCAAGATTGAAATAAATATTAATACCGCTTTTATTATCAATAAAATACTAAGTATAATTAAAAATAAAAATCTTACAAATGTACATGCATAAGATTCAGTGATTGAGAATAATCATTTGTGTCAGAAACGGAAGTGGTAGGTGTAAGTAATCGCAAATTGTATATCATGAGTATGTACGTAATAATATTTTTTATTACTTACAGCATGTCTGTTATATGTTGAACAAATACAATTTAATTTTATAATTCTCGTGAAATAAATGATATATTTTTGGCCTATAATATTTATTATATTAAAATTTATGTTTAATAACATAAAATATACAACAAAACACTTTTTGCAATTTTCTCATATATATCATAGTCAACTTGACAGTTAAAATATTAACTTCGATACAAACATCTTTATCGACCAGTATATAGTTTTTGGTATTTATAAGTTTGATCCATTAAACATTATCAAATAAAAATCTTACTAGTCTATACCTGCAGACTAGTTTTTTTTACCCAATACTCTAATTGATAATCTGATCCGGCACCTGCATCATGCATTTGCGTTAACAGGTTTTAATTGCCGGTCGTAAAACATTTTTTGTTGTTTTTAAATACGTGACTGTGAGCCATATACCACACACCTGTGTTTTTTATACTTATATATTTACCAAAAGGTTCGTTAATAAACGACTATAAAAAACGTTTTATTGTTCGAATGTACAAACTAAAAGCATTGATTATAAACCACCTACTAGATAGCTCACCTCGTGGTAACCGAAAGATGTATCAACAACGAGATGGCGTTACTCGAAAACCGTATCGAGATTTCTCATTATGTCTCTGACTTGCGAGGAGGTAGGAGTAGTGTCAGGGGCCGAACGTACCCTATAGGTGTATTATCTGTGACAAGTCGCACATCCAATTCAATACCACTAAAGTTTTTCCAATTTTCTCTCCTACAGTAGGAGATTGTTCGTAGCTGGTTTTAAGTTATATTGCTCTAAAACATTATTATTATCAGAAAAACGACGAGTAGAAAGGTCAACAGTTTTATAGGTTGTATGTCAAAGTTAGTTTTGTAAAAAACTTTTGTAGAAAAACACTTTTCTACTTTAAGAATTTGTATATTATTCCATACTACCTTTCTCGTTGTCCGAATTTTTGGTGAATTTTTGCCCGAAAATTTTTGAAAGATCCTTGAAGTCAAAAAATTCTTCAGTGTCCATTTCATTGACTTTATAGGGCCTACCGTTTTTTTTTTGCAGCACTTATTAAACCTCTTTTTTTCTACCTATATCTTTTGTTTTTTAAAAAATATTAATTCTTCTCAAGAGTAATATACCTTCATTTTTAAAGCACTTTTATATAAATATGAACGTGGTTTTTAATTCTTCTCGACTTTTAATAATAAAATGTTTCGATATTGTCAATAATGAAAGTACTTCTTGAAAACAAGAAAAATAAAAAAATTTTTTTCCTAAATTTAATTTTACAATCTTAGTTTGAAAAGAATCGGATGATCGTTGTGAAAATACAAAAATTATTAATGAATTAAACAAAAATGTTGTTGCTTAGTAAAAAAATTCTTCTAATAATTTATTTAATTCGACCCATTTATATCGGCAATTCAGACATATTTTATATATTTTAAAGTAGAAGACTTTAAAATGATATTGGCAATATTTATCAGTTGCGTTCCTGGACGACTTTATTGAAAGATAATTAATTTGATTACATGAAATCAACCCCAACTCAAGAATATCCGTCACAAAAAATTATAACATGTAATCTGTATTTAAAAATACAACCATATGCAATGGTGACAGTAAAATTCTCGCGATAGAATATAAATATAGTGAAAATATAGTAGTATAAAGAAATAATAAATATTTTTTTTTCCTAAAATTTTAATTTTACAATCTTAGTTTGAAAAGAATTATCATTCAAATATACTTATTTACTTTGTTTTGAAATATAATCTAATTAGTGACGTTTTAAACTTTCTAATCCTGCCTGTTATCAGCTTTTACCTATTGTTCCTAGCAGATGGCCCTCAACTATTTATATGTTGGAAATTTCCTGTCATTTTATCAAGATATGTGCTTACATTATTCATTTTTAACGTTGGTAATTTGTGGTATTTTGTCAAAGTCAAAATAGATTGCATTTGGTACTCACCACTACTTGCTTTTAAAACCTCGATGACGTAATTCCAGATAGTACTCAGAAAAATTTTTAAATGTAAAAAGTATGCGATCGAACAGTAGATCATATTGATTTTAGTTCACCTCTCTAGTACAATGTCTTATTTTGCATAGAATATAATTGACTTCTATATTGCCATTTCTAGATAAATTGTCAATTTTTTGTAGTACAATGTTGTTAACAGAACAAAATTTATATCCTTTTCTTGTCACAGTTCCTTCTCCTATGGAAGATTGGCCATCACCACAGCTACCCGTACTTTATTGGCGGCTGCTCTGAAAAGATCTGTTGAGCTACAACTATACCATTCTCTTAAGTTTCTCAGCCAGAATATTCTTTTCTACTTATAGATCTTTCACCCTTAATTTTACCTTGCATTATAAGCCCAATATCTTATATTTCGCACCTTCGGCAATGTAACTTAAATATTCCAGCTTTCTTGTGTTGATGTTCTTTATCGCCTCGCAATCCTTTTGTAACATTGTAACCTTAACACTTTTGCATTTGTAACTCGTTAGATCCAGGTATTTCAAAATCAATCTATAGCACCACATCTCAAATGCTTCAAACTTCTTTATATGGTCTGCTTTTAGTGTCTAGCTTTCCATTTCATGTAACAAACACGTAGCATCTTAAGGCGCTTATCCCCAGCTCCAGAGCAAGATCTCGATTTTATTCTGAAGCTATTTTCTTGTGGCGTTATTGCAATTAACTAGTTTTGATAGGAAATAAGCTACAATTTTACTAAAAAATGGTTTTATTAACGTTCAGACGACCAAATCGGCTTATTAATGAATTAAACAAAAATGTTGCTGCTTAGCAAAAAAATTCTTCTAATAATTTATTTAATCTGACTCATTTATATCGGCAATTCAGACATATATTATACATTTTAAAGTAGAAAACTTTAAAATGATATTGCCAATATTTATGAGTTGCTTTCCTTTGATGACTTTTTTCACTATATTGAAAGATAGTTAATTCGATTATATGAAATCAACCCCAACTCAAGAATATCCATTACAAAAAAATCATAACATGTAATCTGTCTTTAAAAAGACAATCACATGCAATGATGACAGTAAAATTCTCGCGCTAGAATATAAATATAGTCCCAGGAACGCAACTCATGAATTTTGGCAATATCATTTTAAAGTCTTTTACTTTAAAATGTATTAATATATGTCTGAATTGCCAATATAAATGAGTCAGATTAAATAAATTATTAGAAGAATTTTTTACTAAGCAACAACATTTTTGTTTAATTCATTAATAATTTTTGTATTTTGACAACGACACCCGATTTGGGCGTCGAAACGTTAATAAAATCATTTTTTTTTAGTAAAATTGTGGCTTATTTCCCATCAAAACTAGTTAAGATCTCGATTAACAAACATTTTTTTCATTTTTATAAATGCTTGTCTTGCAAATTTCAAAGCGTGTCCCGATTTCTCTAATAAATACCTTGGTCATTGTTTTTATTGCATATTAGTAAAGTTTGATTTGTTTAAAGGGCTTATTTTTTAAACAATTTATTTTAAGTTTTGAAAAAAATGTTTTTTTTTAAATAACTTAAAATTTATTAGTGACACCAAAAATCACAAAGAGTAAAAAATGTAGGATTTGCTTTTCTGAATATTTTGGTCATAGCTTGCTTACTTTTGATGCTAGAAACTTAACAAAAATAAACCTTTTTTAAAACACTTTAAAAAAGTTGTAATGGATTTCGTCGAAAAGTGCTTATTTTTTTATTATTTCACGTTGAAATATTCAACATGAATTTGACGAACAAGAACCTATTTTTCAATAACTCGAAAAGTATTGACTTAGTGTAAAACTCTATAGAACAAAAGTTGCTTAGAATTACTGATTTTAGGCACTTCGGAACTTTCTTGAACATTATATTTTTTTCACTCCGAGAAGGGTGATACTGAACCATAGGGCAAAAGCATAATTTTTTTTTCTTTGACATCTTAGCTAGGCATAACCAAATTTTATGTCAATCCAAGCGATTCTTTAAAATTAGGAGGTTTTGCAATATTTTACCGTGAGTGAATGGACTAAATCTGGAAATAAATTCTATAAATTAGCATAAAATATTTTAGTTTGCATCAATTCTGGAAATTAATTTGTTTGAAAAATTACAAAAAAGTAATTTACGTAAGATGTAATTTATCACTGCTAATTTTATTATGTATTTTATGTTTTGTTTTTTTTTGTATTGTATTGATAAATAAATAATTTTTAGAAAACCTTTACTGTTTTCATTAATCAATGTTTAGCGTTTTTTCTGAAGTAAAATCAGAATTTCATAATATAGATTAGAAGCACGTTAAAATTATTTGTGAAAATGCTGAATGCCATCCTTATATCGTCCTCTAATGCACTAGAGAATTGCCGGACCAGGGAACTGAAATTTATTGTTCAATCTTGGCAAATATTTCAATTAATGTCGCCACCATACAGTCATGGTATTACTTAGGCGTGAGGAGCAAAGAGATGTAAGTGGGCGGAGTTTAACACTGAATTCGTTTTTACCTTAGAGTGAGGTATCTAGGTGGTGGTTTATAATCAATGCTAAAAGTCAATAAAAAAGAACCGCTGAAACAGTCGTTAAATCGAAAAAACACACTGTCCAGTCAGAAGTCTGACACGTCACCAATTATTTCGCTTTCACCACGCATTATCATATAATAAATAGCAAAGTGGTCAAGTTTTTAAACTTCGTAGTTTTAACACAAATTGTAAAATTAAAAGTATGTGTAAATGTCAAATAAAATAAAATTATTTTAGCTCACAATATACAATTACTTCAACGTCTAATTAGTACTTACTTCGACGAAGATTTGTTATTCAGAGTCTCTATAGTCAATCACAAACAGAATATTGGTTCTCTTCTTATATTCAGGGCAAGAGACGTCCACAACAGATTTAAAAACAAACACGAGTTGACGAATCCGTAATTTTTGTTATTGTACAGTACAATAAATAGGAGGTTTTTATTTATATGTGGCAGTTGATACAACATAAATCAACAGTTTATCTTCTAGTCTAATTCTGAGTCCAATGTGGAGACAGCTAATTAGATAGTAGTTGCTGGATGCCTTTTAAAGGGAGGAGCAAAATCGCTAATATCTACTGGCAAAGTTTTGGCTTTTGTATTTTGAGATGCATGTTTTATTATTACAAATATCCCCTAATAATATAGAATACAAATATTCTATATTATTAGGAGAGACCGGGGTTGGTTGTCATACGGGGTACGTTGACATTGTGCATTTAAATTACGCGTCGTTCATAGTAAAACCATTGATTATAAACCACTACCAAGTGGTAGTGGTTTATATTTAATGGTTTACCACTACCAAGTGGTAGTCAAGTGGTAGTGGTTTATAATCAATGGTAAAACATAGCCCGTCGACCTGTGCATGCACAAACCATTGGTGCTTGTGTTACCATACTTTCAATTGAAGTTGTAACGTTATCCAGTGAATATAGTGCTGATTTGTGATTTTACATTTGGTGAGAAATTTTTCGTTCTCGTACACTTTTTTTAATATAATCTAGTACAAACATTTAAGTTATTTTCTGTGATGATGGGGTGAAAGTATATTGATAGCTCTGTAATCTGACGTAAACACATTCATAGTTTATGAATTCGTTTAATTTTAGTTGAAAACTATGAAATCACTATGAAATCGATTGTTTTTAATAAAAGTATTATGTAACTATATTATCTAATTATTTGCAGACGTAACCATGCGAACATATAAAAGAAATAGAAATAGAATAGAAACAGAGCGAGGAAAATACCTGCTGACGTTATGGAACGAGCTGTACGTGCTCATATTATCGACAAGTTGAGTTAGAAGGTTGTTTCGCAAGACTATAATATAGGCGTGCGCACTCCTGCGCGATATTATAAAAAAATAAGAACGGATATACTGCAAACGGAACCTAGAGTTATTCCATCTGTACGGCATGGATAACATTTCAACAACATTCAAAACAACAAACACATTGAGATCTATTTTTGTCCAAAACCAAACCTAACAATGAACAAGAAAGGACATAGAATTGCATGTAGAAAATACCTTGTGAATGCGATCAGTTTTATTTAGGTGAAACACCAAGGCCATTAAATGTTAGAATAAGTGAACATCAATCTTATATTAAAAATATAGAATTTAATAGATACCAAATATGTAAATACGCATGGGATAATAAATATAGGGTCCAATGGAATAATTCAAATGTAGTCCTAAAAGAAACGGATGGTAAAAAAAGAAAATCAAAGAAGCGGCTCTAATTATGCTAAATGAGGCCAATTGTGTCGCAAATTCCTCGGCAGAATGTAGTAGGATCTGGCTACCAATATTGAAAAAGGAAGTTAATGATAAGAAAATACCAGTATTAGTAAGTCAGTAACATATAGAGAATACATCATTTATGTTTTTTAAATAACGAAACCTATAAAATCAGAATTTTGATGTTTATTGAAGGTAAACTAAATGCACGAACAAATACTTACCATGTCGGGATAGTATTATGAGGTTTTTTTCTTGGTTTTTCCCTCATAATTTATTATGGAATCACTCACAGGAGAATTTTACTGTCATCATGTCATGTGTTTGTCTTTTTAAAGACGAATTACATGCTATGATTTTTTCCTGACGGATATTCTCAAGTTAAAGTTCATTTCATGTAATCGAATGAACTATCTTATAAGTAAAGTCGTCCCAGGAGCGCAACTCAACAATATTGGCAATATCATTTTAAAGTCGTCTACTTTAAAATGCATAATGTATGTCTAAATTGTCAATATAAATGAGTCAGATAAAATTAAATTATTAGAAGAATTTTTCACTATGTAACAAAAAACAAAAATTTATTTAGTTTACTGTTGTTACTGTGTGGAATTGAAACGTCAATAAACGTATTTTTATTTTAATGTGGCTTATTCCAGTTAAATAGTAACAAATTTTCTTAGGTAATAACTACGACATATTGTTTTAGATCTTTAATATGAAAGAGGAAGAGGCTTTATGTGACTATCTAAAAACTGCATCTGGTATTTATTAATGGGACTTACACCATAGCAGGTTCAAATGTTTTAGACCGGCTGAAATTAACTGCCTGTGACATATGTAACATGGATGAAACCAGTATCACCACCGTACAGAAACCAGATAGAGTAGTGTCTCGTAAGGATTTAAACAAATTGGCAGAATAATATCTGCAGAACGAGGTACCCTAGCGACACTGGCCATTGCTGTTTCAGCGTCAGGCAATTCATTTCCTCCATATTTCATATTTCCTAGGAAAAACTATCGAGTGCATTTTGTTTGATGTGGTCTACCTGGCAGTATAGGTGATGCGAATCCCTCGTGATGGATGGCCGAGACACATTTTATAAAATTTGCAGAGCATTTTATACACAACGTAAGATGTTCAAAAGAAAAAACAGTGTTATTGTTGCTCAATAATCATGATTCTCATTTTGTCAGTACCAACATACAATACAATGCCACTACCAAATTCTACCGTGCAGTATCGGCAACTACGCCTATATATATATTAACGATACATCAGCTAAATAATTTTCTGATGGGGCCTCTGCCCTTCCATCAACTTCCAGCAACAATTTATTGACAAACTTAAAGACCATTTCCTAAAGTTGGCGACAGAAAAAGACGTTTCAGTTGCAATTCTCACAGACTACAAAAATCAAAAAGAGCTTTAAAGAGGAAAAAATGCAACTCGGAGAAGAAGGCAGCAGTTACTGCTAAAAAAGAAATCGCAAAAAACTCTGCTTCCACTTTAACCAAAACGACGAGTGATAATGCCAAAAAAGATTTATTAAAGAGAAAAATAAAAAAGAAGCGTCCATTAATAGTATCTTCAGATGAAGAGTCAGACCAGGATAATGATTTGAACGCACTGTTGACAATATTGTACCATATAGATGTCAAAACTGCAATTGTGATAAATACTAACAGTATTTCTAAATGCAGATTTCTAATTATTTTATTAATTAAAAAAAATTAAAGTTGTTTGAATTCATACCTTTTTTTAAATATATTTACCCATATTTTTTCGGCTTTTATTATTTTATATACCTACCTATTATTGATTACTGTTTCTTTGCTATTTTTCAAGTGTAGTTATGTTTTATATCTATATGCCAACCTACCCCAAGGGCTATGACAATTTGCCCCAATCACGGGGTAAATTGACATAGGTTGTAGAACTACTCTTATTATTTGATATGAGTATGTTGGAAAACATCTAGAGATCTAGAAAAAAAAGGGAATATTGAAGTACTGTTCACTTTATCTTACGGTAATGCACACTTTTCAAAACAAATAATACTAATCTTAAAAAAAATGTAATAGTAATCCATGACAATCAACCCCGGTCTCCACTCTAGGTGAGTTTTAAGGTTTAAAGGTGGTTTTTCTCCAAGACATCACAGTGAATCATAAGTAAATCGCACAACAAACTTACAACAGACAACAAACCTACTTGAATTGCAATTTAGAATGCTTCCAAATCTACTATAATCTTTAGATTTGATAATCAACGATTACTGGATATTTGCAGACCACAACATAATATTCCAGAGTGGGAGAGGGAGATTTAAATCAAATAAGAAGATTATTTGTGGAAGTTAAGCCATATTTCGAACCAAACAGAAATCTTTATACACAAAAGCTTGATTTCTTAAATATTCTTGTTCGACCTGGAACTTATAGAGTGAAACATCAAATAAATAATTCAATAATTTATCTACAACTTTGTTATTTTCCCGTCTTTTCTCGTTATATTTGGAACGTAGGTAATATAAAAATATATAAAATCAGTTTTAATAACTTTTTTTTGTTATTTATAATGCAATTATTTTTTATGGAGGGAGCTTCAAGATTCTGTGATGCTTCCCACGAACTCGTTCTGATAAGCTAGTGAGATAGATGACCGAACTTGATAGCCGTATTTAAGCATCCCAGATATTAATCATTTTTATTACTACAATAAAAGTTGATAATAACTGTAATTATGTTTGTTATACTAGCTTCCTTTCAGCTAAATGGTAGTGACGTAATTACTTGTCATAAGTATAATGTAAAATTATTCAATCAATCGCTTAAATAGCTGAACTTATTAGAAAATCGAAAGCGTACTAAGAAATTATGCAGTAAAAGTCATCGGTCTTCCAGATTTAGATCGAAATGTACAGAGACGGTATTAAGTTTGTTTATTTTATATCGCGGAACAAAAACAGTAAGCAATGACTACACTACTAACAACTTCTATAAATAAGATAATAGACGTAACAACTAATACTAATAACTATTTTTTTATAGAATTATACTTGTGTTTTACTTCCAGACAGGAGAAAATTATTAAAAATAAACAGAATTATTAAAAAGGTTCTGAAACTGTTTTCTTGTGGCATATAGAAGTTAAATATTATGTTTATATGGGATTCTTCTTCTAGTGCCGACTAAACTACTGAAGGTTGGCTATAACCATTGCAAATTCGTCTCTGTCTTCTGTTTCTTAAATGCGTCTGTATGTTTAACCCGGCTCCAGTCGCGAATGGCACACAATTTGGATTTCGCAAAGGCCTAGGAATGCGTGAAGCTCTTTTTTCACTTAATATACTGATACAAAGATGCCCGGACGTCAATCAAGATATATACGCATGTTTTGTTGACTATAATAAATCATTCGATAAAGCACGACATGAACAATTAATGAATGTCCTGAAATCAAAGAAGATTGACTACAATGACCTCAGGATCATATCAAATCCTGAAAGCGAGATCTGAAGAGAATCCTGAAAAAAGCTCTTGAGGGTGAAACAGCTAAAATAAAGGTAAATGGAATTCCCTTTAACAACATTAGATATGCGGACGACACTATGATCTTAGCCGAAAATATTGAAGATCTTCAGAGACTGGTGACCAGAATAGCGAAGTATGGAAAAGAGTACGGTCTAACAATAAACGTCAAGAAGACGAAATTTATGAGAATATCTAAAACTCAAAGAAATAAGAAATTTATTAAAAATCCTGTGAACAAGGTCAATATATTTGACAATATATACAATCTTGTAACAAAGGATTTATACATCCACAAATGATTTTTAATATTATGAATATAATACAGCCAACTACAGGAACGTAGATTCCTTGTGGAAAAATAAGAAGAGTGCTATGTATAAGAGATTTAAAATTGGAACTAAGAGTTAGGTTGGCGAGGTGCTATGTTTTTTCGACTTTTTTCATGGAATGGAATATTGAACCTTGAATGCGACATTACTGAAAAAATTGGAATTATTCGAGCTGTGGATGTATAGAAGAATTCTGAAAATATCGTGGGCAGAACACCTCACAAACAAAGAGGTTCTGAGACAGATGAATAAAGAAATAGAAATTTTAAATACAATTAAAACAAGAAAATTGGAATATCTCGGACATATTACACGTGGAGAGTAATACACCTTGCTCCAACTGATTATGCAGGGAAAGATCCAAGGAAAAAGAAGCATAGGGAGGCGTAGAATGTCATAACTGCGCAATCTGCGAGAGTAGTACGGATGTACATCAAATGAACTCTTTAGAGATGGCACTTAAAGAAGAAGTCGCGAATGTTTTGCAGCCAGGATATTTGTTGTCTTCCACGACCACTTCTTCCTTCGATTTTACCCTTCGCAATCAGCTATAATAACTCGTACTTATTTCTGTGTACCCCAAATCTGCTGTCTTTCTCCTTTTAATGGTGGTTAAAAGTTTTCAGACTCTTTCCATTCTGTGCAAAACCATTTCGTTCGTAATACGATCGGTCCATGGTATTGTCAAAATTCTCCTAAAAAGCCACATTTCCCATTAAGTCAACATTAATAATCCAAGCTTCATATAAAGAAGAATAAAGTTGTTTATGACATTTTACCATAAGATATCGGATTTGCAGATTGAAACTTTGGTTACTTAGAAATTTCCTCATCTTATAAAAGGCTGCTCTTGATTGCTCCATTCTTGATTGAATTTCTGATTTTGGATTTAGATCTTCAGTATTTTAGACTCTAGTATAAGGTCGATCTGATTTCTAATGCACTTTTGCTTATTCTACTGTGGTGACGTCCAGGTATATAGTCTACGTAATAACCATGTGTTCATAATAATAATAACCATAATATTAACCATGTGTTCATAATCGCCAGGTTTTCTTGACAATCAATCAATAGCAAAATTGAGCTAATCTGTCACCTCTTAATTTTTTTTCTTCTGGATTTCAGCTTCTGTTTTATTTGCAGTTGGAGCATACACTTGCATTGTATTAATGTTTACTGGCTTACCCTGTATTTATAATAACAGCATTCTATCCAAAAAGGAAACAAAATTTACAATGGCTGTTTGGATTCTCCGGGCGATAATTATTCCGACTCCTTATAGATGAAATCGGGTGTTATTTCTGGTGTAATATAACCTTTTATCTATGACCAATGTTTTATCGGAACCATGCCAGCGCATTTCCCTTATGCCTAATATTTCTAGGTTTAATCTGCTCATTTCCTTATCGTGTTGTGCTTCTTTTCTTGATCGAATAAGCTCCTCACGTTCCATGTCCCGAAATAAAATAAGTCGTTATCTATATAGTTATTTGCCATATTCGGGTGGCTAGTCCTCGCGAGGATTCTTAGCACTGCTCGACCACATATAGTTTAGATAAATAATCGTACCAGTTTTCATTATTCTAAATAGAAGCATTCTGGAGGTATTAAAACAAAACTACTTACAAGGTGAAATCTTCAAAGAGCTCTAGCTCCCTTAGGAAGCATTTTCGGACTAGGTGAATTGGTATATCGTCTTAAAATTGTATGAGGAATCTCATTCAATCTCATCTCAATTTCATTTGTCAGGAGATTTTCTGGATACCCCGTATAAGATCATTTACGCAACAATTCAATTAAAAGATTTTAATGTCTTCTTCTTCTTCTTTAAGTTCCATCTTCTATCGAAGGTTGGAAATCATCATGGCTATGCGGACTCTGTTGACTGCCGCTCTAAAAAGTTCTGCACTACTGCATTCAAACCATTCCCTTAAGTTCTTAAGCCAGGATATTCTTCGTCTTCCCACATTTCGCTTTCCTCGGATTTTGCCCTGCATAATAAGTTGTAATAATGCGTATTTTTGCCCTCTCATCACATGTCCCAAGTACTCAAGTTTTCGTCTTTTAATAGTTAATATTATTTCCGCCTCATTTCCTATCCTTCTAGTTACTTCCATGTTTGACATTCTTTGAATCCATGATATTCGTAGGATTCTTCTGTAACACCAAAATTCAAAGGCGGCCAGCTTATTCAGATGAACTTGTTTTAGTGTCCAAGCTTCCAGACCATAAAGAAGAGTAGAGAACACATAACATCGAAGCATTCTCAGGCGTAGTTCTAACCTTATATCCCGACAACAAAGAAACTTTTTAAGTTTAATAAATGATGTACGTGCTATTTCAATACGTGTCTTAATTTCTTTGGTTTGGTCTACATCTGATGTTATCCATGTTCCTAAATATTTATAGTTATTAACATTCTCAATTGCAGTATCTTCAATAGTCAATTGGATATTTGCATGTGCAGATTTAGTCATGATCATGCATTTAGTTTTCTTTAAATTTATCTTCAGTCCGTACTCATGACAGCGTTCATTAAGGCGTTGCATTAGGTTCTGTAAATCATTGTTGTTATCCGTAATTATTACTGTATCGTCTGCAAAACGTAAGTTATTCAAAACGTCTCCATTGATAGATATACCTTCTATTGAGTCTGAGACCGCTTCTTGAAATACCGCTTCACTGTAGACATTGAAAAGTAGTGGGGACAGCACGCAACCCTGGCGGACTCCTCTCTGTATTTTGATATTTTCGGTGTACTGGCTGTCAACTCTTACCTTGGCAGTTTGATTCCAATATAAATTAGATATAATTTTCAGATCACGACTGTCAATATTTTTGCTTTTTAATATATCTACAAGCTTTTTATGTTGAACTTTATCAAATGCCTTTTCAAAGTCTACAAAACATAAGTACATATCCTGATTCATGTCCATGCATCTCTGAGCCAGCACATTCAAGCCGAACAAAGCATCTCTTGTACTCATTACCATTTCTAAAGCCAAATTTAATGTCTTATTGTCATATATTCTGAAAATTTAGGCCAGGAACGAGAGGTAAGAGATGTTCAACCTTCTATCTTGATATATATTTTTTTAATAATTATTACTTTTGATTAGACTGAAAATTGTTGTAAGCTTTCATATTTTAAGTGGAGTGTCGTAATTTGATGAGTAATTTGGGAGTAATATTAAATAATTTTTTAATTTTCTACTCATTTATAACTTGTCTATACATCGATATTTAATCTAGGATGCACTGACAAACCAATTAATTTCTAACAGCAAACGTCTGATCGCTAATTAGAATTTATAAAATAAAAGAAATGACACCTCAATTAACACATGATTCAGACCGTTTATCATAATATTTGTTCCTTAATACATGTACAAACTGCTGTTTGTATGGATGATATAAACGGTAGTTTTTAATTGGAATCAGATTTTTTTAATACCGATTGTCGATATTGTTAAAAATAAAGGTACCTACTTAACTCATTATAAAATTCGTATTTTTTGACAAACTGCCTGTACGACAAAAAAAAAATTATTATTTGGTAATGGTACTTTAGGTTTTACAACATATAGAACTTAATAAAAGATAACTTTTTTTCGGAAAGCTAAAAAAAGTCCCATTGATGCCGACTTCATTGAAGAGGAACACTGAATAAGAGTCACAAGCCACGCTTAAACAAAAAAGTACTTTTCTTAGTATCTACTTATTTTACAAAGGTTCATTTATATAAAATATATCTACAAATGTTCTTTAATTAACCCTCCGTTCATCGGGTGACCATTCTGAAACAGCATACATATTATTGCTAATTTCGCATCAACGTGTTTTAAACAAATCATTTACCATAATGTTCATTACAGAAACAATTCCAAAATTTTGGAAAAAAGTTGTATTAGGTAAATTTTAAAAATGTTTACAATTTCATCGCAAATTTTTTCAAATTTTTGAACAGCGACAACATAATGAAAAAAACAAAAAAAATTTAAAGCTTTAATAAGAAACAAAGTACTACCAAAACATATATAAACTTAAAAATTAAATTGTGGACAAAAAACTACAGTGGTCAAATTTTCTAAGCAATCTTTGCAGCATGCCATTATGTGGTCCATACATAGCCAGGATTTGCAAATTTTGCAAAGAAAGCGAGTTTTGCGTGTTTTGCAATATTTACAATTTCCTCTCTTTCCTGGCTGGGGCTCTGGTACAACGTCGACCTCAATGCCTGAGAGTCTCAAGGCCGAAGCACGCACAGCTTTTGTCAAATGCGTGTCAACTGCTCTCCGTCGTATACTCTCCTGACCAATAATCCCTTTTGGAATAATCTTCGCGTTTTGGAAAATTCTCCATCTGGGTTGTTGCCTTTGTTAATTACAAATGCATTAATTGCTGCGAGATTACAAGAGATTATAAACTACTACCATTGGCTAACGTTTCGTATTTCTGGAAACATTATATGATGTGATCATTCTGTCTACAACATCTACTCCACTCTTTGTGGAAATATAAACAGTAATTATTTCTGGTTTTTTCTGATCACCAGTATATTCATCAATCCAATCATCTCTGTGCACAGTGGAAACAGCAATCACATTTTTTCCTTTCTTCGTATATGATACGGCAGTCATATCGTTGCTAAATGCAAAAACTGAAGAACATACTGCAAACTATTTTTAATTTGCGGTATTTCTGCAGGTAATTCTCGTCTGTTGGCTCTAATTGTACCAATTACGTTGAGTCGGTATTCTCTAAGTAGTTTCTTGACAATTGCATATCCTGTGATCTAACGGTCTATAGTTATGTTTCTTCCTGAACCTGATAAATGTAAGCACATTCTTTCAGCTACTGCAGCAGTAGAATTGTCAACTTTATATGGGCCATCGGGATGAATACCAGCATAGATTTCATTGTGCGAGGTGAAGAAAGTTTTGGCATCAACAACTGAAAAAACTTTGAATCCATATTTGTTAGGTTTGTTGGAAATATACATTTTAAAACTGCATCTACTCCTAAAGGCAAGTAACATTTCGTCCAAAGTCACAAACTCTCCCAATGAGTAATTCTTCTTAAAATGTTCATTAAACTTATCAACGATATTACGAACTGCTGCCAATTTGTCCACTTCTTTTGTTTGGTCTCTAGTCGTGGTATCATCAAAACGGATACACTTCATTAAAAATATAAATCTACGTTTTGCCATTGTAACAGGAAATATCTCATATCCCATACTATTTGACGACCAGTACTCTTCCAAATTTGTTCTTTATGATTAATGAAGTCCAACCAAATACAATAAACCAATCAGTGATCGAATTTCTACTGGGTCCGCAGGTCTACATTCAGTCTTTTCTTGATATCTAACGGAAATCTTTTTATGTATAAATTCGTGTTATTAACTACATTATCAATGCAGTTACCAAACATGTGCATCCAGCATTCAATGGGAGATAATACGTGTCGCGCTTCACAAACAACCTCAGGGAAATGGGTCACTATGTTTTCGTTGCGTGTTCTAATATTTCTAGTTAGGACAAATTTTTTCCATGTAGTCTTTACCAAAAAAAGTATAAGCCTCTGTCATGACCCATTTGTTTATATTTTCTTCATTCTCGACTTCATTCTCATTTAGAATTGGCTCATCTTCATTTTCCTGCTCGGTGTCTGTATCATGATCACTGATCCCTAGAAAATCTGGATCCGCGATCGAATCGTCGTCACAGTCGTCTATTTCACTGTCTGTGGCAGCTTCCTCATACAGATTCATTAGCATCTCTATTTGCACTTCATACGAATTCATTTTACAATGCTAAAATACAATATTTTGTCGAAATAAATCAGATTAGTAAATTATGCAGCTACTGTCGTACCTTTATAATGTTTGTCTAACCGAATCTCGATATGGAATTATTCTTATATTAATATTTTACAAAAATCTGTAAACACTTTTCATATACTTTACTATTTTCTTTGTGGGATTTCGAGATTTCAATCGTAAACCACTGCAAATAAGTTTGCAATCCATAACTGACGCACAAACCACAGACAAAAAAAATTTATCGGTGAACTGATGTATTTTCTCAGAACAACGGAATAATCCAGTTCACCAAAAAACGCACAGGGTTGCCAAGTGAAATAAGACTGCAAGAAAAATACAATTAAGAAGCAATGCAAATATTGTTACACATTTGATCGGGTGCGGTCTGTCAGGACAAACGGCCATGTAGCAGCTATTTCAAAAATTTCAAAAACAGTTTTGTATAAAAAAAACGAATGGTATTTAGTTTCTAGAAAGGTACTGAAAAGGTAGAAATTTAAAAAATAAAATGAGAGAATTATTCAAAAATTTTATTTGGTCCTAGACTCACAGACCACACCTCCACACCTGATGAAAGGAGGGTTAAAATAAAAAATATTTTATCTTTTGTCCATTACTGGACAAAAAGGATCACATCCACTGAATCCCCGCTGAGCCGGCTTCTTTGTTTCTGTTTGTAAGAGCCTTATTGATGGCATGGATGTAGCTGGAATTGATAGGAAATCCATGGCTTAACGAGTCATGGTGAGAAAATTTATTCCGGTTTCTTCTTACCAAGATGAGTTCTCCACATTTCTGTCTTCTTATTTTTCTGCTAGATATCAATCCAGTTCGTCGTCAAGGTGCACCCTTTTTTTGTACAGTGAATAAACTGTAAAATGATCCCCGCTATTATTGGAGCCAGAAGAAGATCAAACTTCCTCTGTTTTTGTTTGTGTTTTTTGTTTCAAGGAACAGCCCTTTCCGATAAATCTAAAGTTTCCAATTTGTGACGGAGATCGACCACTAGAGAAATACAGTACACCCAATTTGTTTTATTGTAGTATTTGATAATCTTATTTCTTGCTGCTATAAAAGAATTGAATTGCTTGTCATTGTTTTGGTCAGTATTACTTCTAATATTTTTTTTAAGGTAGTCAAGTAATAAATTTATGTACATGAACATGACCAAGTTGCTTGACGGGACGTCCAGTGTGCATCATTAGTTTAAATACCTGGGCAGTTGGATTAGAAAATATCTGTATCTGACTTTCAAGTCCGAATTGAGCCCGAATTCAAATGGCTAGGGCAATTTGTTTAACAATGCGAAAGCCTGTTATGCGGTAAATCAGTCGACCTCAAATGAAGATACAATTTTAGGAAGTGCTACATATATTGCACACCGTTATATGGAGTTGAAGCGTAGGCACTAAAAGTTGACAGTTTGAACAGACTTAAAAAATTTGAAACCTGATACAGACGAATGTTATGAATATTTTGGACTTCTCACACCAGCAACCTGGAAGTTCTCCATCGAATGAGCAGAGAACATGAGCTCATGGAACTCATTAAACTGCATATCTCGGACACGTAATGGGAAACAACAGATACGATTGTCTACAGCTCGTAACTATTGAAAAACTTACGAGATTAGACAAGATTATTCTTTAACAATTTGCTGAAAGGACCCAAAACAGAGAAGAATTTGCCAAAATTGCTACTGATCTTGGATAGCAGAAGAAACTCGAAAAAGAAGAATGTGCAAACTGCGTGTACAAGAGGATATTAGAATTTAAAAAATCAGTATAACATTTCTAATATTTGGAGAAATATCTCCAAAATCAAATCAAAATTCTAAAGCAATATTGTCACTAATAATTACAACGGTTATAATTATGTATTAAATATAGTAAATAAATATTAAGGATTGCACTGTTTAATATAATATATAACAATTAGAACGAATTATCTTCCTATGTCATTTATCATCCAGTTTACCGTAGAAATCTCACAAATGGCATTTACAAAATTTGATATATCCGAGAATTCCAAATTAGCTGCGGTATTTCACATATGATGGGATTACCATAGACGTACTAAGCATCCACAATAATAATTCATGATTTCATGTATCAGAATATAAAAGTAATTTGCACTAATTAGTAATTTTACATACTTCCATTATACAGGATGTTTCATTATGAATTGGGAATTAAGCTAAGAGATGTTGAGTAACATAAAGATAATGCTTTTTAGATCAAAATTATTTAGCAAAATATTGCTCGTTTTGTTATACAAGGCGTATACATCAAAATAAAACAACGCTTAGAGAAGGATCAGCATTCATAATCATCAAAAAAAACCAATAAAATATTTGTCATTTTATTAACTCGCATTTAAAATAAAGCAAAAATCCTCCCAAGGATTGGCTAAAATCAATATCTATTCCAATACCAAAAAATCGCGACCGACAATACTGCATCGAGTATCGTTTGTTAAGCCTTAGTCATGCAATAAACGTCCTATTTATAACTGAATTTATAATGTGAAAAAATTATTGCAGATGTACAGTTTTGATTCAGAATTAGCATGGGAATAAGAGAAACCCTATTCAGTTTACTAGTTCTGGCCCAGAAATGCTAAGACCAACAAAAAGATATTTATGTTTCATAGACTTTAAATAAGCATTTGATAGAGTAAGGCAAGACCTACTATTAAAACGTTCGCAAGAAAAAGGTTTATATTGGAAGGAACATAAATCTTCTAAAAAACTTATACTAGAACCTAAGCGTCAGAAATAAGATCAAAACTTGACCCATTTGTCAATTGAAGCGTCTTTAAATGCCGCCATAAATTGGATGATGTTAGGTATGCGTTTAGTTCTTCTGCAGCAGTTAATTGAGGAATAATTATTAAATACAGAACAGTTTGACAATAGAATAATGACTTCACCAAAAATGGTTTTGATTGTCACAAATATATTTCAAGTTCTGTCTAGTCCCTGTAATAACCCCTTGTGGGCCAATGTACATTAATCTCAAACATTCCTATTCATTAATATGCATACGTGTAAAATCTTCGCCATTGCTCTATTTTTGGCAATGTTGCAATCTGGTGTTTCAATAATTTGTATGTTTAATGGTATTTTCAAAGCAAAATGTGTATTTCGTCCGCCTTCTAGTTAAGTTGCAGATATTCCAGATGGAGCTATGGCTACTACGATTTTTATGCTTACCAATAACAATAAAATTAGTAAATGTATTTTCTGTCCATCTTGGAGCATCAACGAAGTAAATTCCACCAGATCCAATGTTCACATTCTCTATCAAAGTATCGTACGCAATCCTTTGTTGTTTATTCAATTGTAGAAAAGTACCCCGCAACTATCCTTATGGAAAACCGGCCCCGGTTAAATTAAACGGAAGTTCGGCCAATGATAGTTCTCAGTGCGTAGATTATAGAAGTCAATGGAACTTAGGTCTGAAAAACTAGTATGTTGAAGCTACAGCCTTCTGAAGTTATTAGCTTCAGATAATCGGTCACGCACACTTGTTGACAGTCAAGTGAATGAAAATAAAGGCACATTTCTTAAAGCACGTTTGTACGCTGAATTAGAATCAGTGGTCAAAAATAGATGCATCATATTTTAGTCTTCAGAAAACCGCCGAAAAGTTTTCGAAAAACTGAAGAACGGCGAGAGAAAATGTGGTGCTGAAGGGACATATGTAGTAACATATTTTTACAAATGCTGCACACTTATCTAATAGCAGCATAGCTCCATTTCCGCCTTATCTTTAGAAAACTACTGAAGCGACTTCAGAAGACTGAGGAACAACCACACCGACAAGTGGTGCTAGAGCGGCATATAACATCTCATGCTTTCATACATGCAGAATAAATACCAGACCTTGACAAGTCAACTGCACCATATTATTTTCAAAACAAAAAACGCTGAATCATAATTAAATAAGTATTACCCATCGATTCACATGGAAGGAGCTACAGCTGAAGCTGCTCAACAATTATTAACAAGATTATTAATTCCTAATATGGTACAAGCTAGTGTTGAGACTGACAATCTGATTAGAAGAAATTAAAGAATTAGAAAGAAACCCAGACTCATAAAAATTTGAATATTTTCTAGGTTTCGACAATCTACAAAACATTACATATTCATTTCCTATAAGGTTAAATGATTCATGAAGCGAATGATGAAGATGAGTCTGGAGACGAACCAATTAGCGAATACTGAATCTTGTGCTCATATAATCCGTGTGTTGTGGTTTTTAGGCTTTGCCTCATCAGCAACCCAATGTTAAGTATCCCGTTAGGTCGTTACTTAATACGGCTTCTATATATCTATTTATAGCCCAAAATCTATTCATGTGTTGAATATATGCCTCTCCCATTTGTCTCCATTTGTCTCTGTATTTTGTTTGTCTTTTCCAGATTGGACCTGGGATTTGCTCAATGTCATCTTTCCATCTCGTTTGCGGTCGACCTCTTGACCTTTTTGTAGTGTATGGTCCTCCAGCGGCCAATTTTTTTATTTCATCTTCCATCCTGATATCTTTCGTTATGCCCAGCCCATTTCCATTTTAATTTCAATGCATGTTCGACAGCGTCTGTTGTTTCGGTTTTGCATCTTATCCACTCGTTCCTCTTTTTATCCCTCAACGATATTCCCAACATTTGTCTTTCCATAGCTCTTTGAGTTTTCTTTATTCTATCTAAGTTGCTCTTGGTAAGTTGCTCCACGTCTGGCTACCACACGACTTATGATGCATCTAACCGAAATCGTCAAAATCTTAACATACAGAAAATAACTTAAAGATGATAACTTGAAAGATAACTTAAACCTGAATTTACCATAAAGGTAAATTCAGTTGATATTTTTTTTCTAAAAAGATCTTAAAAAAATTGTGTGATAACGTGATATTTTAGGTACTGTCGATGCAGAAATTGTCATTGCCGCAATTGTTTATTTGTTTAATATTAATTCAGCGTTTTGGTTTTGAAAATCAAATGGTGCCGTTGCCTTGCTGAGGTCAGGTATGTACAGTTCGTCCCAAACCCTTCTTTCAGTGCGTCATAGTTGTTCGAATTCTCTCTAACGCATTAAGCTAGAAGTGACAGAAAAAAACGTGAGTCGCTGATTATTATACATAGAACTTAGAAAATTAGGTATCGTTCACGGATATACGCATATTAAAGCGAATTCTACTTACGAACGTATAATTGGTTGGAGTTTAGAATACGCTAAATAGATATCCAATCAATTATGCATATAAATATAATTTGACACAGATGATCTTGATAATGACAATGACAGTACTTTCACAATGTCAACTGATAAAATGATAATTGCCATTCCAGGTTAGTATTTTCAGACATTTTAACTACAGTGAAATTAAATTTTGTATTTATTGTCATAAAATATTTTAAATATTCCGAGATATACGAGTCACATATCTAGTGTAATCATTGATTTTCAAGAATCAGATTCTGAATGGGATTATAGATGGTTTGAAATATAATATTTTGTTATTCATAAAAAAAAGGTAAACTTACATTCGGTATCTTGTTTTTTAACTAAACTCCATTAACACGATTTTCATCTGTATATCGGAACTGGTAGATTAAATCAACTGCTTCACTATTTAAACTATTTATATTGTTTTTTTTTTAACTAAACTTTATAACCTTCTTTCATTTGCACACCAAATCTGATAGAATAACTCAAAAATCAACTGCTTCACTATTTAAACTATTTCCACTATTTAATGACAACTCTTCACAAAATTAAACTATTGGCTGCCACACAAACTTATCAGAAAATTACTTATCCAAATATGACTGATTTAAATCGATATTATTTTATCACAGGAATGTTTACTTTGATGCCTTGCAATTGTCAGTAAATTTTGTTACCTTGCAGTCAACTCTTAAAAGATTCTAGGAGAAGCGTTTATTTTAAATAAACAAACCTTCCAATTCCCTAGTGTTTGTAATAAATAATAATAAATCCATAAACAAATCTTAGCTAATTAATCACTTTCCATGGAATGTATAAAATAGAACATAATAGAATAGAATTATGACAAACTGCTATGCATTAAAAAAAATAACCTTTTCACGTTTAGCCGATTACGATCCTGCAACTGTCAGATTTAACTAAAATGTCATGCAATAATTCTCGACATTCTTAAAATCCTATATGACGTTATAAATTAGTGACGCACTGAAAAAAGGGTTTGGGACAGACTGTATTCTGCATCTGTGAAAGTGAGATATCTTGTACCGCTCCAGCAACACTTGTCGGTGTGGTTGTTCCTCAGTTTTCTAAAGGCGTTTTAGTAGTTTTCTGGAGATAAGGCGAAATTGCAGCTGTGCTGATATTAAATAAGAGTGCAGCATTTGTGAAAATATGATAATTCTTATGTTGTTCTAGCAGCAGATTTTCTATCGCTGTTCTTCAGTTTTTCGAAGACTTTTCGGTGGTTTTCTGAATACTAAAATACGATGTATCTATTTTTGACAACTGATACATATTCAATGTGCAAATTTGTATTAAGAAAATATGTCTTTGTTCTTTCATAAATCGATATTTTCGTTCATTTGACGGTGAATAAGTGCGCTTGATGTATACTGAATACCTGAATCCAATAACTTCAAAAGGCTGTAGCTTCAGAATAATAGTTTTTTCAGACCTAGGTCCCATTGACTTTTTTAACTTCTTTAATCTACGCACTCTATTATTGATCGAACTTTCGTTTAATCTGACCGTTGCCAGTTTTCCATAAGGATAGTTGCGGGGTCCTTTGTGTGAACTATTTCGAGAAATTTTTCAGTGTGGAACTGTTGTTCTCTTTGTAATTGTTGTTTTGTTTCATAAAGTCACAAAGTAAATGAATAACATTTATTTACTATCAAATTTTAAAACTGCGTTATAAATTTTCTTTGAAAGATATATTAAACTAAATAAAAAAAACTATGTCTTGATAATAAACTAAAATAAAAAAATAAAACTCAGAAGACCTTGAATGTTAATGGTAATCAAATCTACTGTGAAATCTTTCTTTACGAAAACTCATTGAGATGACTGATCTTTTTTAACAAAGCATGCCAAAAACCCGCCAAACCGATGAATTTAAGTTTCCCAACATTTCTCGAAAGGAAGCCGGGATTACTCATTGTTTATTGTGTTGAGATATCATGGCTTTTAAGATCCTCTAGAGCCTGCAAGCCTGCACAAATTTACCGTAATTTTTATACACAGCTTCGATCGCATCTTAGCTTCCAGATCATCTTGTCTTACTTTCATGTTTCAATCTCAGTGAGACGAATTTTCGGAAAAATTCCCCAGCGTAAATTTGAAGTTAGGTAAAAGGAACTCATACTGTTTAAAGTTCCGAAAAAATGTGAGCCTCAAACGTAGAACAGGTCGCATTAGCACCAACTAAATTAAGGGAGTGAGTATCACATGCGATAGAATATGCTAGCTTGGTCGCCTTAAATAATCCGCACTAGGATTTCTTGATCTGCAACTGTTTTGTCACTTGACGTGGTGATTGACGCGGTGATTGGTTCATAATATTAGTCTTTATGGTCCAAGTTTCTACACCATATAGCTGTATGAAGTAAATGTAACATTTTACAAAGCGAAATCGAAGCGTTAAGTTAAGGCTGCTGTTGCTTAGAAAGGTTCTCATATTAGTAAATGCTGTTCTGGCTTGCTTAATCCTGCTACGTATCTCTACGTATGTCTGGATCTAGATCTTCAGTTATCCAACTACCGAGATATCTGAATTTGGGAAACTTATGGATGTTCTTACTGTTTACTCTTATATTTAATTGCATATTTTGTGTTCTTCTAACCACCATTACCTTCGTCTTGTCTCTATTAATCTTCAAACCCAGTCGTTTTCATTCAGTGTTTATTCTATTTATTAGTCGTTGTAACACTTCTTGTCTATCAGCTAGTATGACTGTATCATTAGCATAGCGAAGATTACTAATAGTCTGTCCGTTGATTTTGATTCTATCTTCAGGTCACTTAAGGCTCTATCGAAAATCGTTTCAGAGTAAATATTAAAAAGGAGGGGCGACAAAACACAACCCTGTCGTACACCTTTTCGATTGAGAAATATGATGTAGATTCCAGTCCCACTCTCACAGATGAAACTTGATTCATATAAAGGTTATTTATGATTTTAAAGTCATTTCTCATCTATCGAACGTTCCTGGGGCAATCTTACTAACTCTGAATGATTAACACAATCGAACGCTTTCTGATAATCTATAAAGCATAGAAAGACATCTTCCTGCTGATCTCTGCATTTCTAAATAATACAGTTAAGCTATAAAGTGTGTCTCTTTTGCCAAATCCTTGTATGAAACCGAACAGTGTGGGGCTAATGTCTCTTTTACATCTGTTGTATATTCTTGTGTGAATTATCTTTAAGAAGAGTTTTAGGACCTGGCTCAATAAGCTGATCATTCGGAATAGGTCGCAACCATTAGCGTTTGGCTTTTTTGCGATTGGTATAAAGGTTGATTGAAGCCAATCCTGAGGTATTTGACCGGACCCATAAATGTCATTAAAAAGATCTACCAAGGCAACATTAGAGCCTATATGTATATGTCGTATGGGCCTGGTGGTTTTTCCCATTTGCTCTCTTTTATTGCCTTACAACTTCTGACTTCAATATTTTGGGAGAGGGTTCACTTTTATATTCACTTTCAGAGTTTCTTCTAGTGTTGTCTGAGTATAGTTGCTGTGTGTAATTAATTTATTGTCCTTCACAATACTGTTAAAACTGCAAGTTTCTGCAATTTTTCACAGTGCCATCTTATGGCATCATATGCAGAACTGATAGTAGAAAAATACTAGGCTGGTTTCAGAAGTGGTAAATCGACAATTCATCAGATTGCAACCCTGAAACCAATTTTGGAAAAAACACTGAAACATCGCATTGATACTCATCACATATTTATAGACTAACGACTAGGAGAAGAGCTAGGAATACCAAATCAGTTGATAAAATCAACAAAACTAACTCTTGAAAAAGTTGAATGCAGAGTACGAATCCAAGGGAAATTTTCTGAACCTTTTAAAACAAATAACGGGCTGCATCAGGGAGACCCTCTCTCCTGTATACGGTTCAATCTGGCTCTGGAAAGAGTAATACGTATGTCAATATATGTATAATAAATCAGTGGAAATCCTGGCCTATGCTGATCATATCAATATTGTTAGGAGAACGGAAAACGCTGTATGAGAGGCATATATAGCACTAAAAGAAACAGCTACAAAAATGGGTTTAAAATAAACACCAACAAAACGAAGTATATGAAAATAATCACGCAACCACAAATCCTACGACAACTTGTTGTAGATAATGACACCATCAAAGCAGTGAACAAATTTGTATATCTAGGAGCGCTCCATAAACCGCAGAATTTGCACTTCCAACAGATGCTATTTTGGCTCAATCTCCTCCTTAAATCCACAATATTATTGAGAAATTCAAAAATAAAACTCTATAAAACAATAATACGGCCAGTCCCAACAGTTTTCACAGACCTGGACTCTAACAAAAAAAAATGAAAACATATTAGGATGTTTCAAAAGAAAAGTACTAAGACGAATCTATGGAGGATCAGTCAATGACAATGGAGTGTGGAGAAGACGATACAATTTCGAAATTTATAGAATAGACCAGGAATCTGATATCGTAAAACATATTAAGATAGGACGTCCTAGGTGGATAGGGCATGTAATACGAATGGAACAAATGACCCAGCTAGAAAAACACTTATTGATAGACCCATTGGTCAGAGAATAAGAAAAAGGCCCAGAACAAGGTTCCTTGATATCATCGATGAAGACATGAGAAATATGGGAAATACGTACTTGGCAGAGAAAGACGATGAATAGGGACGACTGGAGAGAAATTCTTGAGGAGACAAGGACCCCCGCAGGGTTGTAAAGCCAAAATGTTGATGATGATAATGCAGCGCAATACCGCCATTCGGGGAGACTCTTCTCGATGGATCTGATTTTGGAGTTCTGTATCAGTACCTTCATTTCCTAAATAAAATTCTAGATTTTCTAAAAAAAGTTTTTCTAGAAAAAAAAAAGAAAAAAGATTTTCTCGAACAAAAGTAAACTTTGTGGTTAGATGAATTTTCATGTTCAGGCAATGTTTTACAATGCTTTATCTTTTTCATATTTGTCATAATCACTAATTGTTCTAATTATTTATTTCCTATATTTAATATTATTAAAAACTAGATTTATCATGTAACTATACCATTAGACCGACCCTGATATTTTGATCAGTATTAACGTATCGTTCAAGTAATAAAACAAATGGAATAGAAAGTTCCAGGCTTTTGAATTTATTACGGAACGAAGAATTAAGAATATGGTGGTTTGAATTTATATCGTACGTCATTTAATCAGACATTGCACTTGACTACCGGTATTGGTTTCACTACCTACACATAAATGGTATTGTGAGCAAACAATGTTTGTGTCAATATGGAATTTACAATTACGTTTATTGCTCCGCGCATCTTCTGAATTAAATGGAAAAGTTGCACGTTCGCGAGGTATGTGAAGGATAACTTTTTACCATTATTTAGTAAGATATTCAGTAAACAGGTTTTTTCTTCGTGTTTGTTTGTTATGGTATTTAATGATAGAAAATTAAATATAAAAAACTTTTACAATCGCAGGAAATGTGATTAACAACAAAAAGTAAATATCAGGATTTAGTTCCGGGAAATAAGCAAAAAAAGTACCCTTTATGTGACATAGATTCGTCCAAGCAAACGACAATTGTTCTGAATAGTATGGACCTCTATAACAAAAACCTATATGTTTCCTGCAGTCGATTTCTTGGAGTGATTAACAAAATAAAGTAAAAAATGGTTTGTTTTTTTTCACTGTTTTCTTTTATCAGCAAAAAGTGAATCATTTAAAACAAATTTAAGAGTAATAAACTTATGTCAATTAAAAATCTTCAAAATGGCGTTTTTAAAATATTTCTATTCATATTTGTTGCTTAGAAAGTTGCAACATTAGTCAGAGATTTCGGTTTTTTATGAAAGTTAATAACTTTTTAAAAATAAACCTCAAACCTTCATATTACACGGAATATTGGTTCTTTCAGTGATTAAAGTGCGCTATTCACATGCGTATCTGTCAATGTTCAACATGTCTGTTGTTAGCTATATACAGATGTTAGCAGTTGTGTCTACAGTCAAATTTGTTGGTGCTATACATACATTCGCGGATAAATCTCTCAGTTCTACTGGCTCCTGCATTGTGTGTTTATCTGTTTTTCACTGTGCTATGAATAATAAAAAGCAACTAGCAATAATTGTAGAATATATATTTTTATTTGATGATAGGAAAAAGAAAAGACTGTGGTCAAAACTATGGTTATTAGAACGAAGAAATACTCACATATGATTTTAATTAGAGAACTCAAAACAATAGAACTGCTTAATTTACAAAAATTTTCGGAGAATAGATAATGAAGCATTTGAAACATTATTAGGGTATGTTGGCCCTAGAATCGTCAGAATGAACACACATATGAGAGAATCAGTAAGTATCAGAGAACATTAATCGCCACGCTACGATACTTAACAACTGGTCGAAGTAGTAAAGATTTAAAGTTCAGTTGTGCAATCCCTCCCCAGCTTCTTAGACAAATAATACCTGAAACTAGTTGGGAAATATTTATGGCATTAAAAGACGAATACTTGGAGGTTTGAAAATGCTTTATTCTCTTAAGTACAGATATCTGATAAGAGATTGGAACTATAGAGGAATATCATTAATCAATACAACGTACAACAATTATATCCATAATACTGTCTAGAAGACTAACTCCATACGCAGAGGAAATAATAGGCGACTACCAAAGTGGATTCAGACCGGGAAGGTCGACCAGAGATCAGATATTCGTCCTACATCGGGTGTGGGAAAAAAGCTGGGAATTAAACCGTGATATACACCAAATCTTCGTGGACTTTAAACAAGCTTACGATTCTGTTAGCAGAGAAGTATTGTGGGTAGAAATGGGAGTACCTGAAAAGCTGGTACGATTAGCACAGGTGAGACATAGAGAACGCTTCCGCATGGATCAGAATTGGCAGCACCACGTCGGAGGAATTACTCATTGACACCGGGCTAAGACAAGGAGATCCTCACGCCCCCTGCTATTTAATTTTGCACTGGAACATGCGGTAAGGAAAGCTCAACCACAACTGACAAACGGATTTGCCACCCAAGGATCAAAATTACTATTGGCGTTTGCGGATAACGTTTACACAATTGCACAATCCACCAGAGATACAAAAGAAGTTTTTACCCTATTCGAAAACGGAGCCAAGGAAGTTGGTCGAAGGTCAACAGAACGAAGAACCCAAGGTCAAGGGTTAGACAAAACGTAGCAATCAATGAATACAAATTTGTTCATCATTGCAGAAACAGGGCATATTACTCATTAATGACCTTACTTAAATCAAAATACTCTCAATACCAGCAAAATAAGAGTGTATAAGACAATAATTCATCCCACAATAACGTATGAAAGCGACACATGGACTCTGAACCAGCGAGGAAACGACAAAATTACTGGTACTGGAAAGAAAGATACTGCGGACTATCTACGGGCCTTGCAGAGAAGAGACAACAGGAGAATGGAGAAGAAGACACAATGATGAACTTCAGACAGTATATGGAGATGAAAACAGTAGTACGGTACATTAAAGAAAACTGAATAAGATGGGCGGGTCACGTACTAAGATCGAGTGACGAAAGAATCCTGATCGCCACATTCTGGGAAAGGCCCGATGGTTGAAGGTCAGATGGTCGCCAAAGAAAGAGATGAAAGGACACAGTAGCCAGTGATCTAAGCAAAATGGAAATACAGCAATGGGAAATACCTGCTCAGGACCGACAACAACGGAGGAAAATAGTAAACGCGGCCAATACTCACATAGAGTTGTAGAGCCAAATGATGATGATTATAATGATGATGAGGGATTACATAATAGAGGGATAGTTTTCACGCTACCGTGCCTTTCATAGCGAGTTTATTACAACACAAGATAGGTGGCTAGGAGGTAAATATAATATAACATAGGGATATACAGAGAGAACAAGGCTAGATTTATATACTCACATTACACATCCCTTTACGATTTTCGAAGTGGAAATTGAGACGTCAATAAACGTACTTTAACCTTTTTTTGTGACTTATTCCCATTTAAATAGTAAGTACTCTCCGAGCAACTTTCTCACTTCAACCACCACGTTTGCTCCAACATTCATGCAGGTGCCAAACAACAACTGCTATTTTGAGCTGAATAAACAAATAAAAAGTAAAAAACTTAAGGGAGAAAACAATAATATGCATGACATATGGATCGGTAATTTGGACCGTCTTCAAGACAGATGAAAACCTCTTGCTCATATTTGAACAAAGAATCCTTCTATGGAAAAATATTCGATAACATCTGTGGAAACTGTATTTGGAGGAGGAGGTACAACTGTGAGATATACACAAGCAAATATCTGTTGGTCTGCTTCTTCCGGTGCCTGTCCGTTCCGAACGTTGGCGATCTTTCGGGCTATGTTGAACAAGTACTGCAGTTTACGGCACTTCACGATGTTGACCAAATCCGCGGTTGTGTTCATCCCTCATAGAACTTCTTCATTGGTGACTTTGCCTATCCATGGTATCTTCACGATCCTTGTGTATAACCATAGCTCAAAAGCCTAAAGTTTTGATAAAGTTTCCGCCTTCAATGTCTATGTTTCTACTCCGTCCAGAAGAACTAAGTATACGTAACATTTAAGGAGCCTTATCTTTGTTTCTTGGGTAAGGTCATAGCTCTTGAACATTTAGCTCATAGTCAAGAATGCACTGTTAGCCTTTCCAGTGCGACATTTAATCTCTTAGGTATTGTCCCATGACTCATTGATTATAGTTTCCAAGTAGTTATACTTTGAGACACGTTCAATTATCATTTGGTTCACATACAGATTTGCTCCAGTTTTGTTTTCCTTGCTGATGATTATTAGCTTGGTTTTGTACTACTATACTATTGTATCATCCTTCATCAATATCTTTTAGAGCCTCTTCAAAAATGTGCTCCAAGTACAGAATGAATATCAGTGGTAAAAACTATGCACCCCTATCTCACTCCCCCAAAATTTTTACCTGAACTGTATATTCTCCATCTATTTGGAGCACCGCTGATTGATTTCAATATACGTTAGCTATTATTTTTAAGTCTCTTAAATCCTTAAATCCAAACTGATTAGGCGCAATTAGTTCATAGCATTTTCGTTAAATTCTTTTGTGGATGACTTTTAAAAACAGCTTTAGCAGATGGCTCATTAGGCTTATGGTTCTATAGTCTTTACAAATTTTTGCACCTGGTTTTTTGGGCAATGGTACGAACTCCGATTTGAGCCGTTATAATGGTATTTTGCATGCTTTATATATTTTTTTATTAAATATTTCAGCTATTATTTTTTTTCTGTATCTGATAGCTTTAGCAGTTCTGCCGGAATTTCATCAAGTCCCGGGCCTTTCCATCCTTGATTTTTCTGACGGCTGCGGTTATTTCTTCTGGTAGGATTTCGGGATCTGAATTATCTTCAATGGTAGGTTCTTTTATTGTTCTAAGGTCGTGGAAAAGTTTCTCCAAGTATTCTTCCTATACGTTCTTATTATTTTCTTTGGTTATGGCAAGATTGTCTTTATCATGTATTATTTTTCCGCTGTTGCATTTTCAGAACTTTCCAGCTATCTTAGAAGAAGAAAAGACGTAATATATCTCATAAATATAGAAAGACTGAGATGATCAGGACATCTAGCAAGATCACAGGAGAACAACCCTTCTGGACGAATCCTTATGTCACAGCCAATGGGAAGTAGATGGAGAGGTAGGCCAAAACTTAGATGGAATGATGGTGTAGATGATGTTAACTGGCCAAAGATACTTATGAATGTCTAGGCTCTATTATAGGGCTGTATGACCAATGATGAACAATCACAATTCAAAAATAAAAATTTGAGTACTTGACAAAAAATAATAAATAGCTTTAAGGTAGCGATTAGCACGTAACAAATTGGTTAAGAATTATAAAAGATTTTTATTGTTACAACATCATCGACTTATTTAGAGCCCATAAAAGGAGCCGTTATATTTGCTAACCTCGAAGCGAAGATGGCACTTTACGAGACAGAATATCCAATTAACCATTATAAATATTTCATTTATTTGATTGCGTCAGGTTAAATTAAATATAATATTTCTTAAAGTCTTATATTTTACGAAGAAGTTATTATAAAGAGCTAAAGGCATTTTAAATTATTCATCAAATCTAATTACACGTACTGTACAATATAACTGTCCAATTTAATTTATATTTACTTTCTATTCATTGCTTCAGATCTATATTGCAAAATTCTAACGAAAAACGAAAAACTTCAGGTTTACATTAAGGTAATTAACCAACTGGTAATTATTATCATTAAATAGATATTGGTATTCACTGTGGCTATAATAATTGTACAGAATTTTGAATAGAATTTTCATAATAATATAATCTACTCAAGCTTAGGTTATTATTAAAATATAATAATGAAATAAAAAAATCAGATAATAACCAAAAAAAGTTATTGCAAAATGATCAACAAAATCACTGTTTTTGAATATTGTTAATAATTTTTTGTTTATTTTTTTGTTATTTATTAAAATTTGTTTAAATGTATCTGAATTTAATGCCTTAATGTTTTCGAATTGTGTGAAAAAGATGAGTCAGATATGTTGAATATTTTTTGCGGAATTTAATTTGTTTATTAAGATTTTTTGAAAAATAAATCAGTTTCTAAGGCTGGTCCAGATAATTTAACTGAGTGAATCTCAATAATCTAGTAGTCCAGTTGTCAGAAAGTTGATCCCTAAAAAACATTCGAACAAGCTGAATTTTGCAGAGAATGTTAATTTTGTGACCCCAATTAAGATACAAAAAAGTTTAAAAACTCTGGGCTTCCCTAAAACCCCACTCGTAGGAGGGTAAAAACGCAAAAAGTCGATTTACCATGAATATGTACGCCGTAATAAAAAATGTAGCTGAGATAATTTTAAACAAAAATGTTTATAATCACTTTTTTTGTAGAATAAACCGTTCTCTTAGAAACAACGCTTGAAGCGACCGTCGATTTTTAACGTCAGTTACGCTCGCGAAATCAATGTTCAATAAAATTTTTATCAGCTCGACGGTAAAAATTCTATATCTTTTGAACAAAGTGTCCTATCGACATAAATCAAAATGCGTTTTAAAGGTATAGAGTGCAGCTTTTTGTATTTTGCCGAGAGTAAACTTAGTTTCTGTAAAGGTGCGATCTGCGATAAAAGTGTGAAATTTTTTATGACTTTCGTGAGATCAATCAAATTGATCACTTTCATTGACAGTCGTAGCGAAATTTCCGTTTTTAGAGATCATCTTTAAAACCTATGACATTAAATTTCAATTTTGAATTGTGGGAACAAATATGAGGCATTTGAAATATGAATAAAAACGATTACATGATTACATTACAAGCCATCGCACGTCACGGGAAATGCATCCAATAAGACGGTTTTGGATGTAGTTTATAGCAGAAGTTGAATTCTTTACTAAGAAAAACTTTTTCTTTGAAAAACTTACTAGTATAATTGAAAAAATGTTAAATGTTTTAGATCATTTGTTACGTAAAAGTTTAAATCCAGCGTTTTTTAAGCGTATTTCAAATGCCTCACATTTGTTGCCAACACTTAAAACTAAAATTTCATGCTTTTGGTTTTAAAGGTTACGCTCTAGTTATCGAAACTTTATAGTGACCAGTCAATGAGAGGCATAAGTTGTATTTCATGTATCAATTGTATTTATGCATAATTGTATAATCGCGCCACGTTTATAACACCTTTATGAAATCTAAGTTTATTTGTGACAAAATACAAAAATTTCATACGAAACATACGAACTTTTTACCTATAACCTATAACTTATACATATTTTATTAAACATTAATTTCGTACCCGTAACTGACATTCAAAATCGACTTCAAGCGTTGTTTCTAAGAGAACGGTTTATTCTACATAAAAAGTGCTAACAAATATTTTTGTTTTAAATTATCTCAGCTACATTTTTTATTCAAAACATTTTTTTCCACGGCGTACAAATTTTTGGTAAATTGATTTTTTTTTCGTTTTTCTTCCCTTCGACGGGGGTTTTGGGGGGAAGCCCGGGAGTAAAAGTAGAAAATTTTTTTGCATATTTTTTGAAATCCCAAAATTAATATTATAGGCAAAATTAAGCTTGTTCGTATGATTTTTAGTAGTGATCTAACAAATGTCATTTTTTAAACATTCGCGAATGCGAATGCGAATGCGAATATATGCCACCGAATTTCGCGAATGCGAATGCGAATATTCAGTTTTTTTTTTAATTTGGCAATTTTAATTGTCTCCGGCACTGCCGGCAGTCTCATTTGCGCGAGGTGTGTAGGCAATTGGAAAAAGTCTGTCATTTTTAACTGCTTTAAATTGTCCAGTATCATTCTATCATATTTGCTAAAGTAAAGATGTGAAACAGTTGTATTTATTGTAAAGAAGTTTATTGTAGGCGGTTAAGTTTATTGAGGGGTCGTTTAAAAAGGTATTTATTTATAGTCACGTCCGGGCCAAAAACGTAGAAAGCACGTTTTTCGATCTTATTTTCTCTTGTTATAATCAAATTTGACTTGTTATAGAGAGAAAGTTATAGCAGAGAACTAAGTTCTCTGGTTATAGTTCCAATAAAAATTTCACGGGACACAAGTCACTCCACTTGCCCTGCTCTGCTCGTGCACAAATACAAGTGAATTTTTAGTTAAAGTGTGATTAGCGATTTATTACTATGAGTAAATCAAATTATAGTGAAATATGGACTTATTTTTCACCACTTTTCGATACTGAACGAGCTAAATGCAAGCTGTGTAATATTCGCAAAACATTCGCACAAATTTTGCGAATGCGAATGCAAATGCGAATATGCAAAAATATGCGAATATTCGCGAATGCGAATGCGAATATTCGTTACATCACTAATTTTTAGGGGTTCAGTGGCATTTTCGTCTCTGACGAATTATTTTTCTCATAAAGTCATATTATATTAATTACCTATAGAAAAAAGGTTTAAAAATGATATTTATGCGCACAAAATGATTTAATAATAAATAGCACTTTTTAAGCTTATAAACATATAAAAAAATATTTGAAAAGCTTGTTAAAAACACAACATTATAAAAAAAATGCCCTACGACAGGGGTGCTCAAACGGTCGATCGCGATCGACTGGTCGGTTTCAAGAATTATTGCCGAAATAACAGCTTTTCTAGACGAAAGAGGTGGTGACACTCAGATTTTGAAAAACGAAAAATGGCTAAATGATTTGGCATTTTTGACTGACATTACACGCATTCAAAAGTAAATTGCAACCTATGATAGATCAACTGAAAAGAAAGGATCTGAAACATGTTCCGTCTTTGAAAGCAAGGATTCCTCAGTTGAATTATGATACGTATAAGGCTGAATTATCAAATATTTTGGGACAATTCGAAATGCGTTTTTATGATTGCAGTAAATTGGAAAATATAGCATCATTTATGAGTTATCCTTTCTCATGTAAAAACATTGAGGAATTATCTACTGAAATAGCAAGTCAGTTTAATAATGAACTCAGGTTCTGTTGAAAATGAGTTGGTGCAGATTATATCAGATATATATCTTAAAGCTACAGTATCTGATACAAATTTCTGGCGTTTTATATCTGAAGATAAATATCCGAATGTAAGGCAAATCGCCCTTCAACTGACGGCATTTTTTGGGTCAACTTACTTGTGCGAGTCTGCATTTTCTGAAATGAAGATAATTAAGTCAAAATATCGCAATCGATTAACTGACGATCATATGACATCATGCTTGCGATTAGCACTCAGTGGTTACATACCATCTTATGAAAGTATGCTGAGGACATGCAGTGCCACGCTTCAACATCCAAAGCCACTCCTTAGTTAAGTTTAACACCATATGTAACTCTTTTGTTTTGTAACAACAAATAAACTCGCAGTTTTGAATAACTATGAGTTTTTTCATTGATATTGTAGAGAAGAACGTAACTAAACCTAACCCAAACCTTGACTAAAATAATGTACCTATATTGTGCAGAAAGCTAATATCTATATATGCTACGGTACGCCCTTCCTAGGTAGGTAGGGTGTATCGTGTATGTACGACAACCCTGCATCACACACACTTGCAGTCTCTTAGAGTCGATCGTAAGTAGTCTAAAAATATTGAGGTAGATCGCCAGCAGTTCAAGTTTGAGCACCCCTGCCCTGCGACTCTCAACAGCCAATATAGCCTTTTTTAATCACTTTTACGTTAATTAACAAAATTAAGAGCTGAAATTAACTAATCTTTTATAAGAAAAATCAACGTTTTTAATACAACATTTAGCAAATAAAATTATTGAAACTTTTTAAACACGAGTATTGTAAACAAAGAGTACTTTTCGCTCTGACTAGAGTAAAACTATTGTGGGTAGTCGACTGAAGGATCAGTCATGCTCTTCAAAAAATCCAGCACAGTTTCAAAACAGAGGGTTCGGTTTTGTTGATGATTTTTGTTTAAAGAAATTATAAAATTAAATTTTTTTGTCCGTAATAAGTTTTGGGGTTAATTCTGTGCAAAAAATGTTTCTAGTAACTTTTCTGGTAAATTTGTAATTTTTGGGTTATACACAAATTAAGGTCTTAAAATGCGCGAAAATAGTCAATTTTAAGACTCGATAACTCAGTAAAAAATTAATATTTTTAGGTTTAGTTTTCAACAATAACTTTATAGCAACCCATTATTGTTTATTGTTAATGAATATTAACAATATTACCGGTATATATAAATATGCAGTGTCGAAAACGCGTATAGGATGTTTAAGAAGTTAGAATATAATATTATATATTCGATTTTTTGTTCTAAAAATATGTGATGTATTTAATAATGTAGTGAGAGTATATATAATTAATATAATTAAATTTTAAAGAAATTTATAAAAAAAATCAATAAAAATGGTTAATTTTTAAATTTAAATAATTTTTAAAAAAGAACCTAGATCCAAACGACATTAATACAATACGTAAACTCTACTGGAACCAAAACGCCTCTGTCATAACTGAAATGGGTGATACTGAAACCATAAGCATCCTAAGAGGAGTTAGACAAGGTTGTATACTATCACCATTATTATTCAACTTTTACTCAGAGGACATCTTTGCACATGCTCTAGATGAAGCACAAGAAGGAATAAAAGTCAATGGGAAAATCGTGAACAATATCAGGTATACCGATGATACAGTACTGATTGCTGGCAGTAAAGAAGAACTACAAATTCTGTTAACCAAAGTAGTGCGAGAAGAAGAACTAACGGCCTTAAGGTGAATGTAAAAAAACCAAAACGAATGTAATTTCACCAGTTATAAACATACTAGTCAACAATAATCTATTTGAACAAGTGAAAAAGTTTAAGTATCTAGGCTGTTGGATACATGAAACCTTAGACCAAGAACAAGAGGTTAAATGTAGAGTAGAACAGGCAAGAAAACACCTTCTTAAAGATGCGACAGTTACTCACTACCGTAATCTTGATTTGTCCCTATGATACCGTATGATAGTGTGTTATGTATATAGTGTACTGTTACACGGCGTGGAAGCTTGGACGTTATAGTTTATTTTTATGAACGAGAGAGTAATTAGCATAATTTTAACTGGTACCTTCGACCACTCCATGGGCGTGCTCAAGATTAATTGAAAAATTACTTTGAATAATTGTAAAAAATAAATGAATTATTTCAGTGTTATAAAGTGTTATGTGTATGTAAACAAAAGTGACCTCTTTTATCACACACTATATTAGAACTGACTGGCCTACATTAAAAAAGTTTTAAAAAATTCACATTTTTTTTTAATTTTTAAAAATTACAAAAGAGAAAAAGAGTTTTTAAAACCGTCTAAGGTATGTTAAATAGATGAATAAAATATAAATATAAAACTTACAGCTACTTGTTACAAATCCAAATCAGATTCAGAAGATGAACTTTCAGAACCAAGATTTATAATAACTGGCTCGATCATTTTATCAGTAATATTGTCCAGGTTCCACATTTTTTCCTCTTCTTTAATAGTGTGATTTACTGCCTTTTCACAGTTTTCAGGTTTTACATTATTTACGGCCTCCAAAAACAACTGTTTAACATCATGAATTTTAAAAGTGGTATTTTTTCTTAAAACTTCACTCTTTATCTGTGCCCATACCAGTTCAATCGGGTTTAATTCACAATGATATGGTGGGGATCTAAGTACTGTCATTCCACGATTTTTGGCAATGTCATCAATTTCGTATTTTTAAAATTTTTCTTTATGAAGGGCACACAACGAATAAAGTTCCTTTCTTATAGATCCGGAATGGTACGTAATATTTTTTGAACTCAGCCAATTCTGCAAGTCTTTTTTTAACCACTTGGTTGTGGGCAGGCCTTCAATAAGTCTGGAGTGATGACTTGCATTATCCATTACTATTACACAGTTCTTAGGAAGAAGATCTATCATTTGTTCGAACCATTCTTGAAAGACATCAGCGTTCATGTCTTCATGGTAGTCACCGGTACGAGTTGATTCAAAAGTTAATAAACCACCTTCAACAAAACCGTCTGAACTGCCAATGTGTACTATTATCAGCCTGCGTCCCTTTCCTGATGGTGGGTTTAAACCAGTAGATAAGTTATTTACAAAAGCGTGCCTTTGACTTGTAACAGTTTCATCCTGCCAAAATTTATTTGGTGTATGACCCTCGTTGATCCATGTTTCATCAAGATAAAATATTTTTCTTTTTTGGTTTCTCATTTCCTTTATGGTTCTTAGAAAATGTCTTCTCCATATGACAATATCGCTTCTTTCTAATAAAATAGACTTTCTGGGATTCTTTTTCCAGCGGAAGCCTATTTCTTTTAAAAGTTTCCATAACGTACTTAGACTCATTTCTGGGTAATCCTTATCATCTCGAACTGAGACAAGAACTTTATCCAATGTTGGAAATTCTTGTCTAAAGAAGAATTCATGCACTTTCCGTCGAAGTTCTTCTTTAAAATGATATTCTATTTGAAATTTTGGTTTCCCTGGAGCATTACGTGGCATTTGAAAACTACCACATTTCTCTTGGACACTTGGACCTTCCTACAAAATGGAAAAACCCACTATCACATTTTCTGTGAAATAAGTTTAGAAGGTAATTATCTAGTCGATTACTGTCGTAGATTCCTGGAATTAAAGAATTAAATGTTTGATTGTTGAAACCCTTACTTCGTGGAATGCACTAATTTCAGATAAAATAAAACGTTTTATTTTATCTAAAGAATTAAACTTTATTTTGCAAATAGGTAGGTACTTATTAAACTTTTATTGGTTATATATAACCAATAAAATAAACATCTTACATTTCTTGAAAATTCATTAGTACCTGTTAGCCTCCATCACTCCGACACTGGCAACCTTATTTAGGGATTAGTAACCCTCACAACTATTGTATTCTATTCTGCTCCAACCTTTATACCTGGTGGTCATATTCAATTTAAAATTATTTTCCTATATACTTCTGTAAACTTGTTGACAAATATCTGTTTTTCATTGAGTCACCCGTATCAACAGTTTAGGGATTTGCATACACAATTTATTGTTTTATTACTCTCTTATACATAAAAATACACTATAACAGTCAACTGGTTACGACGTTTAGAGAGCTTTGAAATGTGGGTATTTCGTCGTATGCTGAAAATTCCATGGACCGACCGCGTTAGCAATGAAGAAGTTTTAAGGTGAGTCGAGAACGTGAACTCACAGAAATTGTCCAGAAGCGTAAAACGTCTTATCTTGGACACATATTTAGACACGACAGGTATAACTTCCTTCAGCTTATTATAGAAGAGAAAATAGAAGGCAGACGCGGTCCGGGTAGACGACAAATGACCTGGGTGCGCAACATTAAAGATTGGACAGGATTAGACTTTCAAAGTTTAATAAGGAAAGCCCAAAATAGGGAAGACTTTGCAGAGGTCATCGCCAACCTTGGCTAAGAAGACGGCACCCAAAGAAGAAGAAGGGATTTTAACAGTGTACCCCAGTTAAAAAAAGCAAATATGGTCCAGTAGAACTCGAGATATGTCATTTCTTCCAAGCGCTTTATTTTAAAATTGTGTTGGATTTGTTGGAGAGCGCGGAGACCCACATTCCTTTTAAAGCTCGGTACACATATACGAGCCAAACGGTAGGCATACGGTATGCGAACGCTATATTCGTTAATGTGTACGGCAGAAAAAACCGCGAAAAAAAAATTAATTTCAGCCCTTAAGTAATTAAAAAAAAATAAACCCTGGATTATTAAGATCATTAAGTCAAATTATCTGGACTAGCCTTAGAAATTAGCTTATTTTTTTATTTTTCAAAAAATCTTATAACCAAATTAAATTTTGCAAAAACTTTTCAACTCATCTGGCCCATGTTTTGCACACAATTAAAAAACAATAAGGCCCCTAAGTTCAAGATGATTTAAAAAAATTCTAATAAATAATAAAAAAGATATTAATAATATTACAAAAATATAAACACAAATAAATTTACCTCTTCTGGTCCATAATAAACAAATTTCACAAATTTGTTTTTGGTGTAAAAGAGAGGTATTTGTTAAATATTTTATCATTTGTTGTTACATTTTGTCATCCAAAGTAGATGGTGCTACTACATAGCGTGACGAAATTTGGTTAAGAATCCTACTTTTCTCTCTCCGAGTTGGTCTTTGCCTCTACCTCTGTTTGATGAAATTCAACTCAATCGAAAGATGGCTTATTGAACGAAAACAAAATTTTAGAAGAAAAAAACATGCATTATAGTACATAATACACCATCCTCTTTATAACAAATTACAGTAATTTGTTTCTAAAAGAAAGAGGTAATTTTCATATAATTATTTTTAATAAACATTTAGATTTACTATTACTACTAGAATATTTTAACAGTAAAGTTAATGTAACTGGTTGTAATATTCAATAACAATTTTCTTAATATTTTGGAGTGTTACCTTTTTTATATATTTAAATTTTAATATATTGCATGTATTTGAATAAAAATGTTATCAAAAGCTGTCCATAAAAATGGAAAATAAAATTCAAAGTGTCACCCTCAACAGATTTCGTAACTGATGTAGAAAACTTTTACGATCCGCATTGCGGAACATACGAATATTCCTGTATCAGCAAGCTTAAAGATATTTTGGGAAATATTACTTAGAAAAACATCTCCATTAAAAAATACTCCCAGTAAGTATCAAATATTAAATATTTTCCTGTTTAATATTTAAAAACATTTGAATATAAAGGAATTATGTAAGAATTATTTCTTTCTTTCTTCTTTCACAAATCAGCAAACCTAAGCGTCATTTATAAATACAATATTTTATCTACCTCATGTCGTGTGTAATTTATTGTACATAGTTATTGTTTTTCTTGACTGTTTCAATACAGGATTTTAATAAATTGTTTTAATAAAAGGGTCTTTTTTATAAGCTCGTAGTTATGGCGTTACTTTAATTTATTGTCTTGAATTTTACAATTAAATATATTTTTAATTTCATAATAACTATTGTATATTAGTGTACGAAGAATAACAAAACATTTGGAGAAGATGGCTTTGTATAAACTGAAATAATTGTTATAACTGAAATGATAAAACTAGGAGGCAAATCCGTCATAAAATGCTTCAAACTCTTCATAATGCCTACATATTTGTAGGAATTACACTGGAAAATGGAATAGTGCCGTGATAATATTGCATAAAAAAGGATTAACAGAAATTAGAAACTACAGACCTATCAGTTTATGTTATTTATATAAACTCTTAATGAGAATAATTACTAACAGACTGAGACCTAAGCTAGATTGTTTGACCACCTACAAGTCATTGATAAAGAAGGTCGTGGCATACAACAAGCCAATGATATTAAAATCATGAATGTGTTGCTTGTGTGAGTCCATTTCAAATAGGTAAAGAAATAATAAATAAGACTTACTCACAATCAATTTAATTTAACTATCAGACGACCGGTTTCGCTTTCTACAATATGCAAAGTATCTTCAGGTCTCGATACAAAGTTAAACAAATGCTGAAATGATAAAAACCCATATTAGGGTGTTGTCTAATAAATATAAACAAATTAGATGTTATAAATTATAATAATTATGCGAATATTACATGTCTGTGGTTTTATTTAAATGAGTAAGTTGAATAAAAGATATAAAATTTTTTTAAAAAGGTTAAACAGACAAGGTAAGGCCCACAAATTGTTATAAAATAGTCTCTTCGATTGTAATAAATTAATAAATGAGCAAATAAATAAATAAAATAAACATTACTTACATGCCGGTACTCTATTAATAGATGGATGGTAGAACATGTTTGAAACTACTTTATATTGTTGAATGGAGAACTCAATACTATTATTGCAGTTGTTTGACAGTAAACGGGAAGTTCTTGAGGAGATAGATTTGATCCAATGAATTTGAGATATGTGTGAGATTGTTTGTTAAATGTAAGTGATGTAATATACTATTGTGTTATTAAAGGCTATTTATACTTATTCCAGAGATATATTTTTGAAATGTGTGTTATTTATTGAGTAATCGTTTTTTTTTTTGTTTTATGAAGGTGACAGTTTTATGACTGCTAGACTGCTGCAACAGTCTGCAGTGAATACAGAACAATATCACTGATAGAACATATTTTTAAATTATTCTTTAAAAATACTACATTGTCGTATAGATAAATAAAGTGAAACGAAGAATAGATAATATTCAGTTTGGGTTCAGAAATGGACTAGGAACCAGGGAGGCGATATTTGCTTTTAATGTGATAGTTCAAAGATGCGTAGATATGAATGTGGATGAATATAAATGTTTGTTACGTTGATTTTGAAAAAGCATTTGACAACGTAGGATATGAAAAATTAGTCCAAATTCTAAAGACAAAAAACATAGACCAATGGAACTGAAGAATAATATCAAACCTTTACTGGAATAAAAGAGCATAAATTGTAATACGAACCTTACTTACTTACTTACTCCGTGGCGTTACAACCTTCGTGGGTTTTAGCCGACTCGACAACATGCCTCCACTGTTTTCTGTCTTGAGCAACCTCCATCCAATTCTCCACGCCCATAGTGCTTAGGTCTCCTGCTATATTATCTCGTCACCGGAGACGAGGGCGTCCGCGTGGTCTCCTTCCAGTTGGGACTTCCTCCCACACCAGTCTTACTGTTCGTTCGTCAGAATGTCTTCTGAGGTGTCCTGCCCATTGGAGTCTTCTGGACTTTATTTCTTTTATGATGTTGGCGTCTGGGTAAAGTTCTTCAAGCTCTTTATTAGTTCTTATCCTATATTGTCCTGATGCTTCATCAAGCACCGGACCAAAGATCTTCCTTAGGATTTTTCTTTCCCAAACACATAGTCTCTCTTCATTTGCCTTTGTTATCGTCCACGTTTCGCTTCCATACATCACAACGGGTCGTATGATTGTTTTATAGACCTGTATCTTCGTACGTCGTGTTAGTTGTTTTGATTTTATAAGGTTTTGGAGGGCAAAAATACATCTGTTGCCGGCCTGAATCCTGTTGTTTATTTCTTGTGATCCGTTATTGTCTTCAGTTATTGTTGTTCCAATATACTTGAATTCTCTAACGCGCTCAAAGTTAAAGTCATCGATGGTAATGTTCTGACCGATTCTGTCTCTGCTTTGGTTATTGCGGCTCATATACATATATTTCGTCTTGTTTTCGTTGATTTGGAGCCCCATCTTCTCTGCTTCCTTCTCAAACCTTACGAAAGTCTCCTTCATCCTTAATCGCGTGTTTCCTATTAGATCTATATCGTCTGCAAATGCCAGAAGTAAGTTTGGTCCTTCTCGATGAAATACTGTATTCGGTTTTTCGATTCTTGCACTTCTGATTATGTGCTCCAGAGCTAAGTTGAAGAGTTGTGGTGAAAGTGCATCTCCCTGTTTTAGTCCATTGTTTATTTCAAATGTCTCCGAGTATTGTTGTCCAACTCTCACCTTACATCGTAACCGTTCCCTACACATCCGTATCAACCGGACTAGTTTTTTTGGAAAGCCAAGTTCCTGCATCGCTGTCCACAGTCTGTCCCTACATACTCTATCAAATGCTTGTTTAAAATCTATGAACATCTGATGAAGCTCACGATCAAACTCCCAGCATTTTTCCATTATCTGTTTTATTGTGAATATATGGTCAATTGTAGAGCGGCCCGGTCTAAATCCGCATTGATAATCTCCAACGATTTCTTCTGTGTATGTTTTGGTTCTTTCTAGCAGGATGTTTGCAAGGATTTTGTAGGTGGTGTTTAGGAGTGTTATTCCCCTGTAGTTAATACATTGCTTTTTGTTTCCTTAAATACGAACCCAGTTTACAAATTGAAGTCAGGAGAGAAGTTAGGCAGACTATATAGTACGCCTCTATTACTATTTAATGTATATAGTGAATCCATTTTTACAAAAGTATTGCTATCTGAAAATGAAGAATATTCAGATTACACCGTGGTTATGGTAAGAAAGTATTGTGAAAAATATGGACAAAAATAATACAAAAAAAGAGTAAATATACGATAATAACAAAAAACAACAAATATACATTTAAGAGATGTACCAATAGAAATGGTTAAAAAATAGATATGCCTACGTGAGAACCTCTATTTCAGAAAATAATAATCTAACAACAGAAATAAGGGGCCAGGATAGAAATAGCAAGAAATGCGTTTACAAGAATGAAAACATGTCTGTGCAATAAAGACCTTAGATTGGAAATAGGAGTAAGAGTTATGAGATGTTACGTATTTTCGATACTACAGTAACTACAATATGGACTTGAAAGCTAAACACTGAAGCAAGAAAACATAATAAGTTACAGTAATTTAAAATACTTAGAATAGCATGGACACAGAAGAAAACAAACAAGGTACTGTTGCGAGTAATGAGCAAAGAATACGAAATAATAAACATAGTAAAAGTAAGAAAGTTACAGTGTCTTCGACAGCGGTATAACATGCTAAGATTGATAATACAGAGGAGGAAGAAGTGTAGGTAGAAGGGGAGTGTATTGGTTGAAAAATTTAAGGAACTGGTTTATATCTAAGTCAATAGGACTCTTCAGAGCAGCGGTAGATAGAGTAAAAATAAAAATGATGATATCCAACCTCCGTTTATATGGTACCTATTTAAAGAAGATTATCCGCGTACTAGTTACACTTTCACCATTCAAACAAAAAAATGGTTATGTAATCGAATGCACGTTCTGCCATGACTTAAAACCTATTACAGATACTTTGGTATTAAAATGATGTTATTATATAATTAATATTGACAATGAGTTTATGCGATTTTTTATCACTTTGTTGATCTCCAAATATCAAAACTACATCTCACAATTGGACAAGTGTTAATCCGCCATTTCCTATGAGACGTCATTATGAATGTCGATATTTTTTCTTTGTATTGATTACACAAAAATGTAGTCTTTTGTGGGCAACTAGTTTCTTTCTCCAGCAAATTAAATTTAATAGTTGTTAATACGGGTAGATCTACATGTCTGACACGACCTTGACAGAATAAATCAACACGACTGCATATTATAATGTTCCGTTATTCAAGATATTTACTCTCGCATCAAATCATTTACCAATTAATATTAGGTATGATGCAAAGAATAAAGAATATTATTTAAACGATAAAACAATTCTATGCTAAACGACTCAATGTTTACATTGTTTATATTTTTACAGCGCATTCTTCATAAGCAAAAAATTGGAACGTGTTGTCCGTGACTTTCTTACAGACCTATCAATGAAAACACAAAGCCAAAATCTACAAAAATCTTTATTAATAATAATGATAATTATACAAATTAAATTGTAATTATATTTCTTAAACATGTAGTTAAAGAAATCGTGGAGTATCAATCACAAAATAAAACTGTACAGTAATCAACAGCACGACACCAAAGTATTCTACTTTCACCAAATTGAATTAATAAGTGCAATCGTGATTTGAAAATATGTTAATGACGTTTTTAGTTTAGTAAATTGCCAAAGAGAAGTACTAGTAGTTAGTGAAATGTATGTATTGTTCTCGGACGCGACTAGTTCACGTTCGAGACGCATCGCCCCGCCCCTTATTTTTCACGTTGGCCCCTCCCTGACCTGGAAATCCCTAATCGCTACTTTAGAAAGTATAAAAATAGGCGATTTTCAGGTCAATAAGTCAGTCCTTCACGGGCTCTCCGAGAGCTTAGTGCTCTCGGGGCTCTGCTTTCTTGTTTTTAGATTTTCCCATACTCTGTGGCTGAGATGTTATTCTACTGCAACCTGGTATTTTTATTTCGACTTAACCTTTGTCATGTAAGAAATATCTTACCTTTTTCAAGACAAGATACCAGAAGAAAACATTTTCGAGTCCATACCTTGAAAATGGACTTAAGTAGAGGAGCTATCGTTGATGTTTTCGAAGCCCTCTACAGAGCACACGGTGGTACAGAAGGTGCTTAGACCCTTATTAATTACCCCGCGGTGACATGGCGCCCAACAACGTGGATTATTCCGATCCCACGACCCAGCTTGACTCACAGCAGAATGCTACAACCATTGACTTCAACATGGGTTGAAGTCAAGAGAAGAATGGGGAGAACCACGGAGTATTAGAAAGCTATACTCTAACACTCCGACATCGAGGCCTTCTGCAGACCGGATGCCATCGACGTGCAGGCACCTTTGACGAGCCAAACTTCTTCGAAGTCAGAAGCCCCTGATGCCAATGGAAGTCCAGAAGTAGACCCAGTCATCGCCCCCCTACCGAAAGTGGTTGGACGACCACGTAGGCTTCGGCATCCTGGTGATCTGCGAAACCCCTGGATATGGCAGATGGGATCCGGACCACCGAGAAGAAGACGAACCCGTTAATGAGTTGGCACAGCGATCGAGGATGGACTTGCAGGAGCCGGAGATGCCGTCAGCACCACCGACCTCCCTATTAGTGCTGTGAAGTGAGTTTGCTTAAAGACAATTTTTAATTTTATTTACATTTTCATGTATTTTTCTATGTCTCATACTTTGCATACATTTTTATGTATTTTTACTTATTCTTCACATGTATTTTATTGTAATTTGATATTTTTGAATTTTCAATAAATTTTTTCCCAGCCACAGAGCCTCCAGAGGAGGGGGGATGTTCTCGGACGCGACTAGTTCACGTTCGAGACGCATCGCCCCGCCCCTTATTTTTCACGTTGGCCCCTCCCTGACCTGGAAATCCCTAATCGCTACTTTAGAAAGTATAAAAATAGGCGATTTTCAGGTCAATAAGTCAGTCCTTCACGGGCTCTCCGAGAGCTTAGTGCTCTCGGGGCTCTGCTTTCTTGTTTTTAGATTTTCCCATACTCTGTGGCTGAGATGTTATTCTACTGCAACCTGGTATTTTTATTTCGACTTAACCTTTGTCATGTAAGAAATATCTTACCTTTTTCAAGGCAAGATACCAGAAGAAAACATTTTCGAGTCCATACCTTGAAAATGGACTTAAGTAGAGGAGCTATCGTTGATGTTTTCGAAGCCCTCTACAGAGCACACGGTGGTACAGAAGGTGCTTAGACCCTTATTAATTACCCCGCGGTGACAGTATCATGTGGTATTCAGGAAATGTGTTTTCGGTTTCAATTCGTTTTAATGTATATATTTTAATTCAGAAGACACGCGCTTCTTAACGGAAGGTTAGAATTAACTGACAGGCACAATTCCTAGAGGGTGATTTTACCAGAAATACGTACAAGATAATACAGTAATATACAGTGTGTTTTTAAAGTTACTTGAAATACTGTCGGGGCGATTAATCATTTAATTTTAAAACTAACAGTTCCTATAAACATGGCTCTATGTAGTTATTCAGATACAGTGTGGTGAACATTTTTGTTAATGTGAACATAATTATTCATGTATTAAACCAAATGTTGAGCTTTTGCTTGTATTTGTTATGAACTTTTTTACAATAGTTACGTTTACTTATGCTGAAATGGCTTTAGTAAACTAATAGACATCTCAAAAGATGTGTTTTTGATTGGATAAGAAAACAGTAATGCCTTGAAGGCTACATGTACGCAAATAATTTTTTGCAAATATTCTTATATTGTCGCGAAAAAGCAGATAAAAGTTGATAATAAAAAGCTTTTCTTACACAATACTCAACGAAGACCATGTTGTTCAAGTCAGAAAGTTTTATTGGGGGTGGGTAAGGATATATATGGTAAAAAATTGTAGATCAAAATAGATAGAAAAATGATAGAAATTACTTAGATAACAAAATGTAAAAGTTTGACAAAGAAACACGGAATACAGCTAAACTGTTAAACTAAATGGGCGCCAATAAGTTTCAACCTGAAACCCATAAAGAAACTCAAGATTTAATAAACTAAACAAACATTTGTCTCGAACACATCAGAAAAACACAAAAAACACACTGAAGAAAAAATATATCAGCAAATTATCTACAAAAAAAATTAAAATTGACATATCTAACCATAAGCTGCAAGAAAAGGTTACATATTTAATAAAATACTTCAGAAAGATTTTTATATTATCTTCTAGAAGAAAATTTAAATAATTTATATCGTATCTAATCAAAAATAAAGTAATACGCCACAAAAAAAAATAATGTGTATTAAATTTTTAAACATGAATTTAAAAAATAAATAATAAACATTGTTTATTTATACTCATAAATTTTTATTAATAAAACATTACTAAAAAAATGACGTATACTGTCATTAAAAAGCTTATACTTTAACATAGATTGCAGTCATTTTTATAATTTAAATACACTCAATACAGAAATTACTTATATCAAAACTTTAATATCTCTCAAAAAAATGAAAATCAAATATATCTTTGACTACAATCTGAACGAATATCACTGGCCATTATTCCGTTGTACTTAAATTATCGTTATAAAATTATATTGTTACTAAATTTAGTACCTCTTTCTAATTATCCCTCTTCGGTCCATCTTTGGGCATAGGCCTCCCTAATCCTTTTCCATTCTTCTCTGTCTGTCGCTATAGTCATCCACCTGGAGCCTACGTGCTTCTTGATATCATCTGCCCATCTCATTTGCCTCCTCTGCTTCGTTTATATTCCCACGGTCTTCAACTGGACGGACCGCAGGAATTTAGTACCATACTAAAAAAAAACTAAAAATAAACTCTAAACAAAAAATTAAATTTACTGTCCCTTTTTTAATTGCCGTATTGCCAGATTCTAGTAAGAGCCTAAGAAGGTATCTATTGAATTCTGACAGGCAACGGTGGGAGAAATATTTTTTGGATATCTACGTCACGGAATAAGACACCTTTCGGTCGAGTAGGATACTAAGCCAGAAGACCCCAGGATAGTGCCATATTAACCGTGTTCCGGCTAAAACCTTAAGCACCGTTCCAGAGAGGTGGTCTTGCCACTCAATAAATAAATAAAATTAAAAACTAAAAATGTATACAAAACCATACCTATTACCGTAAATCAGAAAATGTTTCAGACGTTAGGCCATAATCTAATAAATAATATTAACCATAAATTTAAGATCCCTAGCTTAATTTCCTCCTCTGTCCTCCTGCTCCTTTTTCTTCATCACCCCAGAAATCAGACAGTGTACTTATCTCCATTCTTTCTCTCCTCTCAATATTATGTTTACAATGCTTCTTTCATCCAGCCCAAAACCCATTCGCCTCTCGAAATCTCCCCTCTCATTTGCCCATCTCTGGCAGTTAAAAATGTGGGTGGGAGTGTCCTGTACTCCACAAACAATACAATCTGCCGAGGAAGATTTGCCTATTCTATTTGTGAAGGTGCCAAAACTACCATATCCGGTCCTAAACCGCGTCAGAAAGTAGTCTAGTTTCCTGAACTTACATTCCCACCACGGTCTCAGGTCGGGAAAAAGCTCCTTGGCCCGCCTTGCCTTTCCACTATCATTCGCCCATTCTCTCAGCCACTCTTCTATCGTTCTTTTTCTCTCATTCTCATCTATATTTACATCCCTCCTCTTCGCATACATCTTCGTTCGCTCCTTGCATAACAAAACGATCGGTATCACCGCTCCAATGGCATATAGCTAACTACTAACTAACTAACACCTCCGTTTTTTGGGGCGCTAGCTGTAGATCATTCTTAACTGTCCTTAACAGCAAAAAAGCATTATCATTATAAAATAATCGCTCACAATAATTTGTTGACCTGTGATAATAGGACCATAGGCGTGGGGATAAACAGATGGCCACCTATCGGCAAAATATTACTAATGGTGGTTAGAATCGACATGACAAAAGAAGGTTGGGAGTGAATAGTAGCGGCAACAAGTGAATTGCTGGAGGGACTCCATAAATAAATGAAAAAAAAAGGATCTCTTACTATCGCAATTAATGAAAGACGAATAGTAAACGACTTACCATAAAATAGTGAGTTTCTCTAGATGGTAACTGAACAACAATAACGAATGCACGCGTACTACCACAACTTAATAAAGATAATAATAAAGCAGTAAGAAAGGACGTACGACAATATAACACAAAAAAGATTACAACGGTTGTCGAGGAAAATAGAAGTTTAAAGGTGCTGAAGAGATGTAAAGCTCTAGGTAGGAAGAATATTGTTAAGCTTGCAGATTGAAATGGAAAAGTGGTAACAGATAAAGATAAGATAATTAAGGTAGTTGAAGAATTTTACACAGAATTACATATATAGAGAGAGGGGTAAGAAAGACGGCACTAAGTTAAGAAAAGTCCAGAATGTGGGTTCAGGGCATATCCCAGAAATGACAATCGAAGAAGTCACAAAGTCATTAAATCGAATGAAAAACCATAAAGCAGCTGATGATGACCAAATCGTTATTGAGGAAGTTAAAGCAGGAGGAAATTCATTATTGAAAGCATTGACACAATGATATACCTTATGCCTTTCAAAAGAGGTTACACCATCTCAGTGGAATAAAGCTGGTATAGTAGTCATGCATAAAAAGGGAGATATAACAGAGCTAAAGAACTATAGACCTATTAGCTTGTTATCTTACGTTTATAAGTTGTTTATGATGATAATAACTAATAGGTTGACTTCTATCAACCTTGCGAACAAGCGGGATTTACAGCTGGATGCGGAACAAATGATCATTTGCAAACTATTAAGTCGTTAATTAAAAAAAACCATTGAATATAACAGACCCCCGATACTTGTCTTTGTCGACTTTGAAAAAGCATTTGGTACGGTCAATCAAAGTGAAATGCTCCAAGCACTAACACAATGTAGAATAGATCACCGATACATATCCCTCATCAGATACATCTATCAGCATACTGTGTAAGACTTAATGAAGATACTGGTACCTTTGGTATTGAAAGAAACGTTCGGCAAGGAGACAATATGTCCCCTAAATTATTTACAACTTTGCTAGAATACGCTTGTAAAACAATAGATTGGAACGAAAAGGGGATCAATGTGGATGGAAAATTTTTAAATAACCTTAAATTTGCAGATATCGTTTTCATTGCAGACAGCTTTGATCAGGCACAGATAATGCTTCAAGAACTCCACACTGCCACAAAAAGAGTTTGTCTTAAAATATTATTTTCAAAAACACAATTTATGACAAATTTAGTCCACAACAAAAACATCTCAGTAGAAGACAAAAATATTGAGCCAGTTGACTCCTATAAATACTTGGGCCATGAGATCAGAATAAGTCGAGACAACCAAACAATCGAGCTGAAAATAAGAATAAACCTCGCTTGGGCTGCGATACGATAAATATTTACATATTTTAATGATCCTTATGGGACTTCAACTCAGAAATCTATATTAAGTGAAATAAGCCGTGAATCATTACAAAAAATATTATATGATCTTAACTCGATATCTAAACCGCTACCAGAATTTCATTTTAACAGACGAGGAAGAAATAACATATTGACAATGTTATTATCTACAATCAATTCGGGAATATCGTACGGCAAAAAGAAAAAAAATTTACCTGGACAAGACTTTAGCCCGACATACAGTTGACAAAGTTTGGCAATATAAAACAGTAACAAATACAAAGTAACAAATTACAAGCTTTCGTTTAAGGTTTGTCAAAATTGGCAGGTAAGTACCAGCGTCTAATTATAACCCATATTGGCAGTGACAATGGTTTTCTGCAAAATGACGCGTTGTTGTGATATCGAAGAAGACAGGCACTATCATGAAAACGTGATCTCTACATGCTTCGAGAAGCAGTTCGAGAACATTCTCCAGGATGTTGATAGTAACTCTGTCGAAGTGTTAAATATTGCATCTTATCACAGCCGCCTTGTTAAACGTATTTCAACAATGATTGATCAAAATTCACCAAGCAAAGCTGACTACAAGAAAACTTCATTCAATTCAAATGAAGTAAATTTAGACCAAATGAGGGGATATGTGGCCTGAAAGATTTGAGAGAAAGATGTTGTCCGTGTATTAAAAAAAATATTAAATAAAAGATTAAAGTAATGATTTAATAGAGCAATAATTAAAATAACAATCTCAGTTTTGGAATAATTATTGAACTAATAATTAAACTCTCTAAAATACAAAAGGGGACTATTTATAAGTAGAATAAAGATCCTTTTTTCCAACAATAAAATAACAAACAGAATAACATTGTTATCTACCTAGCCTCACTTTTTTAAATCAGTTTAACAAACAAATTTAACTTTCTATGAAGACAATACTTTTAAAGAATTAAGAATTCAGATAATTTATACTGACCCTATTTTAATTTGCTAAAATGTATCATGAATACGTCTGTTGTTACAGGTGGTTATTAAAATGTACGGAAAGATATAAAAATGTGAACCGATCGATATTTTGATTTTCTTATTAGTAAACGAAATATTTGATTTGCACCTCGTACAACTATAGTAAAATTCATTAAGCGATGCAGGAAGATGTAAACATTAAATCGTGTCCGAAGCGGTATGAGCTGCCGACAACGTCGGCAGACGAAATAAAGATGGACATTTCGGTTAGTTTTTAAATATTTTTGAAGAACTGTTACTTGCATTTATGCATAAAATATTAATTAATTTTATAAATCGGATTATTTTTTCACTTACTATGTATTCAGTGATATCATTAATTTATTTACTATGCAATAAACGTGAATATTTGAGAAAAGAAAAAAAAATGATAAAGTGTCATAATTATACTGTTACTTATCGGAACGAGTAGACTCATTTGGAACATCTTTAACAATTATCTGTTAAATTTATCGTTGTTTATAATATGCCCTGCATAGCTTAATGAAATCTTCGTCTAGCCATTCACGTCCACATCTGAACATAAGCCTCTTCAAGTCTTCCTTTCCATTGTTTTTTATTGTACGCTACTTGTAGCCAATTTTTTCCGGCAGTCCTTTTCAGATCATCTGTCCATCTCATAGGAGGTCTGCCTCTGGGTCTTTTGTGTTGGTATGGTCTCCAGGTTAAAATTGATCTGTGCCATTTGTTTAGATCGCTCCTAGCTACATGTCCAGCGTATTCCCATTTTAGCTTTAATGCTTTTTGCACCACATCGGTGACTTTGGTTTTCTGTCTTATCCATGTGTTTGTTTTCTCGTCCTTAAGTGATATACCTAGCATTGCTCTTTCCATCGCGTGTTGAGTGACTCTAAGTATATTCATATTTTTTTTTGTGATTGTCCATGCTTAATGAAATAATGTATACTATATCAAAATTACATTTCTGAGTCACCCTCCCAAATTTCTTGTTAGAGCATAAAATTATTAAAAAATGTATGTGTTACAAGGTATTTTATATATTTTATATATTAATATTTACTTTATAAAAATATATATAATACCTACCTATTAAACAGTATAAAATATCTGTTCCTAATTCACTAACTGGTCATAAAAAATAGTTTAGTGATAAATAGTTCAATAATGAGTTAAGAGGTATTACGTTATTGACGCACAGTCAAAAACAATTTTTTAAAAAACTTACAAGCTACACGTATATATTTTTTAAAATCTTTTAACTTTCTGGATATACGCAATATTATTCAAAATTCATTGGTGGAAGTAAATATGAAATAGATTAATAATTTCACTATTTTGGATTTTAAATTTAACTGTCTACTGTTTTGTCAGACTAAACGAGAATGGGCGTAATTATAGCATTCTTTACGAATAACATAATCGCATCTGTCACTACACTCTATTTAATTAGCTGCGATAATTGCACAGCACTTAACATTCTGACAATTTTTACTTGTTAATTGTTGCTTTCTATCTTCTAATAAAGCGGGGTAAAGTGTTTAGTTTTACTTTTGGTTTACACATGCTATTGAATAAATAAAAATCAAGAGTAGGTACTCAATACGTACAGTGTGTCTAATTAAACACTATTATAATAATTAGCGTAATTGAAAATAGTTTTAAGAAGTATTTTATGATATACAAGCTCTGTTTTACAATTAGTATGTTGTGTTTCTGGTGGAAAAATCAATATTTATAACAGATGTCAGCAACCAGTGGTCCTCGGGACTCATGCTAAGCCACTGCGGTGTTACCCGCCCAAGGACGAGCCGTTCAACATAATGCCGCACTGCAGGCATGAGATTAGGTTTCCACATTTAACCACATTTCTACTCGACCTAAGAGATCTATTAGGTTACACTTGTTAATTCAGCCCAGTCTTTTTAACAAAGTCTGCTATTATGTCTTTTGGTGTCACTTCTACGAAATCGTAGGGCTTGAGTTGAAAATGCTCAAATGTATTGAGCTTTATGCTATGCAACTCTGGACAGTTGCTTAAAAAGTGCCATCTCGTTTTCAGCCTGATAAAATTTACAATTCGCACTTTCTGCCAATTCGATTTTATTCTTGGGCCTCTTGAGGCGACGCGACGGTGTCCTATTCTTCAACTCCAACTCCTTCATCGGGTTTACAGCTGTCTCTATAACTGCATTGACCTGCGATGAGATGAGATTGTCCCTTCCTGGAAAGAAGACTGTAAACAACTTTTCGAAATTATATTTAGGTTGCATTGCATCAGGTATCATGTCCATACCTGGACGAATTTTATTATCTCTCCAGATTTGATCCCGGTTTTTTTTCGTCCTGCTTTCTGGAATCTTTTCCACCTATGCTCCCATCTTCCTCAGGCATTAAAAAAACAATATCGATTTGTAGGCTTTCTGGTTTTTCTCCTACAACTAAGTACTCAGTTTTTTGTATATTAATTGTGAGGCCCCATTTGGTGTACTCATCTTCCAGTTTTCTAAGCATGTAGCTTATATCACTATCGTCTTCAGCTAGAATGGCTTGGTCGTCAGCGAAGTATATCGTGTACAATCTATCATCTCCGATTGGGATGCCCATATTGCAGCACTTTCTTCTCCACAGTGAGAGTGCCTCATTTAGATATACTTTAAAGAGTGTAGGTGCTATGCAGCAGCCTTGCTTTAGACCCTTACTAATAGGAATTTCTCTAGTTAATCTATTTCCAGTTTTAATGTTTGCCGTCATATTTTTGTAGAGCTGTTGTACTGCTTGTATATTTTTTTTGTTTATTCCTTGTTTTTCCATTGCTACCCAAAGCATTGAAAGTGGTACACTATCGTATGCCTTTGTCAGATCTATAAAGACTATACGAGTTGAAAGGTTGTGGGCTAATCTTTTCTCGATAACTTGCTTTAGAGAGAATATACTGTCCATGCAGGATCTGCCGGCACGAAAGCCATTCTATTCTTCTACATCTGTCATCTCTTTTTTAATTTTATTTTTTATTATTTTTCCATACAGTCTTGAGAGTGAATTTATGACACTTAGCCCCCTGTAGTTTGAACAATTCTTTCTATTTCCTTTTTTGTATATGTTGTTAATATGTGCTTTTGTCCACTCCGGTGGTAAGTCGTGTCCATTATAGAATAAGGTGAAGACCATAATACTTGTGGGCTATGTTTTAATAATTCATTTGGTATACCTTGTGGTCCGCATGACTTCCGATTTTTTAGAGTTCGTATTGCATTCTCGACTTCCTGTACAGTTATTTCATCGTCTTCACTGAATTCCAGTTCATATGTTGTTGTACTGATGTTCGTGAATTGAGGTCTTGTTTCAGTCAAAAGTTGTGAGTAGTGTTCGATCTAAGATTTTTCTTCTATTAAATCTATTATACTCGTTTCTTTTCTGTTTGTTCTCAGATTTTTTACCGTTTTCCATGCTTCTCTTGATCTTGTTGACCCTATATATTTGTTGGGTTCTTCGCATTTACTTTCCCAGGAAATATTTTTTGCTTTAGTTACTAAATTTTTTACTTCTCTGTTTGATCTTGCATATGTTCGTCTATCATCTGGATCATTTTTTTACAGCCACTTTTGATATGCTTGTTTCTTGTTGTGTACTGCATTGGCGATGTCATTTGTCCACCACAATGGAGTATTCTTTTTGTTCTTTTGGATTGGGCCGAGCGCTTCGTAAGCTGCTTCATTGATTTTATTGATTATCTCTTTATAGGTATTCTGGGCTGAGGGGTAGATCAGGTTTGTCAATTTTTGGCTAAGTCGCAGCTTATATAAGAATGATGTCGAGTCGTTTTGCAGTGCATCAATATTGTATTTAGGTAGATTCGATTCCAGGGGTTTTGATTGAGCTAGTTGGTTGTCATTTTAATGTAGTAGCCGAGGTCGATACTGTAGGTAATATTTTGATCTTACCATATAGTGGTCAGTTCCGCACTCCGGTTCTCTTAATACTCTTATGTCTTCAACTTGTATTAAAAAAAAAGACAATAATTATGGAAATTATTCATTATTTTGTATCCGCGGAAGTCGGAGATTTGGTTAAAGCGATCAGTTTAAGCAGAACTGTTGAAGATATCCACTATTACTGAATTTTTCAGTAATGACAATAAGAATATTATTAACTAGTTAAACTACAAGAAAACGAATATATTAGTTTTTATGGGATAAAATCACTTAAAAACGATTAAAACGTCAATTTAACTATTTTTTATCTTCGTAAATAAATTTAATAATTTATTGATTAATGTTGAAATAACTCCGATAAAAACAACAACAAAGTACCTTGAAATACAATCAAATATAATTAAATTTTTAATCAAACCATAACATAACCTTAAAATATGAATATTCATAGTAAATATCTTTGATATTCTCACCGAATGAATCGCAATCGCACAGAATGAATGTTTTTAACCAAAAGTCCTTAATTATTCTTCAAACAATTAAAAAATCCAATATTTCCAACTTCATAATGGACAAATACACACAAATTAGAAATGTTTGGTTTTTTAAAAACCCCGCCCATTGTGACGTAAGAGCTTAGGTACTCCCTTCAACCGCTCTTTTGGGTATAATATTTGACAGATGGAGCATTAATATTCAAATAAATAAACGGAGTTTTTGCGATTTTCCAGTCGCAAATAAATGTGCATCAATTTTTATTTTATGTTGGCAGTTAACAGAAACTGACGGTTAGGAGAGTGAGGCTTTATCGATATTTTCCTGCATCGAAATATTTCTATAAAATTGTATTTCATTTTTTTTAATAATAATGTAGGTCATCGAAGAAAATATGTATCTTACGGTTGTTGAAATCGGAAACATATCAGCAGAAGGTACACAAGTGTGACAGGTTAGCAGAGCATATGTATGCTATAATTTTCTGCTTTGTGAAGCGGAGATATTACAGATCCTGAACGTTACGGTTGCACAAATCGGATTTACGTGTAGTAGTTTAAATAATCGATACAAAACAAATATCGAATTTAAGAAATCACCTATTCCCTATTCCCTAAACATTAGACCAGGGCCAAAGACTTTGAAAATCGTAAAAAGAAAAAAAGATAGTAATAGGATGAAACCCATTGGAAAAGGAGGGAATTGGAAGAGAAAATTTGGCATAGTCATTTATACTTCATATACTTTTATTTAATTAATTATTTAATTTTTTTTTTTAATTAATTAGTATATGAACAATAAAATTAATGTGCCACATATTGAAAACCTTTCTTAAAATCATACGTAACAGAATCCGCATGAAATTAGAACAAGAAATAAGTGATTCACAGATGGGTTTTAGAAATTGGAGAAGCATTATTCGGAGTCAATGTTCTGACACAACGATGTCTGGATATGAATCAGGACATATATGCCTGCTTCATAAATTTAAAAAAAAACTTTTGACAGAGTTCAACATGAAAAGGTTTTAAGTGTTCTTAAGACCAAAAACATAGATAATAGAGATCTACAAATTATAGCGAATCTGTATCAAAATCAGAAAGCAAGAATAAGAGTCGAAGGAGAACTGAGATAGGAAGTAAGTATACCTAGAGGAGTTCGACAAGGGTGCATACTTTCACCATTCTTATTCAACGTCTACAGTGAAGTGATATTAAGAAGCTTTATTGGATATGGTGGAAGGTATTTTACAAGTGCATGGAAGATCTACAGTACATAATACAACATGTATACAATGCATGTAAAAGGCACGGACTGCAAATGAATGTCAAGAAAACGAACTCAATGATATTCTCAAAAAAACCACAAAATGTAGATAACCTGATCATCAATAATACAACGATCGAAAGAGTAACAATACCTATATAAATATTTAGGAACGTGGCTAACCGAAGATGGATATAAAAAAAGAGATCAGATCTAGAATAGAAATGACAAGAAACACGTTCATAAAATTGAAGAACTTACTTATAACCGTAACCATAATCTAGAGCAGAGGTCTCCAAACTACGGCCCGAGGGCCACATCCGGCCCGCAGACAGATTTTGTCCGGCCCGCGGAGACATACTTGAAAACTCCTTTTAGAGAACAAATATTTTTTATAGCAAATAAAATGTTTGTGATAAGTTGGATAAAGAAACACAGAATGGTAATGAGTAAAGACATGTATAATTTATGCAGTAAATTTAACTTCAGCATATAATAACTAACAAAATATTGAATTGAATCCAACTAACATTTTATACATTGTAAGTAATGAACAACACATACCTTATAACAAACATGACATATGAAATGCTAATGAGATGTATGTAATTGAGATTTTCCACCGACAATAGTTTGTAGTTGTGGACTAATTTTACTTGTACCAATTCTTAATAGAGATTTAAGATGCTCGTCAGTTAATTTAGATCTGTATACATTTTTTGTGTACTTCATTTTGGAGAAGGTTTTCTCACACAAATAAGTAGTACCAAAAACGGAAAACAGCCCACGAGCAAATTTATGCAAATTATCAAATTGTGTCAGTGGAAGACTCTTATAAAATTCCAACAAATATGAGTTTTCATATTTGTTCTTAATTATATCACTGCACTGAAGATCAATCATTTCCATTTGAAGTTCCGGGGCTAGGTTTTCAATGTCAGCATTAAAAGGATTCTGAAAAATCTTAATTTGATTCGCAATGGCATCAAAGTCCGAGAAACGAGTATCAAAATTTATCTTCAAAGCACTCAAAGTTTCGATTGCAAAATCGATAGGAAACTCAGTCTCAGTAGTGTGGCTGAATATTTCACATGTTTTAAAATGTGAAAAACATTTACTTCGTAGTTGTGATTGAAACAGTGTCAATTTCATCCGGAATGACTTGATATTAGTGTATAAATCAGGAAGATGCTGGTTTTCTCCTTGCAATCTCAAATTCAGTTCGTTCACATGTTTTGTCAAATCAACATAGAATGCTAACTTCCATAGCCATGCGTTGTTTTGTAATTCAGTAAGAGGGCGGTGCTTTTCATTCAAAAAAATTTCGATCACTGCTCGAAGTTCAAAAAAGCGCTGAAGGACTTTCCCACAACTAAGCCAGCGTACGGCAATATGATAAGGTAAGTCTGTTTCTCCAATCTCTGCAATAAATTGTCGGTATTGTCGGTGATTCAACCCAAAAGATCTGATGAAATTAACAGTTGATATGACTGGTTTCAGAACGTCAGACATATCCAAACATTTTCCGCACAAAGACTGTTGATGAATGATACAATGTAAGACTAATGGTTTTGAGCCGCCGTCATTTTCTACAGCCTTTGACACAAGAGCGACCACTTCTTTATCTTTCCCACTCATGTTTTTGCCTCCATCAGTTGTAATACATTTCAAGTTTTTCCATCGAAGGTTCTTTTTATTAATGGCCATTTCAACTCCTTTAAAAATATCGGTACCAGTAGTTGTGCCATGAATACTATACATAATCAAGAAGTTCTTCGTACACTTCATAGCTTTTATCTACTCCTCTAATATAAATCAACACCTGAGCAGTATCTGACACATCCGTTGACTCATCCAAGGCCAAAGAAAACCACTCAACATGTCCATTTTTGTCGAACAGTTGAGAGGATATATTTTCAGCGATGTTTTCTACCCTTCGAGCCACAGTGTTTGCTGACATACTGACAGTTTTTAATAAATTTACCTTTTCAGGGCACATTTCTTCGACTACTGCAATTATGCATTCCTTGATCATTTCTCCATCGGTGAATGGTTTTCCATGTTTTGCAATTTCAAGAGCCACACGAAAGCTGGCACGAGTTGCCGCCTCTTGTTCAGTTTTGACTTTTGTAAATAAAGATTGCTGCGATTTCAATCCGCACTTCAAAGCTTCGAATTTTTCTGTCCGCACAATTCCTGTATATTTTAAGTAATTTTGAGAATGTTTTGTTTCATAATGACGTTTCATGTTATATTCTTTAAGAACGGCTATGCTTTCATTGCAAATCAAACATAGCGCCTTGTTACTGGACTCAATTACGAAATACTGAATGTTCCACTGATCTTTGAATTTTCTGCATTCACTATCAATTTTTCGCTTCTTTTCCATTCTACTAAATCACACACAAAAGCAACAATTCAAATCAAATCAAAATACTGTTACACGAACAAACTTGTTTTAAGGAGGTACGCCCTATTTTATTTTACAACAGTTTCATAGGAACTGACTTGTAGTTACGCCACTATTGTCATCGCTTCGTCATCGCACTCTTCCCACTTAGGTGGGGTCTTTAGTCTCCTCCCAGTTATCAGGTGCGTAACACTTAAGTGATTTGCGGCTATTATTTTTCAGACTTCTTATTATTTCGGATAGTTAAGTGTGTTTGTGACAATTTCTAACGATGGCGTTGAAAAATAGTAGAAAGAATAATTATGTTATTAGTGGACAATCTCGGGAGAGATTGGAGATTTCCACTGGTGGAAATATTTTGTTTGTTTATGTCTACCTTGTATTAAATTAAAATATATCAAAAATAGGTGAATATTTGACATACTTAATAATGTTGACAGCTTACCGCACTTACAAAAAATTAAATTATTCGTTATTTTACAAAAATGATCCACACTTCAGCAAAATTCTATTACACATAAAATACACAAATATATAAAATATATAAATAATAATAAAATATAAAAAAATATATATAAAATACAGTGTTGCCATCTTGGCCCTCGGAACTTACTGGAGTAATCAGTATGGCCCTAAGGCTGGAAAGTTTGGAGACCCCTGATCTAGAGATCCGCACAAGAATTTTACGTTGTTACGTTTTTTCTACTTTACTATGCAGCCTGGAAGCGTGGACAATAAAACAGTCGGAAATAAAAAAATTAAACTCCTTTGAGATGTGGTGATACAGGAGAATCCACAGAATATCGTGTACTGAAAAAGTAACTAATATAGAGGTGTTATAAAGAATGAAAAAAGAATGTGAAGTCATAAAAATTTTTAAAATTAGAAAGATTTAATATCTGGGTCATATAATGATGGGCGAGAAGTATGTATTACTTAGGTTAATTATTCAAGGGAAGATACAAGGAAAGAGAAATTACTGGCTAAAATACTGGCTAAGAAATTTGAGAGTGTGGTTCGGTTGCAGCTCATTAGAATTATTCAGAAGCGCGGCCAATAAAATTAAAATAACGATAATGATTTCCAACCTCCGATAGAACAAGGAACCTGGAGAAGAAGAATACTTACATACTTTATGCTGTATTAGTATATTTTTATACCATCAGAAGGTAGAGATTTCAACGAACAAAAATCATACCGACTATTTTAAAAAAGCAGATATCTTAATGTGATAATTTTCGATTAAAAATTAGGCGATTTTCGATATTAAATTAAAATAAATGTTTTAATTAAAAAAAATTATAGTGTGTTTAGGACATAAAAAGGTAAGTTTCCACCAGACTTTACTTAAATTTTTTTTTGTGAAAGTTGAAAATAAAAAACGAAAACTCAGTTATTTGAAAATTTTGAGATTATGCGAAAAAATTGTAAATTCAAAAGTTTTTAATCTCCTTATTACCTACAACTTTGCTATTTAAAATTTTTCCATAGGACTTTTTTTCCATAGAAATTTACCGGAAATCATGATAAATCCTTATTTACCCGTCATAAACCCATGACTTACCATTAAAAACTCACCCCCTTTCACTTCAGGACCTGAGATCGCCCGTATTTTTTTTCCTTTATTCTTCTCCTCCTTCTTCCTTTTACAATGGGTTCCATCCTGGTACTATTTTTTTTGCCTCAAAAATTATCGAAATTGAGCTACCTAGTTCAATCGAAAAATGTTTACCGACCTATTGACGCCCCTTTATTTTTTATATCGGTTTTCTAATTCGTGCGAATGATTTTTAATATTCAATGAACAATCGTGTTTTCTGCAATTATATTTGAATTAAAAGCTAAAACGAAACATGCAAAAAACGTTTAATTGCATCATTTAATTATCGACAATATAAAGAAATCTCTTGCTTTTATTATTCAAAAGAAAGTATCAGTTAAATCAGCCATACTCAAACTGTGGTACGCGTATTACTGGTAGTACAGAATGCAGTTAAATGTGGTACTCTATAAACTAGAAGAAACAAAGAATTTAAATAAAATTTACTAATAAATGTTATCTCTTACGATGTGCATGACAACGCTGTGAGTTTGAAATCACAAGAACATAATGTCTTATTCATTGTTGGCTACACTGGAATCACGGCAAATTCACCGCCCTGCAGGCTACAGTCACCACTCTTGATTCACGTCCATTCATGTCATCAGTTTCCTCCTGGCCGTCAGTAGTTGTGGTTGGTTTTGCCGAAACGAGTAATTTGCTGTTTCTGATTCGTGCTAATGTTTGCATATAAAAAATGGATAAGTGGCTTAAAAGAGACAACACAACATCTGAAAATCCATCGAGCTGCACTTCAGAGTCGGAGCCTGTACAGGGTGATGACAAAAAGAGTTATTTCAAAAAACTAAAAGTGGTGGTTAGTAAATATGATCCTGAATACGTTAATATGGGATTTACATTCACGAATATAAATGATAAGCCAAGGCTCCAATGTGTAATCTGTTCGGAAATTTTTTTAAGCAGTGTGTGAAACCTTCGTTATTAAAACGACACATTAATACAAAACGTTCAGTATTGGAAAATAAACCTAAGGATTACTTCGTTCGGCAGTTAACGGATTTGAGAAGCACAAAAATTTCACCGGCAGCAACCAAAAAGTAGTAGAGACATCCTTCCTCGTGAGTTTAAGAATTGCGAAGTCTGGAAGAGCACATACTATCGGTGAAGAACTAGTTCTGCCTGCCGCACAAAGTATGGTAACTTGTATTTTTGGTTATAATTCAGGTAAACAGCTTAGTATTATACCATTATCCAATGATACCATACGTTGTAGAATTAAAATAATGGGTTAAATGTTAAAGAAAAATTGGTAAACTGGACAAAAAATAGTATTTTTTGCAATACAACCTGATAAGAGCACATATGTAACAAAATATGCTCAGCTTATGGTTTATGTGCGATATTTCAAACCAAAATCGAAGAAGAGTACTTATTTTGTGAGGCGTTGACGAAACGAACTACTGCCGATGAATTATTATTTAAGAAAATCAATGATTTTTTTGTGGAAAATGGACTAGACTGGAAACAATGCGTTGGTTTCTGTTCGGATGGTACCCGAGCCATGACAGGGAAATACGGAGGTGTAACTGCCAAAGTAAAACTGGTTGCATGAAATTGTACTTTTACCCATTGTAGTATCCACAGAGAAGCTTTGGTAGCAAAGCGAAAGCCAGATGAATTTAAGCATGTTCTCCATGAAGCCAATCAGATAGTCAATTTCATAAAATCTCAAGACTGAAAATAACGTTTATTTTCAAAAATATGCTTTGAAATGGGAAGTCAACCTATTCAGTTATTGCTACACAAAGAGGTAAAATGTTTATCAAAAGGAAACATGTTGAACAGGTTATTCGAGTTGCGTTCTGAAGTACATGTGTTTTTAATGGAAAGCAATTTTGAACTGCGTGATCGGTTACTAGATAATTGTGGCTCACAACACTAGCTTACTTAACAGACATATTTCATCGATTAAATGACCTAAACTTAAGCTTACAAGGTAAATCACATAATCGATTTTCTGTAAACGACAAGTAAATGCTTTTATCAAGAAATGTTATATGATCAAAAATAATGTGTCAAACAATGACCTGCAGTCGTTTACCAATTTAGAAAATTTTGTGATTGAGCATAAAATAAAGATTAAAGATGATCTTATTTTTAACATAAAACAGCATTGTCAAATGCTAATTATTAGTTTTAAAGAATATTTGACGAAGGCTATGCTCAGTTTCTTTGGATACGACAACCATTTATTTTGGATCGCATTCTTGAAACATTAAAACATGATGAAAAAGAGTCTTTAATAGAACTATCTTATGATGTTGGTTTGAAAATAGAGTTTTCAAAATTAGAATTAGCCAAATTCGAGCTAAATATTAAAAATGAATATCCAGTCTTATCAAAGAAGCAGTGTTATTTTTACGTCCTTTTACGATCACCGCCCTGTGTGAAACTGGATTTTCTGCTATGCTACAAGTGAAAAATAAATTTCTTAGTAGGCTTAATATTGATCGAAATTTACGAATTAAACTAAGCACAATTGATCCTAATATCAATTGACCTTTTGTAGCTATGCAGAACTATTCCTTTCACTGAATTTTTGGGCTGGTTTAGACTATATGTATTTTGTAACATTTATAATGCCCTTTTTTAAATAAATACATTTTTGATAAAATTAGTAAATTTTATTATCTACTTTTTTAATATGCGGTACGCGATTAACGCAGAATTTATATAAGTGGTACGTGTAAAAAAAAGTTTGAGAATCGCTGGGTTAAATTAAAATTGTAAGTAGAAAAATATAATAAAACATTTTTACTCTTGTAACCTTTTTAGTAAAAAAAATATTATAAATACATAAATTTAAATTCTAATATCGGTATATAATATTGGAAGCACCTTGTTATTACAATAAACGCAACCTAAAATTGTAAAGAAATATTTGTAACCCACACAGGCCTTTGGGCATCAGTGTGTACGAAACAGATTGAGCTTTATTCTAATGAAATATCTGCCGTAATTCAGTTATTTCATGGTTGGTTAATATTCTGATATATGTTTAGTTTAGCTTCATATCTTTTAAATCATTTAGTCCCAGCAACGATATACTGTTTTACATCGATAACTTTTCTGCCTGCTATTATATTCATTCCAAATTAATACAAAGGTTCACAATCTAAAGTTTTCAACAGAAATGTTTAATTTTATACACGGTATTTCCAAATAAATGTAAAAATTGAAAATATGGGTGAAACATTAAAAGTTTTTATAATCATGTATGATAGATACAGGGTTTTCATTATTTTTGTAATGAATTAACTAGAAGTGTGAAGCAAATTTGTTGGTACTAACTGGTATTCACAATTATTAAAAAAACATTTACGTTCTGAGTTAAATCAATTTTTCCTGTTTTTTTTTTGTATCCAGGTTTAACGTTTTGTTAATGACCAAAATTCTAGACGTATACAGGATGATTCTGACAGTGTGTGTAGCAATAAAACTTGCCGTTGGTATTATTTGATAATAATAGGAGTAAGGGTATTAAGATAAATAACTAACAAATTAGTTATTTATCAAATATTACCTAGGTATAACGATTTTTACAAAAATGGTATACGTGAAATAATTTGTGTTTTTGCTCGAAGAGAGAAAACTGCATCCATTCCATTGCACTTCTGTTCATAGTTTACTACTAAAAGATTTTCCTGCAGATCTACAATTTGCTGAATTTTTACAAGATAAGCAAAATATTATCCCAGATTTTCTGGAAAATTTTCACCATTTACCAAATAAGGAATATTTAATTAGAAAAATAACCATTTGTGGGGTTCTAAAAATCCTCATGTTAAGAAAGTAAAACCCACTTTTACCACGACTTTAAGGTTAACATATATTTTTTTGTAATATGTGTCTACTTAATAGCTCCTTTTAAACCGCCAAGCACTTTAAATGGACCCCTGTATTTAGATTTTTGTCAAGAAAATTTACACGAATTACTAGAGAATATCGCTACCTCTCATCTTAAGATAAATCATGTGGTTTTTGCTTGACAGGGCATCACCACATAATTTTTAGAAGTTCATGAATACTTAAATCAACAGTTTTCGAATCGATGGAAGTCGTGGAAGTGAGTTTGCTTGGCCACCAAGAAGTCCTGATTTCAATCCCTTGATTTTTTTAAATTTGGTCGCAAAGAAGACATTAGTTTACAAAATGCATTTCTTTTTTGGGGGTTTTTGGCTATTTGTCCTTACTGTCTTACTTATTCTAGAATTTATATCCTTTTTATAAGTTTTGTTATTGCTTTCGGTAATCATTCGGCATCCGGTAACCGTCATTATGTCTTTCGCTCTAAATATGTTTATTTTAGCATACATTTCGGCTCTATCTTCATTGATCCTATTATATTCAAATATATAATGCTCGGCTGTGTCATTAACTTCATAGTCCGTACAATTACTATCCGTTGTTTTATCTATTATTTCGAGATAGTCTCTGAACTATCCATGGTCCGTTATAAATTGTGTAAAGAAGTAGTTTGTGCTATTGTAATTGCAATTGATCTACTCCTACATATACGGGATTAGCACCCTCGTCCAGGTAGCTCTCCGTTGATTTTCCAATTTTTATGATTTTTCTTTTGTCTGCAGGTGAATTGGATGTACTCCCGCTATGATCTGTAGAGCTACAGTTGAGGCCGTCCGGTTCGCGGAAACGACATTTAACAAAGCTTTTCTTTGTGTTTTTCCACTATTAAGTTATACTTTTTTTGTTTAGTACTTGATGCCAGATTGGTGTAGCATATAAAATTGTTAGTGGATAATTTCCATCAGGATTCTTTTTTTTTCTGCATTAGGTTCTTTTATGTAAGGCATAATTGTTCCTAGTCCGGTAGTGAACTCGTCTACGTAATCACCAATTGATTTTTCTTTCTGTCTCTGGTCAAGTAACTTTCTCGTAAAACTCTAAAAATTTTGCAAGTTTTAGTTAATAACCTGCCATTGACATTTCATGATCAACTCGATTTTAAAGTTAAAAAAAGAAGAAAATGTGTACGCTGGACAGTTGAAGTACATATTTCAACGTTGCCAAACTTCGGTGTATATACCAAATGTATGAAAGGTAACATAGTTTACCACATTCTATGTGATTATTTTAGAAATTGTTTTTACATAGTTGAAAAGACGCTCTTGTCCCAAATTTGCGCTTGTCCGAACTTATTTTAAGTGCTAAAAAGATTAAGAGCCACAGCATTGAATTGATTACGTCTAGATTAATTTTAATTGCAAATCTTGCAGTCTAAAGTGTTTTTATTAATTCGCATAGTAATTATGATAGCATTTAATTATCGTTTTTTTATTTACATTTTTTTGCAAATAACTGACATTCAACAAAAACGTAAAAACTTTCTTCTTTTAGCTATTTAACGGTTGATTACCGCTGCAATTACACAGTACAACATAAAACTTTTTGTTATTTAAAAACATTTGTTAATTTTGGGTGATTATTTATATTTACTCCTTTAAAATTGTAAATGTTATGTAATGTCACTAACTATAAGTTAATCGAAGTTTCTGTTACTTTAGTGCTTAAGTTTTTGGGTATGTTTAATTACCTTATAATGAATCGGTTACGATAGTTCTGCATTGTTAGTTTCAATGGTAAAGATTTCTAAATGTGATTGTTCTAAACAATGACGTTTATATTTTTTTTCAGATTTGTCTTAAGTATGGGTTTGGGTTACATAAACGAGTGGTAACTACAATGAATGGTTTTCACAATATCTAAATCATCATTATAAACTAGATTTTTAACCACGCTGTATGATTTATATTAAGGTCGAAAGACCATGTACGTGATGTATGACGTTAATTGTAAAATCACTCTATATTGATCGACGCTCTAAAAGACATTGGCTTGGACGGCAGGGATGTTCGAATAATTGCAAATTTATATTGGAATCAAACAACATTAGTTTTGGTAGGTAGATGGTGTGGAATCACAGGCTGTCAACATTAAAAGAGAAATACGGCAGGGATGCCTCTTGTCACCCCTGCTTCTTAACGTTTACTTCGAAAGAATTTTCAGAACAGCACTTTCTGAAAAACAAGAAGAAATACTTGTGAACTGCGAAGTCATCAATAATTTGCGATATGCAGACGATACCGTACTCCTAGCTTCTAATCAAGAAGATCAGCAAACACTACTTATAGTGTCGTTGAGAGTTGTAGGGAGGCAGGTCTGGATCTGAACATACGCAAAACCAAAATAGTCGTAATAAGTAAACAATAGCATATAAAACCGTCTATATATGTAAATAATACCAAACTTGAGCAAGTTGATAAAATCGTTTACCTTGGACAGCAATTAAATTGTAACGCAGAAAGTCACGGCGAAATTAGATCTAGGATAGAGTAGGCTAGAGCTGCTTTTAGAAGGATGTCCAAGGTGTTATGTAACAGAGACCTAAAATTGGCATTGAGGATCCACCTACTTCGCTGCTACGTGTTCTCGGTCTTACTTTATGGTGTCGAGTCCTGGACTGTGAATAAAATAGATCTAAATCGCCTTGAGGCTTTCGAAATGTGCTTTAGAATAATTTTAAAAGTTTCCTGGGTGGAGATGATTCGAAACTCCACAATACTAGAACGTCCAGCAAGACTACTGAGATCATAAAAAGCTTCAAGCAGAGAAAGCTGGAGTATTTCGGACATGTAATGAGAGGTCTCAAATATAGGTTGCTACAAAATATCATGCAAGGAAAAAAAGCAGGCAAACGCAGTCCAGGACGAAGAAGAACCTCATGGTTGAAGAACTTGCGAGATTGGTATGGTGTTGATACAAGCATGCTAATTAGGGTGGCAGTGAATAAAATTAAGATAGCTATGATAGTAACTAACGTTCTGATAGGACGTGGTACATGAAGAAGAAGAATTGTAAAATTTGTTGCTTCTAATGAGGGTATGGGACCTTGAAGGCATTATGATATTCCGTAGTATATACTGAATCAAAAAGGTAGGAGGTTCTAGAAATATAGCTTATGTCCCGTAAACACTGGGTGTATGACCCAAAATCAATGTGCGTTAAACGAGGGAGACGAGACAGTGAAAGGTTTTGTATATGGGAATTAACCCCAAACAGCGACTGAGACAGAGAGAGACACCTAAAAAGACTGAGAAAATTGCAGGGTATAAGAAAAAAAAGCACAGGGAATGGAAAAATCGGTAGCGATACATAAATTTACAGTGTAGCACAAAAAAGTAACACAGCAAAATAATCTGTAGCCATATTAGTAAAATTTATAAAAAGCTAGCTACAAGTTAATAGGCAAATTATTATTGTAGTGTTAAAAAATAATGGCCATAACCATATTATATTTGAAGTGTAAGAAGGCATGTTATATTTGCATGCAATTAAAAATACGGAAATATGCATTTTAACATATCTAAATTCGCGAGTCGGATAGTAAGAGATTTGTATTTATTCAGCATTGGAAATAATATATCCAACATTATTGGAAAATATGATAAAGGATTATAAATCAAAACGGTATGCAACTAATACAGCTATGTAAAGGACTATCGTTAAAAGCAAATTAGATTTTATCAAGACACATTAGATCAACTGCTGATTATGTAATAATGCGCAAGCATTCTAAATATTTTGCATATAATTGTCTATCGAGGATAGTGTCTAGTTGCAAATATTCAATATACGACACAAAATAGTTCATAAGAAAATGAGGCTCAAAATAGTAAAGTAAAAACAACGCGAAAATATGTAAAATAGAACGGTGATATGAAATGAAGACATCCATTATCATACTTTCGCATGAAAATCTTAATTTAAAAAAAGAAAACAAGCAAGAATGGATGAGAAATAAAATAGTAAAGATGATGAAATAATGAAGGAAATTAAAAGGTAGAAATGATAATGAATACAAAAAGTTAAACGTATACTACGGGAAATAAAAAGAGCAAGAGAAGCATGGCTGATCGAAAAATGTACGGAAATTGATTTCATCAAACATAACGATTTCCATATGTACAAAAAAAATAAAGAAGTACAGGACACCAGAAAATAATGCAATATAGGCAGAGTTGTAGTTAACTAAGGTCAGGTTTTGACTACAATTGAAGATAAATTAAGAAAATGGAAAGAATACATGCAAGAATTATTCAAAGATAAAGCAAGAAGACCGACTGAAATAGACAATCCCTATGGCCGCCCAGATCCATTGAGTAAATTCAAGATGAGAAATCACTTTGACCTGATGAAATGCGTGGTGAAATTTTAAAGCTATTCTAGGCACCAAATCACAGCTCTTCGAAGTTATTTAACAATATATATGCTCACTTATCAAAAGACTGGCTGCTGTCAATATTCATTCCACTTCCCAAATAGATTAATTAGTGTCATGAGCCAGGTACTTAAAGTCTCCCTACTATAATTCACCTGTGCATATACACTAAATTAGAAGAACACCGAAGTGAAGTTCAATTTGGATTAAGAGCAGGACGCGAAACAATAAAAGCACTTTTAGTTTGCGAGTTTAATACAGAGAGCCAGGAATATCAACTGCTATGTGTATATATGTTTCACTAATTTCTAAGAGACATCTGACCAAGTACCATAAGCGAAACTAATCAATATCCTAAAAACATCAGGACTCGATGGTAAGAATATAAAACTGATTTTAAGCTTATGTTTATAGCAAAAAGCAACAGTGGGATTCTAAAATAAACTGTTCGAGATCTTCACATATGTTAGAAAAGTTCGATAGGGTTGCATCCTGTCACCAGCAGTATTTAACATTTACTCTGACAATATATTTAGATTTGGATGAATCAGACGATGGTATTACAGTCAATGGCTAACTTGTTAACAATATTAGATATGCAGACGATACCGTATTGCTGGAAGATAGTGCGCTGGGCCTTCAAAAGATAATAATCTTCTTGTAGAAATATGTTTTAAATACGACTTAAAACTAAATTCTAAGGAGACAAGAATAATGATCATTAGTAAACACATTAACATAAACAGCAAACCATACACCGTTAGAAAGAGAGGAGAAAATATGCTATCTGAGCTGTAATATTAAAGATACCTGGGATCATAGCTACAAAATAAAAACTAGTATTAAAAAAGCCAAAAGCTTTTTTAACGGTCTTAGGAAGATTCACTGCACCTTATATTTAAGTATCAATATACGCATAAGATTCTTAGATGTTACGTCTTGTGTCCTCCTCTATGGAGTAGAAAGCTGGTGTCTTATAGAAGAGCCATAAAACGGTTAGAGGCATTTAAAATGTGTTACTACCGACGTATGTTGAGGATTTCATATATACACTACACAACTAACATAACTAATGCTCAGAGGCTAAGAAAAAATAAAGAAATTATTATTAACACCGTAAAGATCAAAACTTTGGTTACTTCGGCAAGATTACACGTAATAATAAACACTATACCGACTTCTACAGTTGACTCTAGAAAGCAAGATTGAGGGCAAGGCGGGTTTTGGATGCAGACGTATATCCTGGCTGCCCAATCTTAGGTAACGGACTGGTCTAACGTCAACTAATCTATTTCGAGTTGTTTTGAATAAAATAAGATGGGTCAATGTGGTCACCTACATCATTAGAAAATAGGTACATTTAGAAGATCGAGGAGAAAAATGTTAATGAGATCACCAACTAGTCCAGGCAAAAGCAACCAGTCAAAGCAGAACACATTCTAGAAATCTAACTTACTGTTACTTAATTCCTCTATCTCAACGCATGTTTTATTTATCTACTTTTCCGTGGCCTCTTTTATTTTTTTGTTGTTAGTTTTTTTCTTTATTTATCTGACGTTTTGTTTCTATATTTTCTTCTTTGTTCCCTGATTTCCAGTATTTTTGAATAATCCAATTTTTGTAGGTTTCTTCTTTCCTTTGTTGAGTTTCGTTCTGTATTTATAACTGGTCCAGGGTAAGTCTTATCCTGAGTTATTTCTTACATATTATGTCTTTATAATGGAATTTTTATCTAAATTTTGCATTGATTAATAAATTTGATCTAACTACTAATTAAATTTTGTTAATTATTATGCGTGACTTCCTCCAAGTATACAACCTTCGAGGTGTGAATCGAAACTACCTGTTCATTATTGCCAGGTTCCCTTCTTGACAAAATTAAACCAATCTGTAAACTCTTGCATTGCTAGTCCCCAAACCATAATCACCTAATAACCATTGTCCAGTCGGTCTTTTCATATCATTTTATATCAATCGTTCATTGTTATTTTAATTTCTTCTTACATCGTGTATCGTAAAAGTTAAAAGATATATTATCAAAAAAGGGAACAAAATCTACAGCGGCTGTTTGGATTCTTCTGCAGATAATTATCCTAACCTCATATTAATGATCTCTAGGATGTATTTTACGGAGTAATGGATCGTTTTATACATGACCAATGTTTTACCGGAACCACGCCAGCACATTTATAATATCGTGACCCTCAAGTCATAAACGTAAAAACATATATATACTCTTGAAATTGAGTATAAAATAATTTATTAAATTTTTCGAATAATTTTCTTAACATCCTGTATATTAGTTATTTTGTGTCTTGCATTAGTATATATTAGTATTAATTTCATGGAATAATTTATTATACTATTTACTTATTAAACATTTATAACTTGATTATTTACAATGCACAGTTTTAATCTAATTCTTGATGTAACCCGTTTAATTGCGGAAGAGAAAGTAAAACAGTTACGTACAATAGCGCTTGTTAGCAGATTCTATTCTCAGACGCCGTATTTCCTTGAGAAATAGCTTTAAATCATCCCTTTCACCTCAAAATTTGCGGTACCACGTTGTGTGAATATGAATATTCTTTTGTTCTTCAGTTTGATGTCTAACTGGGGCAAGATTTAAAGTAGTGTTCTGTATGTGTAGATTTATACATAAATTTCATTGTTTTAAATAGGCTGTTTGTTTATGAGAACTTACATAAAACAATAGATGAAGAAACATTGTAGGTTAGGTTAAACCAACGTATAAAATAAAATATCCGCGGTAAAATATATCGTTATAAAATCTTTCTGACAAAGATATTAAAAAATAAAAAAAGGTTATATTTTTTATTATTCTTTCTTTTCGGTCTTAATTTAAATCAAATTTTGTTACACTCACCCACTCTGTCTTTGCTCCACTTTCTATTAAGGACGGTCCGATGTCCTTTTAGTGATCGATTTCGAGCGATTCTAGCGATACTGGAAGCTTTTTTATGGTTCTAATGTAGTTTTTACATAATATGTCATATTACACGATCAACTTAGAACTATACTGCGGCAAAAAGCTAATTGTACCATACAAAGTGTCAAATCCAATCTGCTGTGGATGTCTCTTTCCCTCAACATAAGACTAGAGCCAAGATTTTAAAGTGGCTGACCATGAAAGACTTCGATTTAATTCTTTGTTGAAGCAGGTACTAATTCGATGTTGAAGTAAATTGTAGATTTTTGAGTTTTAAAATAAACTTTATTTGATTGCAAAAACACTTTTGTGTTTAATTTAAACAATTTTGTGTTTGACTAAATACTTAATTTAAATAACTTAACTGCCTGCTATGTCTGTTTGCGTGCATAATAAAGTGTGGTGATAGCGAAATCCAAACGCTAAAGCCAAACGCTAATAGTTGCGACCAATTCTGAATGATCAGCTTATTGAGCCAGGTCCTAAAACTCTTTTTAAAGATAATTCACACAAGAATATACAACAGATGTGAAAGAGACAATAGCCCCACACCGTTCGGTTTCAGACAAGGATTTGGCGCAAGAGAAACACTTTATAGCTTAACTGTCCTACTTCAGAAATGCAGAGATCAGCAAAAAGGTGTCTTCCTATGTTTTATAGATTACCAGAAAGCGTTCAATTGTGTTAATCATTCAGAATTAGTAAGATTGCTCCAGGAACGTTCGATAGATGAGAGTGACCTTAAAATCATAAAGAATCTTTATATGAATCAAGTGGCATTTGTGAGAGTAGGACTGGAATCTACATCATATTTCTCAATCGAAAAACGTGTACGACGTGGTTGTGTTCTGTCACCCCTCCTTTTTAATCTTTACTCTGAAACGATTTTCGATAGATAATTAAGTGACACTGAAGATGGAATCAAGATTAAAGGACAGACTATTAGTAATCCTCGCTATACTGATGATACAGTCATAATAGCTGATAGCTAAGAAGCGCTACAACGACTAATAGATAGAATAAACACTGAAGGAGAACGACTAGGCTTGAAGATTAATAAAGACAAGACGAAGATAATGAGGGTTAGTAGAACACGAAATATGCAATTAAATATAAGAGCATTCAGAAGGTCCCTAAGTTGAGATATCTTGGTAGTTGGATAACTGAAGATATAGATTCAGACATAGAGATACGTAGCAGGATTGAGCAAGCCAGAACAGCATTAACTAATATTAGAACCTTGCTGAGCAACAGCAGTCTTAACTTAACGTTTCGACATCGCTTTGTAAAATGTTACATTTACTCAATACTGCTATATGGTATAGAAACCTGGACCATAAAGGCCAATATGATGAACTGATTGGAGGCCTTTGAAATGTGAGTATTTAAAAGACTACTTAAAATTCCCTGGACAAATCACACAACAAATGTCGAAGTATTAAATCGAATGGGCAGAGAAGGAGAATTGCTGCCAATAACAAAAAGAAAAAAAACTGCTTATCTGGGTCATATATTTCGAAATTGTAAGTTCTTAAAGCTTATTATGAAAGGAATATAGAAGGAAAATGGGGCATTGGAAGAAAGAAATACTCATGGCTTAAAAACGTAAGGGATTGGACAAACTTCGATGCCCATGCACTCTTTAGAGCTACACAAGATCGAGAGAAGTATGCCAGAATTGTCGCCAATATCCACTAATTGGATAGGGCACCATAAAAAGAAGAAGATGGCGAAATGAGCCATATACGTAGAGCGCAATGACTGTCCCACTTGGAACTTTAAGAATAGAATTAATGTTAAGCTTCAATTTGATTTAATCTAGCCTGAGAAACATGTTCACCCCGTGAAATGACGTTCGATTGTAACAATTCATTGGAGCGAGGTGTATTAATTCGTATGTATCGCAGCGCGCTGCAATGCTTCAGACTATCCCTTTCCCCCCCTTCAACACTACGATGCGCGATATAGGCACAGCTATCAGCCAAATGCTATTCATGTGGGATTTATATGTAATAGAACTCTAACATGATTCCCTTCTTCTTCTTTGGTGCCTATTCGTTTTGAATATTGGCGATCATTCTGGCTGTAATTATTTTATTAACTGATGCTTTAAATATATTTGTTGTTGTTGTAGAAAACCATTTCCTCAGGTTTTTTAACCATGATATTCTTCTTCCCACAATTCCTGGCTTTCCAAATACTTTACCTTGAAGGATTCTTTTCAGTAATCTATATTTACTGCCGTTTCTCATTAGGTGTCCGAGATATTCTAACTTTCTCCTTTTAACCGTATATATCACTTCTCTTTCTTTCCCGATTCTTCGTAGTACAGTCTCGTTGGTTATCTTGTCCGTCAATGATATCCTTCGGATTCTTCTGTATAGCCACATTTTGAAGGCTTCAAGTTTTTTCTCCATCGCTTCAGTGAGTGTCAAGGATTCAACTCCGTAGTATAATATCGAGAAGATTGTAACATCTTAGGAGCTTTACTTTTATCTCCAGATTAATTGGACGTCTCTAATTTTATTATTGCTGATTACCATATATTTAGTTTTTGATATGTTTACTTGTAATCCAAATCTTTCACTTATTTCATTTACTTTGTGTCTTAATTGCTGTAAACTTTTTAAACTGTCTACAAAAATAACGGTGTCATCTGCATAGCGGATGTTGTTTAGGTGTTATCCATTTAAATGGATTCCATGTTTACAATTTTTCAAGGCTTCACTAAATATTTCCTCTGAATATGGGTTGAATAATATAGGCGAAAGTATACATCCTTGTCTAACGTTTCGCAGAATCTGTATCGCTTCCGTCGGTTAATCTCCAAGATTTGTTCTTATTGTGGCTGATTGGTTTCAGTATAATTTTTTTATTATACGCCGATCTTTATACGCTTTATACGCTGTTTGGTAGTCCACAAAGCAGGTGTAGATATCGCAAGTCATATCTCTGGATCAAATAAGTTCATATCTCTGGATAAACAGTGCATCTCTCGTACCTACTACGCCTATCATTAATCCAAACTAAGTGTCTTGTATTCTCCCTTTGCATAGCTTTTATATTCTGCAAAACTTTTAGTGTATGGCTCATCAGACTTATTAGCCTATATTCTTCGCACTTTTCGCTCTATGTTTCTTTGGTTACATAATAAATTCTGAAACTAGCCTTTTTGCAATATTGCCTGTGTCATAGATATTATTGAATATTTTACATAGTATTCTTAAGGATTCATCATCAAGAAATTTAAGAAAATCAGACTATACTCCGTCTGGTCCTGACGCTCTCTTTTCTTTTAGTGATATTATGGCTGCTCTTATTTCTGCCACTAGTATAGGTTGCCTAACCGATTCAAATCCAGGCCAGCGTTAACCGCTTTATTCCTATTATCCTCTAGTGAAGAATGAATGTTACTATCCAAAAGTGGCAATTTATTGGTTAATTGTAGCAATAGTTTCTAACTGCCGTTATGGTCTTTTCAACCTCTATAATAAACCTTTTAAAGGGTATTTTTATTCCCTTATAATTTATAAATTCAAAGCAATAAAACCTTTTTTATAATCGACTGTTAAAATCTTTAAGCAAAAATATAAAGACAAAAAATAGTGTGTGATTTATTGTTTACGGTTATATGTTAAAAGTTAATAAAAAACTAGAAATATATAGATATCAAGTTACAATGCGGGAGTCAAGGGTTAGTTCAACAGTTTTTATTGTTTTTTTACCTCGTGGAAATTTTAAACAACTTTTTTGGAATTAACCCAGCAAAAGAAATATGGAAGTTAAAAAAATGGTGCATTAATTAAAAAACTGGAGATTACTTCTTAACACGAAAGTAGTTCGCCCATATTATTTTGAATTTTTAATAGTATGTCTTCTATAAATTGTATTCTTCTTCTTGTATCACTACAATCCAGTCTTAGTTGACAGCACAACGTCTTTCATCTCCCACGATCGTCCAGGATATTTTGGTCGGTGAGTAGCCACATTATTCTTAAATCTGACCATATGTTACATTTTCACCGGATTTGTGGGCGTAATGAGGGCCTTCTTCCTGTCGGGACCTTTTCCCACATTAACTTCGCAAGGCGATTATTAGAAAGCCCATGGACATGGCAACTCCCCGTTAGGCGTTCAGATAATCTCTTGGACTACGTCGCTAGATATAAATCTGCTTGACCTCATTCGCTATTGGCTAGTATTTATTTAAGGTTTGGTAGGATCCGAAAATCCTTTTAAGGATTTTTTTTTCAAAATACGTAAGTTTTATTTCCATTGCGTTTATCAGCGTCCACGTCTTACGTACATACCTGAGCAGCGGTGAAATCACTGTTTTATATATCCTGATTTTTTAGGTTCGTGTTAGGCACTTATATGTTGTGGAAGCTATACATACATCTGTTGGCTACCTGAATTCTCCCTTTCATCTCTTCTGTGATATTGTCATCTGCCGTTATTATCACTCCAAGATATTTAAGACGCTCCACTCTTTCAAGGTTTATGAATGTATTGTTACATTTTACCGTATTCTATCTCGTCTCTTTTGTCTCTTAATGCACATATGTTTGATTTTATCTTCATTGAACATTAGACAGGTTTTTGCCTCTATTCTTTAGAGTGGTGATGTTGTTTCCAACAGTATCAATGCCGTCCATGTATACATCCTAGTAGTAGGCCACTGTTTATTTCATACGATTCTGACAGTTGAATACTTATTCGCACCCTGAATCTACAGTCATTTACACATATTTTAATAGGCTGTATTAGTTTTTTTTTTTAATCGAAAGTTCTGCCAATTAATTCGATATCTGATCCCTTTTAATCCTGCCGTATGTTTGCCGGAATTTCATGAAAACTTTATGGATAGTTCTGTTGAATTTCCATTCTTTTTTAAGTAGAATTAAAGTAAAAATCTTGATCTATGGTCGATCTATTTTTCCTAAATTCATCTTGGTATTCCCCTATCAAAATTTCCACAAAAGGTGTGTCAATCTACCTAATAGAATATTCGATGAGATGTGTGTGTCGTATTAGGTAGAGAGATTAGTCTATAGTTGGAGCACTTGGTTTTGTCTCCCTTTTTATTGATGGGGATTATTACACTTTCATATAATTTTATTGGTATTTTCCCTTCATTCCAAATAAGTGCTATTAGGTTGTGTAATTGTCTATGTAAAATCTCTCCTCCGTACTTAAAAAATTTGCCTGGTATATTGTTTATAAATTGTTGAATGACGAGAATGAAAATCTTTCGGAATCTGACATAGCACGATAATATTGATTATTGATTTCAACTTTAATAAGTTTTTATTTTGAGCATTTTATTTCCAAATTTGAATTTAATTTCATTTGTATTTCAACCATTTCTAGATGCACTCTTGCCATCTACTGAAAAGAGGTTACGTACTTTTATTGACTTACTACACCACAAGAACCACTGAACAATTACTTGCAATTTAAATTAATCTACAACTTTCGTTGCTTATTAATAAAATTGCATATACAATGTTTACTACTTAAGCAAATATACACAAATTGTATTTATTTCTTTTTTTTACTTTCAGAATGAAAATAAAGCTCTAAGACTGAAAGACGGAGTTACTATGTCGTCATACGTCCAACCAGAAGACATCGCCATAGGACCAGGCGTTCCAATGGCTCTTCAAAGCCTGGAAACGACAGATGATCGACTGGCATGGAATTATTTTGATGAGGTCGGATATGTTTCCAAGGGCCGGTTGCGAAAAGGCGAAGATCCTTATGGAAGGAATAAATTTAATCAGCAAGCTAGTGATAACTTATCAAGTAATAGAGAAATACCTGATACTCGTAATGCTATGTAAGTAACTTATTATATATTATATTAGGTTAGGTTTATCATGAGAGGGCTCTTCCATTCGACCCAAGAGGTTTATTGTGGCTAACTAGTATCTATCAATCTTGTCCAACAAGCTTTGAAGGCTTAGAGTTTAAAAGTTGTCAATCCTGAATCATATAAGACAAACTACTTAATTATAAAAAATAAAATACAATATTATGCGTTACAAAATTATCAATTATTCTATTATTCTATTTTGACACATGATTTACTCAGAACCCTTTCTCACATTTCTTTATCGGTTATTTCATGATTTTTCTTTCCATTTTTACTAGTAATATCTACAACAAATAAGTAAATCAAAAATTTTTAGTAGAATATAAGCAGAGTGGCTTTTGTTGTGTAAGAATGAGTCTTACACATACGGAAGGAAAAATAGTGTCACTACTCAAAATAAGAGTAATTATGTCCTTTTTGTGAAATTTCAAAAAATGAATGAGCGAAGTAATAGTGATTTTAAAGTTTAAAATTGTGGTGTCTTAAAATTACTGTAGAATATGTTCAGAAACAGATACAAACCTTTTTAAAAACAAAAATGAAGCCTTTTTTGTACCTTGAAAATATTAATTTTGTTTTTTTTTTATTCACAATCTACAGAGTAAGTTTTAAGTATGAAACGCCTTAATTATCGTGTATCGGTCTTGTGAAGCGGCCAATATTATGGTGGTATTTACATTGTTGTAAACTCTTCAGTCTTTTTAAAAGTCTAATGAACTTTCTTATGTCAAATGGATTACCCTGGTTATTTTTTGCCTTTTCCTCAAGAAATATTGATTCTTTTTTATGTAATATTCCCGATACCTAAATGCCATAGTTTCGAAGTTATTGCCACATTTACATTATGGTGCCTATCCGTTCCGAATTTTGGCGATCAGCATAGCCATCCCAACTTTACTTGCAGCTATTCGAAATAGTCCAGTTGTATTGAACCACTTCCTTAGGTTTTGAAGACAAGATATTCGTCTTCTCCCTGGTCCTCTCTTTACAAAAAACTTGCTTTGAAAAATGAATTGCAATAAGCCATGTCTGTGTTCATTTCTCATAACATGGCCAAAATATTTTAATTTGCGCTCTTTAATTGTGTTAGGATCTCTCATTCCTTGCCCATTTTACGTAGGACTTCAATATTAGTCACACGATCCTTCCATGAAATTCGTAAGATGCGCCTGTAACACCACATCTATAAGGCCTCGAACTTTCTTTCCTAAAGAAGCTGTACCATCTTAATCTTATTAAGACCAGGACGTTAAGCAAAACCACACTGCTGAAAGAAACGAGGGGAGAAATCCTTCGAATATCCCAAAGGATATTCGAGAGAAAAACGCCCACCGTTCCATTCATCAGAATGGTGCTCTGTCCGATACTAGGTGACTTAAATGCTAGAACCGGAAGAAAAGTAAATAGCAAAGTGGTCGGTCCATTTGGAGAAGAAAAAATAAATAAAAACGGTGAAAGATTAATAAGTTTCTGCGATCATATGAATTTAAAGATAATAAATGGATATTATCAGCACAAGAATATTCATAAATTCAGATGGATTCAGCCAACGAGGAATTTGAAATCAATAATCGATTACTATATATGCAAAGAAAACTACACAATAAGGGTTAATAACGTTAGAGTCCATCGAAGAGCAGAATGTGGATCTGATCACCATTTGCTTAAAGCGTCACTACTATTTACGTTTAAAAGAAGCCAACGACAAAAAGAAAACGAAAGTTCAATGATACTGCAAGACATTTCAACAAAGAGATATATCAATATAAGGTTGAATGTTCGAATAATTAAACTTTGAGGGTATACAAGGCAACTATCGAACACGGTGATTAATTTAATCTTGCCCAAGTACTTTCGATCAATAGATCATCTTCAGGGGCATTTCGTCAATTGTGGCCTATCCGACATAGTAGAATGTCATAAATGTAAAATCTGGACATAACAATACAAAATACACTACACTAAGACAAACAAACACTTTAAAATTTATATGGAGAAACTACATATTGTGAAGAAGTCTTCTGAAGATTCTGTCTCCGGCTTCTTCACAATATGTAGTTTCTCCATATAAATTTTAAAGTGTTTGTTTGTCTTAGTGTAGTGTATTTTGTATTGTTATGTCCAGATTTTACATTTATGACATTCTACTATGTCAGATAGGCCACAATTGACGAAATGCCCCTGAAGATGATCTATTGATCGAAAGTACTTGGGCAAGATTAAATTAATCACCGTGTTCGATAGTTGCCTTGTATACCCTCAAAGTTTAAAAAGAGATATATTCTACAAGGTTTTGGAAATGAGTCTACCCAGTTTCTGTATCGAATTAGGTTGAATCTGAAATTGCACGGTGTTTGTTACTCCTCACCAATTAATACGTACAACGAAATTATGAAAGCTCTTGACGAAGCTGCAATGGAAGCTATTGGAGAAGTGGATAGCATAAAAAATAGAAATGAATGGTGGAATAAAGAAATAGAAGATTTTGTGGGGAAGAAGAAGAATATGTATAACAAATGTCTAGCAACAGAGGACCCTTACTATCGACAACAGTACAACAGCTTAAACAAAGAAGTAAAAAAAGAGGTAAATAAAGCCAAAAATGAGATGTGGAATAAAGCATGTGATAACGTAGAAAATTTTATGGGTACAGCAAGAAGTAAAGAAGCCTGGAAAACAATTAGAGGTAGTAGCAGAGATAGAAAAGAATGCAGTAGGTTAACTCTAATAGTCCCAGAATTATGGGTCGAATATTATGAACAAATGCTGACAGAAGATCGAACATAATTCCAAGATATTGGCTACCAAAAATATGATATTTCCTACCGCGAAGAAACTGAGAATTGAAGATTGTTGGGAAGATGCTGAAGATCAGAGTGGCTTTCGTACTTGTCGCTCTTGTATAGACAATGTGTTCTGCCTAAATCAAACAATAGAAAAGCGTTTGGAACATAATATGGAGACACAAATGGTATTTATTGATCTTCAAAAAGCATATGACAGTGTCCCATTAGCCAAGCTATGGCAGGTACTAGAAGACAAGGATATTCCACCGATTTACATTGATGCTGTAAGGGAGTTGTACGATGATATGACGAGTGTAATAAAGATTGGACAAAAAGTGACAAAAAAGATATAACGTGACCAAAGGACTTCACCAAGGCTGCTGCATTGCACCTACACTATTTAAGATTTATTTGTAGGGGGTTTTGAATATTTGGAAAAGAAAATGTGAACCTATGGGTGTTAAAATTGGAGACCATACACTGTACAGCTTACATTTTGCTGATGACCAAGTAATACTTGCAGAAGATCAAGATGATATCCACCACATGTTACGAAAAATAGATGAAGAATATACTAAGTGGGGCCTATTAATTAATCCATCAAAAACAGAGTACGTAGTAGTGGGAGGTGAAGGAATTCACGTAGAACTAGGAAGCAAACAAATTCAAAATACTGATAGCTATAAATATCTCGGTGTAAACATTACAAACAATGGTCGGAATACAAAAGAAATAGCTACTAGAACTGGTCAAGGAAATTCAGCAATACGTCAACTGAATAGTATACTTTGGAATAACCACATCACCCGAAACATAAATATTAGGATATACAAAAGTATCATAGAAAGCATTGCTACATATGGTTCAGAGCTATGGGTAATAAATAAAAATGACGCACCCAAAATAAAAGCAATGGAAATGAATTATTGGAGAAGATGTTGACTACTCACTAGAAGAGATAGAATAAGGAATACTGAAATCAGAGAGCGTACGGACATAGACATTGATATCCTGGAAACTATAGAATGCAAAAGGCTGAAATGGTATGGCCATGTAGAAACGATGAATGATCAACGATGGCCAAAGAGAATGTTACAGTGGATCCCCACCAACCGCAGGAAAAAGGAAAGACCAAGAAGATCGTGGAGACAAGAAGTAAAAGGTGCAATGGAAGATAGGGGTCTACAAGTAGATGACTGGAACGATCACAAGCGTTGGAAGCTAGGTTGCGAGAAACGGCGGCAGCTGTAATAAACTCGTTATATACATATCCAAAAAAATAAAAGTTAAAATGTTTTTAGCTTTATTTTAAGAAAGGAAGTATCTGCAATGCAAAAGAAAACAAGTAAAAAATAGAGGCCTAAATCTAGAATAATATACTTACCCGTGTATACGGCTAAGGCACTAACCAATTTGTGTCACTAAAGTTTCATTGTAGAATGATTGTATTGATATGATTGAAAAGACAGCGAATAAAAATTTGTATTAGCTTATATAGGATGGAATAGCTACTAAAAATGTTTATAATTTAGTGAAGTCGCTTTGGAATAATATAGTACGGGGGACAAGTACCAAGCGGAGCTTGATGTCACGTTCATTTGGTTGATTGAAGCGTTACAAAGCTTCAGAGAGCATCCATGCCGCTACTCCGTATAATAATGTAGAAAATACATAGCATCTGGTATGTATATATCATAGATTTTGGTACTAAGTGGTAAATCGTGACTTCTGAAAAGAGACTTCATCTTTACGAACGCTGATTTTGCTTTCCCTATACGTTGTTTTATTGCAGTAGAGTGGTTCCATTGATTGTTTATGTTAGTACCAAGATATGTGTAGCTGTTTACCCTGTCAATTGGTTATTGATTTACTAAAAGATGTGTATTTAATATTTCGATCTAACTAGCATGTACTTTGTTTTGTTCGTATTGAGATCTAGTACAGATTCTCGACTTATATCTGATATGTGCGACATTATTGCTTCTAAACTATCTAGGCTATCTGCAAAAACTGCTGCGTCGTCAGTATATCCAATGTAGTTTGCACTCCGTTCGCGAAGACACCTTTCTGTAGTGGTCCCAGTGCTTGCTCGAAGATACGCTCCGAGTACATGTTAAATATAACTGGAGACACAATGCATCCTTGTCTCACTCCTTTATGTATGGAGATTGTCTCCGACAACTGGTCATCCACTTTTATGTTGACAGTTTGATTGTAATATAAGTTATTCGCAAGTCTCTATCATCCAATCCCGCTTTTGTTAAGATGGATATGAGTTTTTCATGATTTACTCTATCAAATGATTTTTTGTAGTCGATAAAACAAATACATGCATCACAATTGACATCCCTGCACCTCTGGATAAACACTTGTATAGCGGAATAGAGCTTCTCGGCTGCCTAAATTATCGCGGAATCCAAATTGTCTCCATGCCACATGTTCTTCACATTTTTTATACATTCTGTTATTATTACTTTTAAAAACGTTATAAGTAAGTGGCTCATTTGGCTAATTATTTTGTAGTCTCGCATGTTGTGGAATTGAATTTTTTTTTTGGTATAGTTACGAAGGTCGACTTTAATCGACTTTGTGGAATATTTTCAGTAATATATATTTTGTTAAATATAGTCGTTATCCATTTTATTCCTTGTTCGTCCATAATCTTCATGAATTCTATATTAAATTTGTCAGGTCCTACCGCTTTACCATCTTCAGTTTTTCTAATAGTTGCCGTGACTTCTTCAATGGTAATCGGGTGACTTGTTTGGTATTATATGTCTTCAACGATGATCTGCCTTTCATCTGCAAATGTTACTTCCACATACTTCTTACTTTCCACTTTCATAAGTGTCTAGTCTCTCTTCCACACTTAGTAGTGGATTGCCTTGGTTGTCTACCAAACATCCAACTTCTCTAGGCCTGTATAAGCCTGCAGCTTCTTTAAGTGTTTTGTGCATATTGAATAAATTGTGTTTTTGTTTTAATAGCTGTATTTCCTCACATTGTTCTCTCAACTGTGTATCCTTAGCTATTCTGATTGCTTTCTTAATCTCTTTGTCTATTCTTTTGTATAATATCTTGTCCTGATCTTTGACTGATTTAGATGAATGAACTCGTTTAATTTGATTAATATTAATATTATTATAATAATAATTTTTATCCATAAAATATTATAACAAGGTCCACTGACAGTAAATCAGCAAATAGTTTAACAAAACTGATACAGTAAAAGATTTATCCAAAACATAGCGCAGAAAACCTACAGTAGCTGAAAACAAATGCATGTTACAGGTATGTCAATATTTGAGTATTAGAAAAATTAAGAATTTTAGAAAACCAGTAAAGGCGATTCAGTAGATTGTCAAAATATTGTCCGTCTACTTCAATATAACAAGCCATGTGATTTTTAAAACTTTGCAATACATTTTACATTATCCCTGACTGTTCAATTCTGCTTATCTTTTTTTATTCATTAATATTGGCAAATTTTATTTTATAAACTATGTTTTTTAAGTGAACCCTCGGGAAATAGTCTAAAAGATTCATGTTGAGCTATCGAGGGGTATATTCGATAGAACCACGTCTTCCGATCCATCTTCTGAGAAACACATTATTTAGGTATCGCCTTATCATACGAGTATCGTGAAGTGTAGCACCCATCTTGTTGCAGCCAAATATTGTCGTTTGAGATATTATTATTTTATGAAAATTTTGAATAATTAAATTTCTAGATTAAAATGTTAATAAAAATGTTTACTTGGATTTGGAAATAACCAAGCCAACTCAGGTATAAAATACTATTTTCCGATAAATCTAAATACGCCGGAGCATTTAAATTTTTCTCATTTATTCCTTATTATTTCTCTCTAATTTTCTCGCCGTTATGGGCCCAGCGCTATTCAAAATTTTCGGAGATTGGAAATTCTATACAAGAAACTGGCAAATTGTCAAAATTCAATTAAATATTTACGAAGATGTAGAGACAACAACCTAATACCTATTATTCCAGCTCATACATTAAGTTGTTCTTATAACTTAACATTATTGTAATATTATTTAAAAATTTGGATCGTTTTGATTGTAACATTTTTCCATCATTATGTCCTCGAACTCTTCATGTCTATCGAAATCATCATCTGAAAACCACTGAACTATTTTTTATAGATGGAATTAATTTTCTCGTGAAATTTTCATTAGGGATGTGTGCAAAATCTCAAGTTTCCTGGATATTTGTCAAGTACTTAAGTGAGGATCGCCTTCTAACAAGACACAAACATCTAAAGATTTGTTTTCAGTTAATGCAGTTTTTCTGTGCCCTGATTTCGATACCTAAATATTTTAGTGAACCAGTTTTGTTAACCTTCTTGATATGGGATTTCGGTTAGAATATAAATTATTAAAGATTTTACACGTTTCTTGTTGACTTCTACGTATATCATTATATCCTAATATTATTAAAATTTCAATTTGTTATTTTTTAGGTATACAATTCATTGCGACTTTAAATAGATACCAACAATATCTACTAATTTATTGAAACGTCAAAGTTGTTATTGTAGTAGTTATTGCTATCTAAGTGTATTATTTTAGCTTCGGCGAAGATAATGTAAATATAGAAATAACTCTGTAATTATGGCATGTATAAAAAACAAAACATAAGAAATAATCGATATTTCTTAAGGACTTCAAACGACAAAAAATATACAAGATGATCTATTTGAATTAAGAAAGTTCGTTATATTTCCAGAAAAACTGAAAATCTGACAACAATGTAAATATCACAACAATCACAAGCCGCATTAAAAGACCCTTACGCACCAAAATCTATAAAAATCGTACAAGGTGTTTCCAAGATAATTAAGGCGTTCGTACTCACCCTGTAGATAGAGCATAAAGATAAAAACAAGAGTATTATTTTAAAAGTATAACAACCTTTATTTTTGTTATTCAAAAAGATTTGTAAATGCCTTTGAATAGATTCTGCAGTGATTTTATGTTGTGGCATTTTTACACTCCAAAATCGCTATTATTTCGCTCATCCAATATTTTTAATCTCGCAAAAAACGGCATGATTTTTTTTTCAGTTTTGAGTACTAAAGAATAAAAAAAAATATCTCAAGAGTTGGCGCTCAAATTTCAAAATCAATGTTTTTGCCATCAAAAGTGAGTCAAAGAAAAGCCATATATACGTTATGTATTTGTATAAAATTCTAATTGTACAATCCCTACAGTTATTTTGGCTTGAATTTGTCATCTCATGGTCTTCCCATTAAGTCTTCGTATTGAAGAACTGTCCCTCACCGGCTTTACTATGTTATTTATTTTTATTCGGCTTATATGATCGTTCCATTCTACTGTTCTGTTTCTAACCCAGTGATTGACGTTCTCGTCTTATCTACCGCGTATATCTGCACTTTTAACTTTGTCCCATGTGTCATGTCGTCAATTTTTCATCTCTACTGTTTCTAGCATTCTTTTTGTTCTATGTCGGGTCGTGTTTCTGCCGCATATGTCATTATTCGTCTGATGACTGTTTTGTAAATTCTGCTTTTCATTTCTTTCCCGATATTTGTATGTCCTTATGTTGTTTAATTTAGGCATCCTGTGGCTGTTTTCGCTATTCACTTGATCTTCTGCTGCTAGTTTGAGTTTTTCGTAGCTAGTAAGTGTGATGCCCAGATATTTAAATCCCATAAATTGTTCTATTATCTCTCCCTCCATTTTTAATCTACATGTTAGTAGATTTGCTTACGGTTATATTAGATTATGGACTATTAGACTATGGACAAAACATATTGTCGAGTAGAGACCAAGAAAAACAGTAATGCGGAGCAGAGAACGACCACCAACTAGATGGACTGACGATCTGAAGCGTGTTAGAAATAACTGAATGCAAGCCGCACAAGACAGAGACAGATGGAAAAAGATAAGGAAGACCTATGTCCAGCAGTGGACGTACACCGGTTTATGATGATGATATTAGATTGTCAAAGCATACGTTGTAAATCATTTACACTTTGGGATATTAGTACTGCGTCATCTACATAGCAGATTATTTTATGCTGGTTTTTCTCCCTTTTTTCGTTCTAACTCTTATTATTATTTCATCCATGATCAGGTTGAACAAAAGAGGCCTCAGAGAATCCCCTTGTAATATTCAATTGCGAGCCTTAATTAGGATGGTTAGTTCTTCTTCTACTTTTACTTTTGTTGTGCTGGTGTGTCATATATTTCGATAGTTTTGATGATTCCTAGAGGTATTTATTTAGCGTACAAAAAATGGATAATGTCCTTTAATTTGACTCTTTTAATTTGATAATAATCAGTTGTTAATTATAATCAGTTTATATAATAATCAGTTGTTAATTATAATCAGTTTGTATAAGTATAACTATGTTAGCTATATGTAACAAGCATAACATAAATGATAGTAGTAACCTTTTGCATATTTTTTGAACACAAACAACGTAAATTTTTACAATATTTACTAAAACATTATTATTTTGCTAAGCCACCCTTGCTTAAGCAGTGCAGCCACTCTCTAAGGTATGCTGTTTAATCATTTTCCTCAGATTTCTTTTAAATTTTTGGTGTTATTCCAATGGAAAATGATTCTTTCTATCAAGGGAACTTTGTAATTATTTCTTTGACTAACTCTCTTTTTAGGCACTCTTACTAGACACATTATTGGTCTTACACTGTCTTTATAAATTCTTGATATCATCTCAGTGTTAATGTGTCTGTTTTGCCATATACTGTTATTAAGGCATCCTGCCAATCTATTTGGTGTTTGATTTCTCTCTTGTTTCTCCAGGTCTCCATAGCTAGACAGTGTAATTCCCAGGTATTTTATTTCCATTACTTGTTTAATACTGATGCCATCAATTTATATTTTTTGTCTGGTTGGTTCTTTGCTGACTACTATGGTTTTAGTTTTCTGAGATGTAATTGTCATATTAAATTATTTTGCTCTAATGGATTAGTTTATATGCTCGTGGACCAGTATTTGCAGACTATCTTCATCTTGGGCTATCAATATTGCGTCGTCTACGTAACAGAGTATTTTTATTTCTTTTTTTCCCATTCTGTATCCTTTTCCTTTGTTATAATACTTTTGATGATTTCATCCATGATAAAAAGTAAGATACATAAAAGCCAATAGATTAAGATTAAGATGGGCAGGCCACGTGGTACGGAGTGATGACGACAGACTGATTAGCAATGTATTTTGGGAAATACCAGATGGTAAAAGATTGACAGGAAGGCCTAGAAAAAGGTGGAAAGACGCTGTCAGGGAAGACCTGGAGAAGATGGAAGTAAGGCCATGGGAAATAATAGCACAGGATCGGAATCAATGGACGGCAATAGTAAACGCGGCAAAAACTCACGAAGAGTTGTAAAAGCCAATGATGATGATGATGATGATCCATGATAAAATTGAAGAGCATGAGGCTCAATGAATTCCCTTTTCGTATTCCGCTGTTTATTTCTATAAGTTGTGTAAGTTGTCCATCTATTCTGACTTCCATATTTTGTTGTTTTAATATATGTTTTTGATAGTTTTTATAATATTTAGGGGAACTTCTCTATTATACAGAAGATGGATTACATCTTTGAGTCTTACTCTGTCAAACGCTTTCTTTAGGTCAATCAAACACAGAAATTCTGGTTTATTATACTTTAGTGATTTCTGAGTAATTTGCTTTATAACGAACATTGCATCTGTCCACGATCTTACACTACGAAAACCCTGTTGTTCATCTGCTAAACTTATCCGTAAAATTTTAGTTGTAAGTTTTAGCGTAGTATTTAACAAGTTTATACCTCTGTAGTTTTCTGGTTGTTTTCTATCTTCTTTTTTGAATAGTAGAATTAGTTCGGTCCTTCTTCATTCTTTTGGTATTTTATTGTGTTTTATAATTTTGTTAATTGTTCTGTCATTGCTGCTCCACAATATTTCATTAATCGTTTGGTATCCCGTCTTTACCTGCTGTTTTTCTGTTCTTCAAGTTTTTAAGTTTTTTCCAAATTTCCTGTACATTTATATTAAAGTCTTCATTTGTGGTAGTTTCTGGTATTTTAGGATCTAGCGTCGTTTGTTCTTCCTCTGCATTAAGCTTTTTTAGGTAGTCAATCCACGTATCCTTTTGTATATGTTTTGGTTCTGTTAGTTACTTTACCTCCATTCTTTGACCTCTTATGAAGCGCCATAATTCCTTTTGCAGACCGTAAAAATCATTCATGTTTCATTTCTTTTGAAAGGCGTTCGCAGTGATCATTTTGTATTTTTTTACAACTAACTACATTTGTTTCGTTTCTAATTGTCTTGTAATGATGGTGTTCCTCTTGTGTTTTGGTTGACATGTATTTCAGATAAGCTTTTTACTTTTCTTTGCATTTTTCCTTTACTTCTGTACAAAACCATGGAGTTCTTCGCCTGGCGAACAATTTATTTTTATTTATATTTCTTACACCAAGAACTTCCTTGGCCGAGGCTAAGATATTAGAATTAATTTTTGCTCAGCTTTCTTCGACTCCATAACTTTCTGTGATATATGGGTTTCTGCTTTTTTTCATTATTGTTTTTTGGAATAGGTATATTGTGGAGTCATCCTGTAAGCTTTCGACTGTTGTCTTTAACATTTACCGTAAATTATGTACACCTAAGTTATTCCAGTCATTGTGTTAGATTTAGTTGGTTTTATTTAATATATATATATATATATATATATATATATATATATATATATATATATATATATATTATAAAATAAGGATCACTCGATCACTCGAAATTGAAGAAAAAAAGACAAAGATGATGGCTACTTCATCTATTTATTGAAAACGTTTCGCTATCCAATTTTATAGCATCATTAGTTCATCTAAAAAGAACAATATGAAAAACCTAACATCCAATGAAAAGCTATTAAGTATGTTACCTCAAAAAGATATGTAGCAGTCAAAGATATTCACAATTATTGTAAAGAAGCTTACGGCAATGGACATTATATAATTATGTTGTATAAACAATAAATTAAACTAAATACAGTTGACAATTTTCATAAAATTAGCACAGCAAAAAAACATGTGGTAGTAGTACATGTATGTTAAAAAAATATATGTAAAAACTTTATCATGTATAAAAAACAAAATTAGTGTAGAAAAGAACTAAAAGGTCCAAGAATGCACTTCTAACAGTAATTAAATAATTAAGATTTCATTTTAACTTTAGGTGGCATTATTCTAATGTTTAATTAAAAATTTTAGTAATTTAAAAGTAATAATGAAGTTACCACTAAGCTTGTCGAGTGTTGCCGGTGAAATGAAGGCAACAGGTGACAGATGCCAAGAGGTCAACTAGTGACAGATCAACAAGGCGTATTACTACCAACTCCAGTACAATAGAGCGGTTTATTTAAAAAGTATGACAAAATTTGGTCGACAAACTGTCTGTAAAAACCAAAAAACTGAAAGGAAAAGGTGGTTAAAAACTCCTTTTTTCTCTCCAGTAATCGGTTGAGATGAAATAAAGAACAAACAAGAGAAGTCAATCCAAAAAATCATATGTTAATAGTTTACGTTGTGACTGGTTAGCCAGCCACAGGGGAAGGTTGATCAAACTTCCAACAGTCCAAGGTTCATCACATCTAGAACTGAATTTAATAAGATTCTATGAATCAATTTGTGATAATAAAGTTGTATTAAACTATTTGTATGGAAACAATTGATACAATTGTAGAAAAGCAATGTTGACATGAAATCATGCAGTCATGAAATGTAGGTTGCATAAATCTAGGATAATTTAAAGGAAGAGTTTATTATTTAATTTATTTTAATTTATATTTTAAAATTATTTAAAGAGAAATTATGTAAAGAAAACACCTTAGGTGACAATTTGTAATGTAAATAACGTAGTAAGCCTAATTCTGCAATATTAGAGCATGATAAATTTGGCTCAAGTTACTAATGTCTATTCTCTTATTAAGAGTATTAGGGTGTTTATGTCACCTCGGAGTAAATGGAAAGGGTCTAAAACCACCTTCTGTACCACCGTATGCTCTGTAGAGGGCTTCGAGAACGTCTACGAAAGCACCTCTACCCAAGTCCACTTTCAGGTTATGGACTTGTGAAAGTTGTCTTCAGATGGACCTGTCTTGAAAAAGACAGGTTATTTCTTACATGACGAAAATATTCGACGAAATAAACCATCAGCTTTCTTTCGGCGACTTGCCTTGATAAAGGCAAGTTATTTCTTACATAACCACAATAGGTCGAAATAAAACACCAAAATTCACGTTGAATAATAACTCATCCACAGAGTAGGAAAAGGCTAAAAGAAAGCAGACCCCCAGAGCACTAAACTCTCGGAGAGCCCGTGAAGGACTGACCGATTGACCTGAAAATCGCCAATTTTTATACTTTCTGAAGTAGCGATTAGGGATTTCCAGGTCAGGGAGGGGCCAACGGGAAAAATAAGGGGCGGGGCGATGCGTCTCGAACGTGAACTAGTCGCGTCCGAGAACATTTAAGTATATGACACATTTCTAGAAACTGTCTTTTAACGAGATTACGTTCAGAACCAAGAATCTTCACTTCATTAAAATTTACTCTGTGTTTAGTGTTAATAGCATGCTGTGCAAGGGCACAAGTATGCTTGGATAAGTTAATATCACTGCGGTGTGTCGTGAGACGCCCTCTCAGTGATCTCCCCGTCTGACCGATGTAGCACGAGTCACAATCAGCACAAGGTAAATAATAAATGACATTAACTTGTTCCAGAGGGGACAAGGGTGATTTGGTTTTTGAAAACAAATTTCTGACAGTCTGGGCATTCTTAACCGCAATTATAACAGGAATGTTCTTCTGTTTATACAGTTTATTAAGTTTATCAGTAACATGAGGAAAGTAAGGTAAAGATGAGTAGTGGGTGGTAGGAGTCCCAAGTGCAGTACCAGGCAGAACAGTGTCATTAAAAGAATTATTTGATGTTATTCTAAGTTGGTCACCATTGGGTATATCATTTAAAGAGGAACCATAGCTTTGTACAAAAAGGTATTTGTTAATGAGAGAAGAAGGATAAGAATTCTCAATGAGAATATTTCTAAGTAATGAAGGGATTCCATTCGATTAACCGGATGTGTCAATCTATTCAGCCTGCAGCTTAAAGCTTTAATTAAGTTTAATTTGTATTTGAAAGGATGGCAGGAATGGTAATTAAGGAACCTATTAGAGGCCATAGGTTTTCTATACCAACTTGTGGTTAAGGTGTTATCTTCCATTCTAATGACACGCATGTCTGGGAAGGGAATGCTATTTGTGTGGGGGTCCTCAAGTTCAACAGTTCAAATCTAAAAGACCCAAACGGTCAGATACTAAATCATCTAGTACAAAATTAACTAGGATGGGAGAGATAGAGGAACCCATAGGTGTGCCAAAAATTTGAAGATAATATTTGTCATTAAAGACCAAAAAATTAGTGTCAAATACTAATTGCTAATACTAATATATATATATATATATATATATATATATATATATAATATATATATATATATATATTATATATATATATATATAACAAACAAAAGATACTTTAAAATGTATAATAACTCATAAAATTATACAGCTGCTCCATATATCATTAATTACATAAATACGTAGCTTTCTAATTGATGCCTTCTATAATTTCTATAAATAACATTTCAAAACAAAACACTAACTTTTAGTTATCTACAAGTCGCATTTATGTAAAACTTTATATGTACAGAACTCTTTACTTTCTCTGTAACTTTGTTGAGAGGGTTGTTTAATACACAAACTGCCAGCGAATGAGGTTAATGAATAAAGTTGGAGAAATATTATTATTTGATATATGGACAAACTAAATTTAAACTGGTATAAAAAAAATTAATATAAAGAACAACACTAGAAATCCTAAGATTTCTACTTGGCGAAACTAATTTCTAAAAACGATTCCCTTGCCGACTAATTTATCACTATGTCTGCTTTGCAAGTTGTAGAAAGCACAGTGGTAAAAATTTGAATTTAGTTTCGCCGAGTAAGAAGTTTATACTTAAATTGAAAATTGATGAACCAATTTGCAATTCTTTAATCCGTATTAAACTTCTAAAAACTGTACACATGAAATACAATTTTATAATGTAATGTTTATAAAATAAAGTGCTTATTGAAAATGGAAAATTTACCGAAACATTTAAGCAATAATTAAGTACATAGTTTTATTTACAACAGTCCGACAAACCCAGGATACCCATATTACGAAACTGAAATCGAAAACAGGAAAAACTATAAGAAAACAAGAAAAGCACCATTGATCATTGGAAAGAAGCAAATCGTTGCTCTAATAAACGAAAACACCCGAATTACAGACAGAAATGAAATAATACAACATCATCATCTTGGTGCTACAGCCCTTAGAGGGCCTCGACCTTCTCAAGCTTTCTACGCCATTCTGTTCTGTCCCTTGCCTGAATTTTCCAGTTGCCGACTCCGATCTTCTTCGCATCTTGTGTTACCCCATCCATCCACCTCAGCTTTGGTCTACCCCGTCGTCTCATTCCCACAGGTTGCGCTGTTAGAATCTTTTTTATCATGTTCGATTCAGGGGCCCGGGCTACATGTCCTGCCCACTGCAGGCGGTTTCGCTTAATTATAGTGGTAATATCTTTACCACCAAAGGTATACTTGTAGATATTCTGCAGTTCGAAGTTATATCTACGCCTCCATATTCCATTCTCACAGACCGCTCCAAATATCTTGCGTAGCACCTTTCTTTCAAAAATGGATAGAGCGGATTCATCTGTTTTCGTTAGCGTCCATGCCTCTGATCCGTATGTAAGAACGGGGACTATCAGTGTTCTATACAGCCTTATACGAGTTTTTTGAGACAGACGTCTGACCATAATAACACCTGTTTGCAATTATTATTCGCCTTTTTATTTCCTCAGATGTATTGTTATTGGGTTAACCGATGTCCCTAGATATATGAACTCATTGACTGCTTCGAAGTTTTGGTCATTGATGATTAAATTTGTGTCAACATTTCCAGCTCTTGTGTTTGTGTTAGTCGCCATGAATTTGGTTTTATTTTGATTTATTTGTAACCCCATTCGTTCTGCTGCTGCTACTAGCTCGGTTAGGATTTCCGCAGTTCTCGCCCTAGTTCTTGTTATAATGTCCACGTCGTCTGCATATGCTAGAATTTGGACTGATCTATTAAATATTGCTCCCCTGCTATCTAAATTAGCGTCTCGTACAACTTTTTCTAAGGCGACATTAAAAAGCTGACACGCCAGCGCATCTCCCTGCCTTAACCCCCTATGTATTTTAAATGGGGTTGACGAGTCGTTTTGAATTTTTACTGCTGATAGCATCTTCGCCATTGTCACTTTTATCAAACATATGAGTTTTTTTGGAATTCCTAACTCATTCATAGCGTTGTAAAGACTTGGTCTTAAGACACTGTCGTATGCCGCTTTAAAATCGACAAAAATATGATACATATCTATGTTAAACTCTTGCGCTTTTTCCAGGATCTGTCGTAGTGTAAAGATCTGGTTAATGGGTGAACGTCCAGGCCTGAATCCTGCCTGATATTCCCCTAGAAAAATTTCAGTATAAGGATTTAATCTCTCGTGCAAAATATTTGATAATATCTTGTATGCTGTATTTAGGAGAGTTATTCCGCAGTAATTTTTGCATTCCAGTTGGTTTCCTTTTTTGTGTAACGGGCAAATTAAGCCTAAGCTCCATTCTTCTGGCATTTGCTCCTCAGACCAAATTCTACAAACAATTTCTCGCATCACCTTGATGAGCTGCTCTCCACCGTGCTTAAATAACTTGCTGGGATGCCATCGCTACCTGGGGACCTATGGTTCCTTAGTTTTTCTATAGATATTTTTACTTCATCTACCGAGGGGGGTTCCACGAGTTCCTCATTTCGGTATTCCAGCTCTATATTGTTAGTAGGTTCCCCTTCCAGCAACTCTTGAAAGTGCTCTACCCATCGTAAAAGGATGTCCTCTTTGTTGGTAAGTAAGTTGCCTTCCTTATCATTACAATAGTTGATTCTTGGTTTGAATTCTTTTCTAATACTATTTATTTGATGGTAGAACTTTCTTGTTTCTCCGTGACTCATATGGCTTTCGAGCCGTTCTAACATGTCATTTTCCGAGTCTCGTTTCTTTTTTCAGTGTATGCGTTTTTCCTCTCTCCTTAAGTTTTTGTATCTATCTTGTATCTATCTATCTTGTGTATAATTGTTACGAAATAATACAACTCGTGACTAAATTCTGCAGCAAACTACAAAAAGCCCCTGACACACTTAAAAAAGTAATCAGTAACTAAGAAGATTTACTAGAAGTCCTTCCGGAAGAAGTAGAATCGACAATTACAAAAATGAAAAGCGGTAAAGGAGATGAAATAGATGGTATAATAGTAGAACTGCTTAAATACGCTGGCTACAAATCCTGGAAAATCTTAACAGGCATATTTACGAACTGTAAATAGTCTCATTCATAAGTAAGGTAGCAAAGAGGATATCAAAAACTACAAACCTATAAGTCTACTACCAATTATATACGAGATATTTACAAAGGTAATAAACAACAGACGCATTAGATGCTGCACAGCCGAGAGAACAAGCTGGTTTCAGAAGTGGATTCAGTAGCATAGATCATATTCATACCCTTCCAGAACTATAGGAAAATACATTTATAGATTTTGAATTTAATTGTATGTATCTCAAGGCAGTATTAGAAGCTTTGACCAACCAAGACAAACCATACATAGAAACCTTTGCAAATATATACAGACAAGCAAAAGTTAAGTTAAAAATTTATGAAAACACTCCAGAATTTCCCACTACCAGAGGCGTCCGACAAAGAGACGCAATATTACCAAAGCTCTTCACTGCAACTCTAGAAAATATATTCAGCAAAATGAACTGGCAGAACAAAAGAATATCCATTGATGAAGAATATCTCAGCCATCTAAGATTTGCAGACGACATCGTTCTGATTGCTAATAATCCTGTGGAACTACAAGAACTTATGAGCGACCTAAATGTAGCTAGCAATGAAGTTGGCTTAACAATGAGCTGAACAAAAACAAAAACCATGTACAACGAGCTGGTGGATGTCCAAGATCTAATAATAAAAAACATTGCACTTAAGACAGTAGACGAATATGTATATCTATGACATCATCATCATCATCATCATCCAGCCGAATTTTCACATCCATTGTTAGATATAGGCCTCCTCCAAACGTCTCCAGTTCTCTCTATCTCTAGCTGCTGCAATCCAGTTTGTTTCTATTCTCTTTAGGTCGTCGGTCCATCGGGTGGGTGGTCTGCCTCGACTTCGCTTGTCGGCTCTTGGTCTCCACTCCAATAATCTCTTCGTCCATCTTCCGTCTTCCATTCTAGCAACATGTCCAGCCCACCTCTACTTTTGTTTATTGATTCGCAGTATATTATCGTCTACGCCAGTTCGTCGGCGTATCTCCTCATTTCTTACGCGATATTTCAAGGTCAGGCCCAGCATTGATCTCTCCATTCGCCTTTGTGTTACCCTCAGTTTTTCGGCAGTAGCTTTCGTTAAAGTTAAGGTCTCTGCTCCGTAGGTCAAGACTGGTAAGATGCATTGGTTAAATGCCTTCCTTTTCAGGTGAATTGGGATATTTGTTTTAAAAATGTCTCTCATCCGTCCATATGCCGCCCATCCCAACGTGATTCGTCTATTTAGCTCGCAGGTTTGGTTGTCTCTGGTTATTCTAATTTCATGACCCAAGTATGTGTATTTATCGATTAATTCTACCTTGTTGTTATTGATCTGTATCTCTTCGCTGGGAACCATATTGGACATTATTTTGGTTTTCTCGAAATTTATCTCCAGCCCAGTTTCTTGTAGTATGTAATTCACTTCTTGGAGCATGTCTTTGATCTCTCCCAGATTATCTGACAGAAGCACGATATCGTCCGCAAAACGTAGATGGTTTAATCTTTCTCCATCGATGGATATTCCTTTCTGTTGCCATGTTAGTCTTTTAAATGCATACTCAAGAACGGTAATGAACAGCTTTGGTGACATGGTATCACCTTGCCTGACTCCCATTTTTATCTTTATTTTATTAGTTGCAGAATATAGACTTATGGTTGTTTTGGCATTTTCATATATATTTTTAATTACATTACAATATCTGTGGTCGATCCTGCAATCTTGTAGTGCTCTTAGGATGGACGGTAGTTCCACTGTATCAAACGCCTTTTTAAAGTCTACAAATATCAATATTTTTCTATATGGGTTTTTAGGCACTGCAGATGATCGTTTGTGCTATAATTAGGGCGGAAACCAGCTTGTTCCCGAGGTTGGTAAAAATCTAGCTTTGTCTCTAATCTATTCGTTTTTATTCGGGTGTATAATTTATAAAGATGGTTAAGGAGACTGATTGGTCTGTATCTTTCCAGGTCTGCAATATCTCCCTTCTTGTGTAAGAGTACAGTTATTCAATTATTCCACTTTGTTGGGATATTTTGATTCCATAGGCATAGATTAAAGAGCTTTTGAATTTTGGCTATCAGTGCTGAGCCTCCTAACTTTATCGCTTCCGTGACGACACCGTCCTCCCCCGGAGCTTTGTTATTCTTCATCTTTTTTAGAGCCTTGTAAATTTCGTCCAAGGAGATTTCTGGAATATCTTCGGAACCCTGATTTTGGACCTTCCTCTGTTGATATTCGACTATATCTAGAGTCGATTGGTTGCTATATAATGTCTCATAGAATGATTCCACAATTTGTAACAAATGTTCTCTGTTTGATGTGATGTTGCCATTTCTATCCTTGACACTATACCTATGACAATTAATACATAAATCTGGCTCCTTACTTTCAGAAATCAACAAAAGAATGAAACTGGCTTAGGCATCTTTTGGTAGAAATGCAGGGATATTCAAATCGAAGATGTCAATCCACCTGAAGAAAAAAGCATTCGATCAGTGTATACTACCAATCATGACATACGGCTGCGAAACTTGGACACTAAATAAAGAGATAAATCGAAACTTAAAATCACTCAAAGGTCAATGGAGCGATGCATGCTAGGTATAAGAAAGAAAAATCGAAAAAGAATAGAATGGATAAGACAGAAAATCAAGGTTACTAATGTAATCTATAGAATTAAGTCCTTAAAATGGCAGTGGGCTGGATATTTAGGGAGAAGACCTGACAATAGGTGGTCCACTAGAATTACACTGTGGTATTCAAGAGGCGTCAAGAGACCAAGAAGACATCCAAATTTTAGATGGGACCATGACATAAGGCGGTACAAAATGGTACAGAAAAGCTAATTTTAGACAATAGTGGACAGAAATGAAGAATGACTATGTAAGGAAAGCGCCACCATAATCATACATCTTCTACAAATGTCGTTATTTTCTTCTGTCAACCAACGCCTCTACTATATTTTCTGCCATTTTCATTCTCTGAGCTCCCGTCTTTTTTAGTGGGTAGTAGTGGGTAGTAAGCTGCCGCTAGGTTGTGCACACTTCGGGAGATGGCTATGAAATACTATGCGTTTCTATTAGTTAAATACGTTATATTTTTTATATATGTTACGGGTACACCCCGAAATTGGGGTGTACCCTAAACCCAAAGTATCCGGGTAAACCAGTTCTACCCGGATACTTTGCGTATTATCAAAATCGGCTGGATAAAAGGCAAAGGAGATTATAACTTCTTTATTTATCCGGGACATTTGAGATATATGTCCAATGTCAAATGAATAAAGCAGTACACTTTAAACTTTTATATCAATAACATTATTTACCTTTAAATTATATTTGCAATTATATTATATTCTGTAAAACCAGGAAAACCTCCACCAGCATCTTGTTCATAATATTTCACTATAATCTATCATGTCGAAATTGAAATTGAAATTGAAAATAATATGAAAAATTACTCTTGAAGAGACTAAAACCAATTATAAAGAAAAAACATAATTTCTAATAATTATGTTTGATGGTGCATCAGGTGAATAAAATATCAGATATAGTAGGAAAAGCTCTCGAAGAGGAAAAAGTAAATTCTGCAATTTTTCTCGATGTAGCGCAAGCTTTTGACAAAGTATAGCACGATGGATATTATCACAAATTATGCTAATTACCAAAATAATATTCTCAACTACTAGAATTAAGAAAAGTTAAAGCTGGAGTTCCACAGGAAAGTGTCGTGGGCAGTGTTATACCTGCTCTATACCAGGGACCAAATACCTTATGCAAATACAGCAAAATATTGACATTATATGCCATATATGACATTATATTCAAAGCTACGCTGAAAAGCGTATATTAAAAAAAAGAAATAATTTGAAATTAAATTTAAAACGATGTACTGGTTGATGTGGAAAAAATTCGGCTCTGTCTATTTACAACAAATTGTTGTCCAAAAAGATATAACTAAGCATTCATATATTTTTTTTAATTGTTATATTGCCAGATTACATTAAGAGCCTAAGAATGGATCCATTGAATTCTGACAGGCAACGGTGGGGGAAATCTTTTTTGGACATCTACCTCACAGAACAAGACACCCTGGCATCTTTCGGCCGAGTAGGATACTAGGCCAGAAGACCCCAGTTTCGTGCCGGATTAACCGTGTTCTGGATAAAACCTTTACCACCGTTCCAGAGAGGTGGTCTTGCCACTTAATAAACAACTAAAATAAAAAAACTAAAAATTTCTAAATAATCATACCTACTACCGTAGATCAGAAAATGTTCTAGACGTTGGCCACAAACTAATAAATAATATTAACCATAAATTTTAAATCCATGACTCAATTTCCTCCTCTGTCCTCGTGTTCCTTTTTCTTCATTACCCCAGAAATCAGACAGTGTACTTCTTTTCATTCTTTCTCTCCTCTTCACATTATGTTTACAATGTTTCACTTAAAAATGTGGACGGGAGTATCCGGTTCCCCACAAACAGTAATGTCTGCCGAAGCAGATTTGCCTATTCTATTTGTGAAGGTGCCAAAACTACCATGTCCGGTCAGAAACTGCGTCAGGAAGTAGTCTAGTTTCCTGAACTTACACTCCCACCACATATTCAGATCGGGAATAAGCTCTTTTGTCCACCTTGTCTTTCCACTATCATTCGCCCATTCTCTCTGCCACTCTACTATCGTTCTTTCTCTTTTAATCTCATCTATTATGACATCCATCCTCCTCGCATACATCCTCGCTCGCTCTTTGCACAACAAAACGATTGGTATCATCGCTCCAATGACATATAGAGCCTCATTTGAAACTGTCCTATATGCGCTAGATACCCTGAAGCGCATTCGCCTCTGCGAAGTCTCCATCAGCTTACCGTATTTCGTAGTGTAGTACACTACAACACACGGGGTCAGCGTAGGTTACCACCGCGACTGGAAAACTCCATTTAGCACCTTCTTTTGGTGCTACCTGCACCTCCAATGTTTGGCATCAGCCGTATCAACGCCTTCAGATTTCGGTTCGCCTGTGAAGCATTGAGAGCTTTATACAACTAATACCGGTAAAAATCAAATTTATTTTTATTCCAAATTTAATAACCAAAATAGAAACGGTTATTTATTTGAACAGGACAATATAGTGTTAACCGGATAAATCCAAAATAGATCGAAATATTTACAAATATATAGCTTTATTAACAATGCTCGGATAATTTTACCTTTATCGTGATCATCAGTGGCGGCTCGTGGCTTAAGAGACAATGTCGGCAAAGTATTTTTTGTCTCCTCAGATAGGTATACCGTCTAATAAAGACTTCAATCATCATAGGAGATTTTTTGTTTTCTTGTTTTTTGTTTTTTTTTCCTAGTATCCTATAAATTTAGAACCTAAACATGTTTATAAATTAACTCTAGTCTACGTTGTTTGGAAGTAGCAAAATCGGTAATAACGTCATCGTAAAATTTATTAGAGTTTTGGAGAGATTTTAAGTTTTTTTTTCTATGACATTTGAGACAAGCTTGACATTCTCTCTTGTTTCATGGTATTTCGACAATACGTTTTGATTCTTTTAAGGCAAGAGAAATCTCGTTCATTTGAGGTAGACGTTGGTGGTAATGAGAGAATTAATGACGATAATTTATTAATTTCGGTAACAGTTTGTTGTAATGAATTGCAGTATATAAAATTATACATATCTTGTAACTTACCCCATCTTCCGAAAATATTTGGATCAACATATAAAACTTTTAATTCATTTTCTAATTTTATTTTATTAAAGAATAATGGATAATTTTTAATGAACCTGTCTAATAAATATCTTGGAAATTCTTTGGCGTAACTTTTAAATTTTGAATCGTCAAGAGGTCAAAAATTTGCAAATCTTCAAAATTCGAAAAACGAGTACCTATCTATTTGCATTAAGTATAATAGTATCCAAAATTTCAAAATATACTCGTTTTTCGAGATCTGTTTCTGTTTTATGCCTTTGTCTTTTTTTCGGGGGTTCGGAAATATCAAGCAGGTCCAAAACGTCACTGCGTACATATATACTGGAAATTACTATCATTACGAAAATCTCTGAAATTTTGCACCAGTCTTGCTATTCTATTTTTGGAATGAATAATGTCAGGTAACTGATTTTAAACAACATTGAATATCAAATCGGTTTGGGTAAACACTTTCTTAAAAATATTTAAAAGTATGTTAAAAGAGTAATCATTTAATAAAGTTTTCAAACCGATTGCTTCACGGATCGATATATCATCACTTTCAAAATCGTCACATTCAATAATAAAATCAAAAAGCTTCTTCCAAAAGCTTCCAAAAAACGAAAATCTGCTACAGTGAAAATTAACCGAGATTTAAAATTCTATCGCGTCTGACAAACTGTTGGCATTTTTTTTCGAAACAAACCGTTCTAAAACGGTAGTCCGTTTAGGCGAGCTTGAGAAAAATGAAGCAAGTCCGCTTAAACTGACAAAAAAAGACGATATTCTTTAATTTTTTTACATGTATCCTGCAAAACTAAATTCATTCTATGTCAATTGTTTTAACTTTTGCCTGGAGACCATTTACTTCACCAGACATCACGGCAGCGCCGTCATAAGTTTGCCCTACCAATTTATTTTTGATATCAAAAAATTTTAATCTGTTCTTTAAAACACCAAAAATAAATTCTGCCTTATGGCTTTTACTCACGTCTGTAAAACCTAAAAACCTCTCATAGATATTACCACGTAACGCGTATCGAACAACAATTGATAATTGTGAATGACATGATATGTCGGTAGTTTCATCTACTTCTAGTGAAAAGCAAATGGTTTTCTGAATCTCAGATTCAATTACGTTACACAAAATGTAACTAATTGATTCTATTAATTCATTCTGGATTGTTTTAGATACACCGCTAAATGTCTTCAAATCAGAAAGTAAATTAGAAAATTCCAAATCGTTTTTTTAAACATTTTTATTAGTTCTTTATAATTACCTTGATTTAACGAATGATCCGATTCATCGTGTCCCCTAAAAGATAATTCTTGACAACTTAAAAAAAATTACAATATCAATTAAACGACGTAAAACTGCGTGATTATTTTTTACAATTTCGTTATGTTTAATAGCATTTTCACGTTGGGCATTATCTAATGAAACATAAATATTTTGTTTTCCTAGTAAATCTAATTTAATCTGGCTGTAAGTATGATCTTTTGAAATATCATGTTTATGTAAAGCCCTAAATAATTCCTTTAAATTATCGTAACCAGATTCACACCACGGATTTTGATGTTTGCCGAAAATACAATGCAAGGCTAACAGAAAAGTTTGTTTTTTATTTACTCCCGGTAAGCCATGAGTACTTGCTGTACAAATTATCTGAAAATGATCTATTACTTTCCTTACAAGCACTAATATTTATAAGCTGGGACATTTTAGGCAAAGGACGCCCCTTATTTTTAATAACAATTTGTTCTTCGTATGGAATAGATGAAAACAATATCAGACTTATCAATACCTACAGTTTCTTCCATGGCTTGCATTTTTTAGGTTAATTTACCTGAATTTGTTTACACTTTAATTAAAAAAAAAACTTCCAATATGTCAAAAAACCCTTTAACCTTTAACTATTTACGGCAGACGTAACGTATCACAGTATTACTTTAGAAAATAAAAATAAATCACAAAAAGAAAGGCTAGTTCGTGCACTGAATATCACTTCACTTTACTAGTTACGTTCTTATATGAAATAATATTTCATCCCGCGCTCGTAATGTAGGTACAGTTCGCGACCAATCACCAATCCAAATGAAACATCGGCAAATTTAAATTTGCCGTACTTGGTAATTAAGTACTTGGTAATTAAGTTCATATGGAAAGAAATGTATATTTGGTTGCTAATCAACTAATATTCCGTTGATTTTTACAAGTAAATCGGTTAAGGTTGGGATCGGCTTGCCGAAAAAACAAAACGTGCCTTTTTAAGAAATCACAGGCGGATGGATGTCTCCGATATCGGATCATCAATTTGAAAAGTGTCTACGCAGGGATTACTTAACGCTCAGATTGGACGAATTCTTTTAAAAACCATAAATAAAATTTAGTCTGGTCGAATTCTTTTAAAAACCATAAATAAAATTTAGTCTTTATTATCTCGCAGATATTTTTTTATTTCACAAAAACAAATGACATCAACTGATTACCTGCCACAATTATTTATTGAAATACTGACTAAATTAAATATTAAAAAAATCAATAATATCTATAAAGGTGTGAGTCGGCACTGCCGACCCTGCCGACCCTGACCGGCCGCCACTGGTGATCATTTTAGTATTTTTTCCAATATTCGTGTTTTAACCGTAACATTCAATTTCAGTTATAAATCTCACTCACCGTAATTTTTACTAGCGATGAACATAAATTAAAAAAATATATTTGTTTATGAAATACTGAAATAATAATTAAAAAATTTTAAATCCATCAGTTATGTTATAAAATCCTGTATAGAGTTGACCTTGATCGTGGCCTAAACTTCACCTTCACGAACATTCCTCTGACAATCCTTATATAACATACTATTTATGTTATTACTTATAAAAATGTAAACGTAACTGGCATTACCGAGTCATAACTTTGAACGTCATTTCTAATAAAGATTTCTCGTAAAATTTCGTTTCGTAAGCTTCGAACATCGACGATATTAGGAAATAATAGTATTGATACTGTATTAATGAATACAAGATCCTTTATATATTTTTTACGATGTGCTCCTATAATAGGTAGCACAATAATAATAAAATTGCTTTTAGATTGGTAGTTGTACAACCCATAAATTCGCCAGTAATGGTACGTATATCGAAAAGATAATAAGTTCTAAGAGCATCACGAGTGGTGAAACTTCTAAAATTACACACCGTTGGTTCATTATTGGTGATAATAGGTTAAATGGCGAAAGTTGTAGGACGCGGACGTGTTGTTTAACTATACAGTGCAGAAGACATTGCACAGGAATTATCAATACTAATTGCATATGTTCATATTAAGTTTATATTAACGCATTTCAACACATACTACTTAAATGCGTTAATTTAAGATACCTACTTAAAGGAATAAAAAAATTCCAAAATTAAAATTAATAATACGAAAAAAACGAATCATTGCATATTGAAAATCAATAAAAAAAATTATTGTTGGCAACGGCAGTAACCAGTTAAAAACTACCATATACGTACTAAATAATTGACAAAATATATAAAACAATATAGATAATAGAATCAACGTCATTTGTCATTCGGAAAAACAAGTAAACCAAAAAATAGGAGTTCTCCTATTTTTTGGTCCAAAAAACTCCTGGTTCAGGAGTACAAAAAACAAAACATGGATACATATATTATTCAGGTAGAACTGACCCAGAACATCGATATGGAACAACTGTTATATTAGTTTCGAACAAAATTGCTGAATCAGTCATTGCTGAATTCATCCCTCTGTAATAAATAATGTTGTAGGGGTTGTAAATAACTTGTTGTAACTTAGTTGCCCAAGTTAACTTGTTGTAACTTAGTTAGTAGTTACTTGTTGTAACAATATGTCTTGAGCTTAATAAATGCTTCTTGACATTCAGTAGTCCATTAAACTTTATTTTTTCTAGATAGTCTGTTACGTGGTGTGGCTATTTCTGTAGAATTGATGACATGTTTTCTATAATAATTTGCAAATGCAACAATCGCTTTACTTCTTTTGCATTCTGCGGTGTCTGTTTATTCGAAATATTATGTCCTAAGAGTTCCTCTTCTAGCAAAAATATGAACATATTTCTGTTCATCGATTTTCCGTCTATGTCAAAAAATAAAATCCATACTTGTTAGTTCTTCTTGCATCGTAAATAAAATTTTAAATATACGGGTCATATTAATAAATAATCAACCTGTTCAGTTATATTGTACTCATTTTATAATTGATGACCTTGCTTACCATGCAACTATATCAAATATCTAATAGTAAGTCGTTATGTAATGTTTATGCTAGGAATACTGGGTTTTGTTATCATAATAAAATATTATGAGTACGGTTTTTCTTTTATTTCGTATCTTTTTGCAAAGTTACATTTTCTTTGTATATATGGGTCTTTTTCCGAAAAAATAAATATATCTGCATATTTTGAAATTTTCTATGGGCCTTTTTTCTTCAAATATTAATGGTTTTTATTGTGCTTAATATTTGTTCGACTTTTTCTCTTTTGTTTTGTTTCTTCCATATAAAATATAAAATTTTCCTGGTTATCTATCTTCTAATTTATATTTCTCGATTATTTACATTTATGATTCCTATAGGTAACACAATCTTAATCGGTTTATCTATTAATTCTTCTGTAAATTCCTTCGCAACTTCTGGTTTCTATATTACTATAACTGTTTCTTCTGCATTTTGTATTTTGTATCGGTTCGATCTCGAAATTAATTTCGCCTAATATGTACTAATATAGACATATATTTTTCAAAATAATTTGTTCTTTATTTTTCCGCATGTGTGCGTACTTATTTTATTTAATATCGTTTCTTCTCTTGCATATAAATACACTAATTGTATATATTATATTCATTATTTATATTCATTCATACTATATTCATCCTCTACGATTTTGGTACTTCGCATATGTATATTTCTACATTTTTCAATATCTTATTTCCTTTTTTATATTATATCTCTATATCTTATTGCTCATTTTCCTAACCATTTGATTTTGTTTTTGACCCGAATACTCAGTCTTGGTGAGACTCGGTTTGCTCCAAAAGACAAAATTGGTAGTATATGCGCCTCCATATTATTTAGTACCTTTCTTACTGTTTGCTTGTGGGTTTTATGTTGTAATATAATTTCCTCTAAGTTCTTTATTGTGCAAACTTCTTTTTTCAATAATTTTTCCATTTACTTCATTAAAAAAATCATAATTTCAAATTTGTTTTTCCATTTTAATCCATTATGTAGTTACTGTATTGTCGTGCTGGAGCCGCAGGACTCTTAGCGGGTTGGGATTCAAGTACCACCCTAGCTTATCCTCTTAGCAGCCTCCTGCTCGACGTAGATTCTCACCATTAAGGTCGAACCATATCCAGTTTGTCTACATTTCTGTTAAAAAAAATCTTCTTCTGTCGCTATATTCGTATTCGCATGCGGTGCGTAATATGCTCTCGCTGTGCCTCTATTTCTGTGGCATCTCACCTGTGTCCATTGATTATTATTTCTTCTTCGTTGTGATTGCCAATCTCCTCTGTTTCTATTACGATATATCCTCGTATCATGTCTTTCATATTCACTTATATTTCTATAATTTTTGTTTCTATATTCTTTTCTTTCTTCGAATTTATTTTTATAATATCCATATATTGCATTCTTACTTTCTTTCCTCATATCAAAATCGTATTTCTTCCTGTAATTTAACACTCTTCCTTGTGTGCTATCTTCTGTCTCGTCGATCGATAAAAATTTGTACATTACCTCTTGTGGGGTTGTAAAGTTGCCTGCCTCTAATATTATCTTGACTTTGTCTGTGCTGGCATTACGTTTCATTGTAGCTACTACTGCCTCTGTTGTGTATTTTTTCGCTAGTTCCAATGGCATTCCTTCCTCTACGTATGCAACTTTTAGCTGTTCCGCTAATTCTTCAACTTCAGATGCATAGACCTCTGCATCTTTATGTCCTTGTCTTTTCTTCGCCAATTTAGCTATTATCGTCTTCGGACTGTCGCCTCTCAGTTCTCTCTTCAGTGCCTCTGCTATTCTTGCGATTGTATCTTCTGTAGTTATAACGTTTCTGGCCTTATTAGTTAATCTTGTCTTTATTAATGTTATCGCTGTTTCCTCGTGTCCTATCGCTATTTTCTCAAGTAGTTCTAGTGCATCTAAAAATGACTGCAGTTTACCTGCTCTTCCATCAAACGCGCTGGGTAACACCTTGCTTGCGATATTTAAAAATTCGTTGATTGTAAGAGCCATACTTATTTCTTGCTCTATGTCGCTATGTTCTTCCTTCTTTATATGTGTTGTTTCTTTGTCATAGGTAAAGAAACTGGCTTGAAATCTTCTACATTTTGTGTATATTCTTTATCCGAAATTTCCATAATGTTATTATCGTTTACAACTTTTCTATCTCCAGTGAGTCCTTGTATTTGCAATGATTCGGCCGTTTCAATAAAGGTATTTAAATCTTCTTGTCTAATTTGTACTTCTCCATGGTATATAAATTGTAGTAAGTCTCTTAGTGCTTCGTAAGTCACGTTTGTCAAAATTACTATAGGATGTTGACAGGGATTTGACTTAAAAATTTCTTTAAAATATGGGCTACAAACCGAAAGAACCATTTTATGCGCTTTTATGCATTTTCCTTGTGCTGAAAGCGTTACGTCTACAAAATCTTGACTCTTCCATAATGAATTTATTCCTGAACTTATATTTTCGTGGAAATTGTTCCAACGCAATGAAAATTTTTCTGACGCCATGGTCAATTGTCTTTATCTAAAGTTCTTCTTCTAAATTATTTCCTTCCTTATAAATGTAACAATAATTCTAAATATCCTATTATATCTAAATAGTTAAATAAAGTCATATCCAATTTCTTCGTGTATATTACTTATAGAATTTGTCATCCAAGCAAATTTATATCGTATCGTATATCGTTATATCTAATATTTCCGATCTGTCGGTGTATTTTCATGGTCAAATATAAATATTCTTAAAAATATACCTTAAGCAAATAAAAATGTATGACACATTTGTTTCGTTAAAACAATATAAATAGTTATTCAGTGAAAACTTAAAAATAAATTATATACTCTACTTTCAAAGTAATAAAAATTGTATATTCAACATTCTGAACTAGTTAAATTCTTTATATTTCTAATAACTTTCTCAAGTAATAATTATTAATTTCAATTTGTTAGACTGTATTTATATAATAAGGGATAAAAAATAAATTTACTTACATAATACATTTAATATATGATCCTTATCACTTCACCTTTATCCATATTCCATTTATCCATTTTCCATTTACTGTCCATTGTCCTTAGCTGGAATGCTGTCGCGGGGCTCTCGGCTGGTCTGGTCCGGAATTTCCTTATCTGTTGATGCATTTTCCTATTTCGAAATGCATTGGTTCCATATAACATCTAGTATGCTATTTTCCATCTAAACTTCCAGTGGGATTTTCTTCTCAACATCTCTGGATGAAGATTCCTGGTTTCTAGCACTTCAGGATCGCCATGTAATAAATAATGTTGTAGGGGTTGTAAATAACTTGTTGTAACTTAGTTGCCCATTTATTAATCACTACTTGTACACTCTTTAATGTTACTTAATCTTAAATATGTTAGTACTTAATTGACGCTGACGATATGCGGCATTAACTTGCCATTTTGACGGTACATTAATTAAGATCCCTGAGAGAATGATTGTTGGGGCTTTTATAGAAGTCCTTGCTATATCAGCAAAGGTTTACTTATTAGTATGTCAAGTGTGTTCATGACCTACGCCAAGCATGTGGTGATCGGCAATAGCGCTGATTTAACAATTCTAATTAGAGTATGTTATTTATGAATGTCCTTGATTCAAATTACTAAATATATTTATATAAACATAATGTTAAATGTTACACGGGTATGAATTATAATATTTTATATATGTGAATTCTAATATTTAAGGAATAACATCACACCTCTAAATGATAGAGTAGCAATGTTGAAATTACAAACAACTCACAGAAAACTAAATATTATTCAGGTCTATGCTCCAACAAGTGACAAGTCAGACGAAGAAATCTAAAAATTTTATAACAACATACATGAAATAATGCGACTGACAAAAGGAGGTAAGATAACGATGATCATGGGTGACTTTAACGCTAAAGTTGGTCGTGGTGCTGAAGGAGATCACATACGGTCTAGGTACCAGGAATAATAGAGGAGATAGTTGTACAATTCTGCGTAGAAAACAATCTGTTAATAGCCAATACCTTCTTCAAACAACATTCTAGAAGGCTTTACACATGGAAATCACCTGCAGACAGAAAAGACAGAATTGTTAGAAATCAAATTGACTTAATTTTGCTCAATAACACCTTTAAGAAGTACATACAATCTACGAAAATATACCTTGGAGCTGATATACATAGCGATCACAATCCAGTTATAATGGATTTTAGATTAAAACGACTTCTCAAAGTCAAAAAGGAAACAGTCAAAAGAAAAATAGACATCTCACAACTGAAAAACCCTGAACAGAAAAAAGAAATAATTATCAAGCTTGAGGAAGAAATAAAAACGATCGAAAAATTGGTACAGGCAGACATTAAAGTGACATGGACTGCTCTTAAAACAAAAATATCAAAAATACAAGAAGAAGACATCGGGTTCATAAAACACAACAAAAAACAAGAATGGATAACGCAAGAGATCATGGACCTCATGGAGGTAAGACGAAAACATAAAACAAGCCCAATAGAATACAAGCAAATCAATAAAATCATTAAAAGTACAGGGAGGCGAAATAAAACTGGATGTCAACCAAATGCCTAGAAATCGAACAACTTCAAGAAATTTTCAGAATTATAGATACACGAATTTACAAGAAGTGCGAGTTTCAGATGAGTGACATACAATTCGGATTTCGAAACGGATTGGGAACACGAGGGGCTCTGTTTGCTTTAAATGAGTTAATGCAACGATGCAAAAGATGATCGAAATTCTGAGAACAACTGGAGTTGACGAACAAGACTTCCGAATTATCTCAGAACTATACTGACACCAAACGACAACAATTGAAATAGAGCACACAACATCCGAAGATATACAAATCCGACGAGGAGTGAGACAGGGCTGCGTCTTATCACCCCTTTTGTTTAATTTATATTAGGAGTCTATATTAAGAGAAGCATTAGATCAGGTCCAAGGCGGAGTTAAGATTAACGGAATTAGCATAAACAACATCAGATATGCTGATGATACTGTCTTAATAGCAAGCAACGCACAAGAACTACAAAATATAATAAATGCAGTAGTTCACCACAACGAAATGTTCGGTTTACATCTAAACGTTTCCAAAACGAAAACTTTAGTATTTTCAAAGACACCAATAAACGTACACGTGTATGCCAAGGGTCAAATGATAGAACAGGTAAATTCAATAAAATATTTGGGAGCAAATATCAATAGTCAGTGTAATCCAAAAAAAGAAATACTATCAAGAATCGAACAAGCAAGGAAAACATTCATGAGCATGAAAACATTTTTTACAAGATCAGACCTTAGTGTGCAGCTTAGAATCCGAATGATTCGATGTTACGTTTTTTCTGTCTTACTGTATGGCTGTGAAAGTTGGACAATGAACTCTAAAATAGAAAAAAGAATAGATGCCTTTGAGATGTATATATACAGACACGAATATTGAGAATTCCATGGGTATAGTATTTATAAAGTCAGTTGAAACATTTCTCTCCGACTCGATTTATAAGGGCAGTTCAATATTATATCTACCGGTAATCAAGTTAAAAGTATCCATAACACGCATCAATGTTTCAAACGCATTTGAACAATCTTCGTAGTTCGTAGGAAATAGATGGAAGAAAGAGGGAATGAAAGATGCATATCATCAGATAAATATTGGACATTGATATGTTAATCAAAATCATCAATATTTAACACGCTACTTGGAGGTCCCCTTCTAACCGGTGGCGAAGGCCGCGAAGGGTACAGATAAGAAACTCTGTTGAATCATGCCAGTGCTGTACACCTAAAATGTTTATTGTTTTACGAAGTATAATAATTAAATCATGATACTGTCAATATGGCCATTGCCCTTTAATTATAAATTATTTTTGTTGCTTAATATAACATGTTACCCCCTCTGTGGCTCAGTGGTAAGAGCGCCTGCCTTTAAACCTAAAGGTCGTGAGTTCGAATCCCACCTGGGTGGAAATTTTCGTTTATTAAAAAAAATTAATAAATGAAAGTAATTTCTATCCTTGTGTGATCGGTACACACCGGAGTTACCGCAGACGTTCGGATACAATTAGCGTCTCTTAGCAAAGGCAATGACATCGATTTTGATAAGTATCAAGACAATTACTCTACACACACAAGCACACACACACACACACACACACACACACACACACACACACACACACACACACAAACACACACACACACACACACACACACACACACACACACACACACACACACACACACACACACACACACACACACACACACACACACACACACACACACACACACACACACACACACACACACACACACTACATTAATAAAACTTATCTTGATTGAGACTGACTGAATGACAATTGTCCAAGCCAAAACACACACAAAAAAAAAATATATACATGTTAAAAACTTTTGTATACACGTATGTACTTAACGACAGCTTTAAGTAATTTAAAATTGTCCTTTTTCTATTATTCATTAATCTATATTTGATTATAGAAATAAATGATGCGCCCATTTTAAGGTTTGTCGGCAACTAGTTTTTTGGGTGTTTCAACTGACTTCATAAATACATACAAAGAGTTACTAATGTTGAGGTACTTCGTCGAATGTGTAAACAAAAAGAATTATTAAGAATAATCAAAGAGAGGAAAATGCAATACTTGAGTCATATGTTGAGAGGCGAAAAATATGAATTACTTCAAGTTATACTGGAAGGAAAAGTACAGGACAAAAGATCAGTAGGAAGACGCCAGAACTCATGGCTGAAAGACCTAAAGAGATGGTTCGACCGCTCATCTGCAGAAATCTTCCGCGCAGCAGTTTCCAAAACACAATTGCCACTTGGATCGCCAGCCTTCGAAAGGAGACGGCGCCATGAGAAGAAAAAGAAGATAATAGAATCAACGTCATTTGTCATTCGGAAAAACAAGTAAACCAAAAAATAGAGTATTTCAAAAAACATCAAATTACTGATTTTCTTCTTCTAAATGTGCCTATCTTCTAGAGATATTGGGGACCATATTGACCCATCTTATTCTATTTACAGCAGCTTGAAATAGATCAGTTGACGTTAGACTAGTTCATTTCCTAAGATTGGCCAGCCAAGATATACGTATACGTCTTTCTTCTTCTTTGAATGCCTCTCTTATCGGGGATATGTCCTCTGTTACCCTCAATCTTGCCCTGTAGAATCAACTGTAGAAGTCGGTATTTATCATTACGCATGATGTGGCCGAAGTAAGCCGATTTTCTGTTTTTTATGCTGTTAATAATTTCTTATTCTCTGCCTGTTCTTAGCCTCTGGAGAATAGTTATGTTACTTGTGTGGTGTATATATTACACCCTTAACATATGTCTGTAACACCACATTTCAAATGTCTCCAATCGTTTTATGGCATCTTCTATAAGGCTCGAGCTTTCTACTTCATAGACGAGGACACTAAAGACGTAACATCTAAGAATTCTTTTGCTTATATTGATACTTATGATAAGTTGCAGAGAATCTTCCTCGGGCTGTTGAAAGAGCTTCTGGCTTTTTTAATACGAGTTTTTATTTCGTAGCTGTTTTTACAATTATCCTTAATATTGCAGGCCAAATAGCATATTTTTCCACTCTTTCTAACGGTGTATCGTTAATTGTAATTTGGGCGTTTATGTCGGTGTTCTTACTAATGTTCATTATTTTTGTCTTCCTGCAATTTAGTTTTAGGCTGTATTTGTTACTTCTTCTTCTGGTTCCTATCCGTTTCGGATGTTGGAAATCATATTGGCAATCATAACCTTGCTCGCTGCGGCTCGAAACAGCTGCGATGAGGTTTTCTTAAACCATGTTCTTAAATTCCGCAGCCATGATATTCTCCTTCTACCGGGTCCTCGCTTACCTTTAACTTTACCTTGCAATATAGACTGTAGCAGGGAGTAACGGCGCTGATTTCTCATAATGTGTCCCAAATATTGCAATTTTATGCGTTTGATCGTAAACACAATCTCTGGTTCCTTCTTAATTTTTCCTAGAACTTCCTTGTTCGTGATCGTTGCTGTCCATGATATTCTCAGCATTCTTCTATAAAGCCACATCTCAAATGATTCAAGTTTTTTAATAGTGGTGTTTGTAAGCGTCCATGCCTTCGCCCGTACAACAACACAGAGAAAACATAGCATCTCAAATGTCTCATTTTTGTATCAAGGGATATGTTGTGACTTTTGAAGATGGCGCTCATTTTGTTAAAGACCCTTCTTGCCTTTCCTGTACGGCACTGTATTTCCTGTAAGTTGCTCCACTGTTCGTTAATAATAGTTCCCAGGTAACAATACTGTTTTACTCGCTCTATCTGCGTCCTGTTAATGTATAGATGAGCCCCATTTATATTCTCCTTGCTGATAATCATTTGTTTCGTTTTGTGGGTATTAATGTTTAGTCCGTACTGTTGACTGTACTCGTTTATTCTGTCCATTAGCCTCTGAAGTCCCTCTAAACTATCTGCTATCACCATGGTGTCGTCGGCATATCTAACATTGTTTACTCTTTCACCATTTAGAAGGATACCTTCGTCTATTCCGTAAAGATCCTCGTTAAAAATTTTCTCTGAGTACATATTAAATATCAACGGCGATAGGATACATCCCTGTCTAACTCCACGTAGTATTTTTATGTGATCTGTTTCTTCTCCGTTAATTTTCATGTATGCGGTCTGATTCCAGTAGAGTTCTGAAATTATTCTGAGGTCTTTGTCATCCAGGTCTGCCTCTTTTAAAATGTTTATCATCTTTTAATGTTGAACTCTGTCAAATGCCTTTTCATAGTCGATCAAGCACGCGTATACGTCGCAGTTAACGTCCCTGCATCTTTGAATCAGTACCTGTACTCCGAAAAGTGCCCCTCTGGTACCCACTGCGTTAATGAAGCCGAACTGTCTGTCCGATATTTGTTCCTCGCACTTCTTATAAATTCTTCCATGGATGACTCTAAGAAACAGTTTCAACATGTGGCTCATTAGGCTGATGTTTCGATATTCTTCGCACTTTTTAGCCCCCTGTTTTTTAGGTATCGCTGTGAATTCTGATTCTAGCCATTTATCAGGGATGATTCCTGTATTGTATATTTTATTGAAGACAGCCGTGATCCAAATTATTCCTTCTTCCTCCAAGAGTTTTTAAAATTCAGCTTCGATATTATCAGGCCCTACAGCTTTCCTGCTTTTCATCCGTTTTATTGCTTCTTCTACCTCGGATTTAAGTATGTATGTCCGGGCCCGTCATCCTCTCTGAAAATGGATGCCTATAATCCGTTCTTTGGTCTAGAAAAAGTGTCTCCAAATATATTCTCCATCTGTTTTTCATCTCTTGGGTGTCAATGATTAATTTTCCATTGGTGTCTATGAGTTTCATTTGTGTTCGCTTTTTAAAAGTACCCGTTATTTCTTTTACCTTTCTGTGTAAATTAAAATTGTCATGCCTGGCTTGTAGTCTTTCTATTTCTTTACATTTCTCTACAGCTTCTTTTTCTTTAGGTTCTCTTATTTTTCTTCTGATATAAACTTCAAGATTTCTCCTTTGTTTCTTTGTTTGGTTTTAGCAGATCTTGTTTAGTTTTCTTAATTATTTCTTCGAATTGATTGATTTCTCGTTGGATGTTATTTTCTTCTTTTAGTTGTTTAACTTGGTTGTTAATATATTCCCCCACTTGCTTTTTAACTTCCGGATGTTGCAGGGCTGTCATGTCGTAGTTAGGTCTAGACTTTTTCTTTATTGTCTTCAGTCTCACATCAATGACTCCCACTAAAGTTATGTGGTCAGATTCAATGTTCGCTCCTGGATATGTTTTGACAGGTTTAAAACTGTTTTTGAATCTTCTATTTACCAATACATAATCTATCTGGTTTCTAATTACGTTATGGGATTTATCTACTGGTGCCTTCCATGTATACAATCTCCTCGGTGGTAGTTTATAAAATGTGTTTAGAACCACTAGCTTGTTATCTTCTGCGAATATTTCTAGTCTGTCACCTCTTTCGTTTCTTTGTCCTAACCCAAAAGATCCGATTAGAGACGTTTTCCGTTCGGCCCCAAGTTTTGCATTGAAATCCCCCATTATGATGCTGACTTCATGTTTAGGTATTCGTTCTAATATATCCTCTATGCTTTGGTAGAGAGTCTCTACTTCCTCGTCGTCTTTATTTGCAGTGGGAGCGTATATTTGTATTATGTTTACATTCACTGGATTGGCTCTTATTTGCAGTAGTATTACTCTGTTGGACCCTGGAACAAAATTTAAAATACATCTACTAATTTTTCTCGTTATTATCACACCAACTCCATGCTCTAGTTTTCCATCTAGTGACCCTGAGTAGAATATTCTGTTATCTTTTTTGTCAATGCTTCCTGTTCCGGGCCATCTCATCTCACTTATTCCCATTATGTCAATGGTCATTCTTTCCATTTCCTGAATGGCATTATCTATTTTTCCACTCCTTGCCTTAGTTTTCACATTCCATGTGCAAATTTTAAAAAATTGTGGTTTTGCTGCTTTTTCTTTTCATACATATTCATAACTGTCCCCCACCCCCCCCCCCCCCGGAGATCCGATTGGGGAACTTACTCCGGAATCGTATTTAGTTGTGAGCATTACCATATATGATTTTATACTAGGACTAGTTAATGGAATCTTTAATGTAGTGGTTGTTCTCGGCCTTCTACATCCTTATGCCGTTGACCTCTACTGAGGTTCCTTCGCCTTTAGGACCACTTTCCCAACCCCTGGACAAAAGAGTGCCCTGTCACCAGCTCATCTGCCCGAAGCCGTTGGCCAGTAAGTCGGGGATTGCTTATACCGGCAATCCTTCGGTGAAATAGGTGGGGGAATATAGGGAAGGAATATGGGGTTTGGGTAGGATAATATTGGGGTTTGGACCTGGTTTCCTCTAATTAGGGAATGAAGGAAAAACAGGAGCTCGCGTGGGCAGGGACGCTACCTCCCTGAAGTAAGTCTACCCTCTATCGGGATCATAGAGGGATACCTACCCGCTACCAGAGAGAACAGTTTATTCTACACAAAAAGTGCTAATAAATATTTTTGTTTAAAATTATCTAAGATACATTTTCTATTTAAAACATTTTTTCCTATGGCGTACAGATTCTTGGTAAATCGATATTTTGCGTTTTGAACCTCCTACCAGGAGGGTTTTTGGGGGAAACCCGGGGTAAAAGTGGTAAACTTTTGCATCTTTTTTGGGTACCAAAATTAATATTCTCAGCAGAATTCAGCTTGTTCGTCTGATTTTTAGAGGACAAATCTCTAACGACTGGATTGATGTTAAAACTAATTCTGAAATATGGCTGGAATAAAATCGATTAGAAAAAATTAATATTAATGGAGGCCAAGGGGATCAATAATTATTATCAGCGACTATTTATTTAATGTGAAACTAAAAAAAACTGAAGATATCGGCAAATGTAGAATTGAGTTGATTTATAAACGTAATATATTTAATATGTTTAGTAACAATTCATGCACAGACATGACAGCAATATTTTAAAAATGAAAAACTATGTAAAAATATTTATGATAGATTATTAAATAACTATCAGAACATCAATATAGAACGGCTATATTATTATCGGATAACATTTCGCAGTTACTCATAGAGTTTATCCTTTTAAATATAAAGTAACAATTTTGAAATTACGAACCACCTTAAAAAACGTAAATATTATTCAGGTCTATGCTCAAACAAATAATAAGTCAAAGCAAGAACTCAAAAAATTTTATAATAACATGAGCTGACTAGAAGATAACAGTGATCATGGTGACTTTAATGCAAAGATTGTTTGTGGTTCTGAAGGAGGCAACATAGAGGCAGGTCTTGGTATCAGAAACAATGGGGAACAGACAAGGGACGTAAAAGATAGAATTATTAGGAATCAAATTGGTTGCTGAACCACTAACATATACTAAAACCTACCCTGTATGTGCCAAATTATTAACATGTATCTAAAAAAATATATATGCTTGGAAACAACACAGAGAAGAATTTTACAACAAATACGTGTAGATCTGCTAGCAGGTGGTGACTATATTGGATTGGATTGGTGACTCTGTGGATGTTGGCAATTGCGTTGGTCCATATAACTTTATCGACAGCTGCTCTAAATAGATGTATGGTAGTCATTCCTGCCCACTGGCTGATGTTTTTTCAACTACGATGATAATAAGAAGATAATAATTAATTAAATTATTTTCTACGTATTACCAACTTTATAAGTAAATTGTTATATTTTATTTATTTATATATTTTACACTAAATTTGAGCAGGGGTCACAAAACCCATATGCCTATCTGATTACAATGTTGTATAGTGAGCAATTAAATGGTAACATTACAATAATTGAATATTAAGTAAAATAAATATACAAAAACATAGGTAATAGCAAGTACTTACTTACTTACTCCGTGGCGTTACAACCCTTCGTGGGTTTTAGCCGACTCGACAACATGCCTCCACTGTTTTCTGTCTTGAGCAACCTCCATCCAATTCTCCACGCCCATAGTGCTTAGGTCTCCTGCTATATTATCTCGCCACCGGAGACGAGGGCGTCCGCGTGGTCTCCTTCCAGTTGGGACTTCCTCCCACACCAGTCTTACTGTTCGTTCGTCAGAATGTCTTCTGAGGTGTCCTGCCCATTGGAGTCTTCTGGACTTTATTTCTTTTATGATGTTGGCGTCTGGGTAAAGTTCTTCAAGCTCTTTATTAGTTCTTATCCTATATTGTCCTGATGCTTCATCAAGCACCGGACCAAAGATCTTCCTTAGGATTTTTCTTTCCCAAACACGTAGTCTCTCTTCATTTGCCTTTGTTATCGTCCACGTTTCGCTTCCATACATCACAACGGGTCGTATGATTGTTTTATAGACCTGTATCTTCGTACGTCGTGTTAGTTGTTTTGATTTTATAAGGTTTTGGAGGGCAAAAATACATCTGTTGCCGGCCTGAATCCTGTTGTTTATTTCTTGTGATCCGTTATTGTCTTCAGTTATTGTTGTTCCAAGATACTTGAATTCTCTAACGCGCTCAAAGTTAAAGTCATCGATGGTAATGTTCTGACCGATTCTGTCTCTGCTTTGGTTATTGCGGCTCATATACATATATTTCGTCTTGTTTTCGTTGATTTGGAGCCCCATCTTCTCTGCTTCCTTCTCAAACCTTACGAAAGTCTCCTTCATCCTTAATCGCGTGTTTCCTATTAGATCTATATCGTCTGCAAATGCCAGTAGTAAGTTTGGTCCTTCTCGATGAAATACTGTATTCGGTTTTTCGATTCTTGCACTTCTGATTATGTGCTCCAGAGCTAAGTTGAAGAGTTGTGGTGAAAGTGCATCTCCCTGTTTTAGTCCATTGTTTATTTCAAATGTCTCCGAGTATTGTTGTCCAACTCTCACCTTACATCGTAACCGTTCCATACACATCCGTATCAACCGGACTAGTTTTTTTGGAAAGCCAAGTTCCTGCATCGCTGTCCACAGTCTGTCCCTACATACTCTATCAAATGCTTGTTTAAAATCTATGAACATCTGATGAAGCTCACGATCAAACTCCCAGCATTTTTCCATTATCTGTTTTATTGTGAATATCTGGTCAATTGTAGAGCGGCCCGGTCTAAATCCGCATTGATAATCTCCAACGATTTCTTCTGTGTATGTTTTGGTTCTTTCTAGCAGGATGTTTGCAAGGATTTTGTAGGTGGTGTTTAGGAGTGTTATTCCCCTGTAGTTAATACATTGCTTTTTGTTTCCTTTTTTGTGTATTGGTACAATAACCCTTCTTTCCATTCATCTGGCATTGTTTCTTCTTGCCAAATGTCTTGAATTAGCTTGTATATCGAACTGTACAACGCTTCTCCTCCATGTTTTAAGCACTCTGCGGGTATACCATCGCTACCTGGTGTCTTATTATTTTTGAGTTTTTTAATTGCCTGTATTACTTCTTCGTATGTCGGGTATTGGTCTTCTATTTCAGCTGTATGTACCTCTATGTTTGATGTACTTCTGCTAGATTGGTCATTCAATAGTTGATAGAAGTATTCCTTCCAGGTTTTTAAGATTTCCTTGTCATCAGTGATAAGCTGTCCACTGTCGTTTTGAAGAAAGTTTCCTGTTCTTGCTTGGTACCCGGTCTTGATATCTGAAACTCCTTTAAAGAACTGCCTCGCTTGTTTGTTCTTTCTTTTTTCTTCTATATCTCTGATTATTTGTTCCTGATACTCTCTCTTCTTCCTTTTCATTAGTTTTCTTGTCTCTGTTCTTCTTTGTCTATACATTTCATTGTTGTTGTGCGAGGGGTTTTGTAGCATGTTCCTTCTAGCCATATTTCTTGCTAATATGGAGTTCAGGCAATCATCATCGAACCATTTTTTTGTTGTTTTCTTTTTGTGTCCTAGTATTTCATCTGATACGCTTGTCAGAGCTACTTTGATATTTTTCCAAGCTGAGTCTATGTTGTTATAGTCTTCTGTCTGTGCTAGAGCGATTTTTATAGCCTTTTGAAATTTCTGTTCTGTCTCCTTATTACGTAGAACTTCGGTATTCCATAATTGTGTTGGTGTATTCTTGTGTGTTTTTTTGGACGCTATTCTTGTCCTTATCTTCGCTTTTACAAGAAAATGATCCGTGTCTCCATCAGCTCCTCTTAGGCTTCTTACGTCTAGACAGTTACTACCCCTCCTGGCATCTACTAGAACATGATCAATCTGATTTCTTGTGACGCCGTCGTTGGAGACCCATGTTTGTTTGTGTATATTCTTGTGTTCAAACATTGTCGATTTTATTAGTAGATTGTGGGATGCTGCAAAGTCTATTAGCCTTGTTCCATTATCGTTGCTGACATCGTGAAGACTATGGTTACCTATTGTTGGTTTGTACGCTGCTTCCTTCCCAATCTTTGCATTGAAATCTCCTAAGATAATATGCATGTCCTGTTTAGGTAAATTATTTATCAGTTCCTCTAGTTTCTCGTAGAAGTTATCTTTTACATGCTCTTCCTTTTCCTCTGTCGGTGCATGGGCAGCAACTAGGGAATAGTTATGTAGTTGTCCTTTGATTCTGATATAACAAAGTCTTTCATTAACGGGTTTGAAAGTTAAAACTGACCCCACAAGACTTTCCCTGACTATAAAACCAGTTCCGAATTGATGTTCTCGTTCGCTTCCGCTGAAAAATACTACTGATTTATTAGTTTTTAGTGTACCTTCTCCAGTCCATCTAATCTCTTGTAAAGCAGTTATGTCCATGTTTCTGGATTCAAGTTCTTTGACCACCTGAGTTAGGGCTCCAGGCCGATATAGGCTTAGTACGTTCCAGGTTCCTATATTCATTGTCCTTTGTCGTCGCTTTTGTCGTCTTAAAAGATCCGTCCTTATCCGAGGCATGTGCTTCGTTTTCATAACTATGTTTTTTTACAAGAAGGAATAGTTAGTCCCTTGCTTAACCCTCCTCCTTTCTCATCCTGGACTTGGGACCAGGCAACGGCGGAGTTAGGTAATAGCAAGTGTTTAGTACAAATTAAATATTCAGCTACGGAGCAAATGGTCATGCAGTTTATTTTTGAAAATATTGGCAGATGGAGCATCTATGATCTTAGCCGGAATCCATATCGAGAACACTAGATTACAGAGAAAAAATTGTCTAGTTATTATTAAAAAAGTTTCCTTTTTAAACTTGAGTTTGTGGCCACGAAGACGATTATCATTGTCTAGTATAAACATATCCCCCACATTTCCAAAGTTGGCTATATTCAGTCAAAAGTGAGATTGGCCATATTCAGTCTTTCTGTATACGTAGGTCTTGGGCAACCAAAAGACATCCTAGTGCACTGCCTCTGTACGTTTTCGAGAATATTACGATCGTGCACTAATACGGACACCAAACAGTTCCGCAATATTCCAGAACTGGACGAATGTACAGTTTACACAGATGAACTGAGCTCATAAATGACACTTTCGCAAACGTTTTATTTAGTAGGTATAATTTACTGTTAGCTTTTTTAGAAATATGCAAAATATATTCCGACCAACTTAGATTGTTATTAATTGTAACACCTAGATCATTATATGATGTCACTGTTTTTAACACGCGCCCGTTAATAGACTAAGGAAGGCACGGATTATTTTTACCCATGTGAAGAACTACACATTTGTCCACATTAAGAGGCAGCATCCAAGTAGAGCACCATTCCGATATGGAATCAAGGTCATCTTTTAGTAACTGGAAATTTACCGATAGATTGGAAAATAGCTTCCTATCATCTCCATAGAAAGCTTTGTTGCATTTAATGTGAAATTGTAGATCACTTGAATATTCTATGAATAAAAGTGGGCCCAAAACTGATCCTTGCGGTACCCCACTTAAAACCGTTTTCTCAACTGAAAAAGAATCCCCAACTCTAACACAAAACTTTCTGTCTGTTAAATACGCGTTGATCTATGTCAGTAATTGACCACGGATACCAAGGTGTTCCAATTTATGTAATAGTCTTCGCTTTGGAACTCGATCAAAAGCTTTAGCAAAATCGAAGTAAATAATGTCTACCGGTGCTTTTCTGTTTAATGCTCTTGACTATTCATTGCTCTTGCTCATAGACCATTGACCATATTAAGTCGAGATCAGGAGACAAATTATTTTTTAGGCTTTGAAGATGATGTTTAACTTTTTTAGGAGTAATAATTATATTTTCAAGGGAAGCAGAAACTCGTGACGAAGTAATATTAGGCAACTGATGATTAGTGGGTTCGATAGAGAAAACCTTATAAAAAGTACTGACGAGGACTTCGGCATTCTCATAGTTACTTTGGGATATATCCTCATTATCATTTTCCAGTAAAGGTATAGAACTTTTGTTGTCAACGATCTAATATACTTGTACAATTTTTTACAGTTATTACTAATGGCTATACTCTCTTCGTAGGCAACACGAGCTTCATGTAGAGATTTCTTTAAATCTTTCTCTCTCTCTCTCTCTCTCTCTCTCTCTATATATATATATATATTATATATATATATATATATATATATATATATATATATATATATATATTAGTAACTCCATTTTTTTCTAATTTGGACTTTATACAATGGCTAAGCTTAATATGTTCCAATCTTATTTGTGGCAAAAAATGGTATGTAAAGTATTACTGGTGGCCTAAATATTCTTATAAGAAAACGAGGAGCGCCTAAAAGGAGGACTTCGCAGATCGTGCCGTGACGTCACCAATCAGTTTCTAAATGTAAATAAATTGATGTCACCACAAACACTTGATTTTTGGTATACCGTATAACCTAAGAAATTATTTTTTGACTGTCAATTCGTTGGTATTTTAATTGTAGATTTCTTTTTTCAAAAATAAAAGAAAATGGGAGTGTTTTGTCTTGAATGTAATAAAATGTTTCAGACCCAATCAAGTCTTAATCTTTTATTAACAACTGTGTACAATATATTTGCTGATCACTGTTGGTGTACTTAATCCAAACCTGTTAAAAACTCTTCATTACACCAATTACAATTGTCGATCCTCTCTCAAATATTATACCTTATAGTTACATATTACATATAACTTATTCTGTACTTTATTTGACAAATAAATATTTGACATTTTATCTATCGGTAAGTTTATTCGGAACTGAAAGGGTACCTTTTTCATCTGCCAGATAAATACTTAATCGGAGGTAAAGAAACTTCCCTTATCATAGCGACGATCTTATTATATTTAATGCAACATGATTGGTGACGTCACTCCATCTTCATATCTGTCAAGTGTGACGTCACGGCACAATCTGCGAAGTCCTCCTTTTAGGCGCTCCTAGAAAACGTAGTATATACTTTGAAGACCAAGGTAAAAGCATAGTAACTCCATAAGCTGTCGGATTTATTTATCGTGTACGCTATTTCGCGCGCGGTAAACAGCAGTATTTCCACACTAGTGTTAGTCACCTTAATTGGCAGAGCATTTTAGTTGATAGATAATTCACAGTAACAAAAAATAAAAGCAAAAATGAATTCCTCCGTGCTACGAAAGTGATTATTCTCGATCCAAAACTACCAAGAGGTATCTAGGACCAGAATTAAGTGATGAAAAAATGTACAAATTATATACCTCAAGTGTGAAGAAGAACATTCCAAAGAATGAAATTGTTAAATTATGGCTGTATAAAAAAATTTTCAATATTGATTTTAATTTAGCATTTAAATCGGTTTCCGTGGATACTTGTGATAGTTGCGATCGGTTTATGCTACAATTAAAAATCTGCTCAGAGCAAGAAACAATAACATTATGGCGAAATTATGAACAGCATCTTCAAGAAGCAGAAAGTCGATACAAAATGAAATCAAACGATAAAAATGAAAGCAGACAATCAGCTGGAAAAACTAAAATTATAATGTGTGATTTGCAGAAATGCTTGCCTACGCCTTGTTTGACAAATAACCAAAGTTTCTACTAGCTGAAATTATGGACTATAAATTTCACAATATATGACGCACAGAAAATAAATCGTATTTCCTTATCTGGGATAAATCCGAAGCTGAAAGAGGGCGCATTGAAATTTCCTCGGCATTAACTAAATGGGTTATGACAGTTTTATCACAAACTGATGTGGAAGAATTGGTTATTTGGTCAGATAATTTCCCTAATCAAAACCGCAATGTTGTGGTAATGATGAGCTACTTTTGGCTTTTTGAACATATGTCCTAATTTAAAAGTAGTTAACCATAAATATTTACTGAGAGGACACACTCATTTAGAAACTGTCCAAGTGCACACTATAATTGAAAGATTTGTAATAAAACAGCCAATAATGCAGATCGTAACGCCTTGGGATTGGCAGCAATTAATCAGTTCCGAAGGTGCTCAGGTAATTAAAATGGGCAAATATGACTTCAAAAACTTTGATCCAATCTCCATTCATCAGTAAAAAAAAATATTTAATTTCTTCATTTCAAATGTAGTCCAATTTCAAGTAAAAAAAGACACGCCGACCATAATTTTTTATTAAGAGGCTTTTGAAGAAATTAGACCCATAGAATTGTACGTCGGTATAAGAACAGCAAGTGCGACCAATCTTCCAGAGCAGTTACTACTACGATATCAAAAATCAAAAGGGATCACTTACAGAAGAAAAAGGATCACTTACTACTCCTTTTACAATGGATCCCCTGTCAGTTTCATAAGTTCTATAGAAATTTAGTTCTTACCAAAAAAAATGTCGATGATAGCCATAATGAATAAATGTTTTTTATCATTTTTTGTGTTTTTGTTTGAGTTTATATAGGCAATTACTATTTTGTACACTGTTTTATCTGCTGGTACATGCCGAGGCAAAAGACATTAAGTCCCAATACTATCCCATATATAAACAAATTTTTTCTCATAGTAGGACAATATTGATTAACTAATATATAACGTTACAATTATATAAATACATAATTTCATATGTCTTCAGATTAAGAATGATTGCAATAATTTTCTGGAACTCATCTTATATTTTCATTATCTCAAAACTTCACTCGATGGGTATACTACCCTTTACCTCTACGGTAGAAAAAATGCTATGGTAATTATTTATTTTTAAGCTAAAGACTTTAACAAATGTCTGTAAATCTATATACAATTCATGAATTAATCAAATATTTTAAATGAACTCTACAAACAAACTAATTTTGTGCAAATCGACAACGACAACATATAATTTCGTTAGAAGCAATTCTTTATTAAAATTTTTTTTGGTAAAGAGATCCTTGCATAAAATCAGAAAGGCGCGGTGTAGAAATATGCTTCGACATCGTTTTTATGAATTTCTCGAGAAGGGACAGTTCTGTGTCATAAAAGAAAAATGACTTTTTATGCAAAAATAGCTGATTTTACAGTATTCTCGGTTTTACGACTTTTGTGTAAAAACTGTCCAAATGAAAGTTGACTCGGGCATTTTAAATTAGTCGTAGTATACATAAAGCTGCAAACAAAAAACTTCGTTTAGTTTTTGTGGTACGATGACCATATCAGGTATATTTACGTGAAAATCTTTTAATGTGTAAATAAAGTTTTAAAAAATTTCTTTAAAGTACACTCACCGGCAAAATTAACGGAACACCTTAAAAATGGGACATGTTAGATGACTCGAATTTCCTAAACCTGTTTTCCGATTTTAGTGATTTTTTTAGTATGTTATAGGTATATTATTTAAGAATATCAATGAAATAATATTGTTGCTAGACAGGTCAATGTCATTTTATACCGGGTGTAACAATCATACTGTGTTTTTTCCTTAAAGTTCGAAACACCCTGTGGAATATACTAGCATATATAAAATATTGAAATTAAAGCTCAATTATAGTCTCAGGCTTTCTTAACATTTTCTTTTTTGATTCATTTGCTTGTGTTGGATAATAAAAAAGTTAGGTACGTTAACAACTAGCCATGTTTTTCATCAATAAATGCTCATTTTCTTCTTAGTTTCACCAGCATATTTAAAGGAACAACCATAAAATCTGAGTATTTTCTCTCTAGTCTATATACTGTTTAGTTTAGATAATATCATAATACGAATGTTGGTGAAATATTTTAAATTTATATTACAATGGTAGTACAATATAAAACCTGTTTAAGAAGAAATAAAACACAAAGATGTCAGACTCAACAAAATACGGATTTTAAACGCATTAACTTTATTGTACAGTTTGAACTTATTAAATTGGTTTTTTATGCATTTTTTTTGGCTTTAATAGCGTGTGTTTCCCCTACGAGCCCTTACAACTGCAGTTATTCGTCTTCTCATACTTCTGATACCGCTATCGATCAATTGTTGGGCAGTCTCTCCCATTCCTCAATCAAAGCAATTGTGACTTCCTCTCTGTTTTAAATAGCAGGAACCCGTGCCCTAAGTTTTCTGCCTAGCATGTCCCACATATCCTCTATCAGGTTTAGGTCTGGGGAACAAGCTGGCCAATTCATCGTTGTTATACCCACTTGTAATAAGAAATATCTCACACAGTCTGCGACGTGTGGGCTCGCATTATCCTGCATTAAAATAAAATTTTCGCCAATATATGGTGAAAAAGGTACCACATGGTCTTGGAGAATATCTCTGATATACTTATCTGCTGTTAATGCTCCATCATCAATCACCACTAACTCTGTTATTGCTCCCAAACATATATCGCCCCACACCATAATTGAACCTCCACCAAAAGGTACGGTCGTAGTAAAATTGAAAGGGGCATTTCGTTCTCCTTGGCGTTGATACAATCTTTCTCTACCGTCGATGTAATTTACACAGAAACAGCTCTCGTCCGTAAAGAGAATTTGACTCCAGTGATTATCATTGCAATTTTGATGTACTCGACCAAATTATAGTCGTGCTAAACGATGGTGTCTCTGGAGTCTGGGAGCTTTTATTGGCACATATGACTTGAGACCGGCTTTTTTAAGTATCTTTCTTACTATGCGCTCAATTAAATACAAGTTTGTACTTGTTATGAACAGACAGAATGACTGTAAAATGTAAAACACAATACAAATAAACAAATTAATTTGACGTTTTGACATTTAAGACTTTCTTGTGACAAGGAGCTTTCAAAGATATGTAGATATAGTCTATAAAATACAAATATAAAGAAATATTGCATTAATAACAGGTTCTTGATTTAATTGCTTTAATTGCTTTAAATTTGCCGGTGTGTGTATTAAATTGTTAACTTCTCATAGCCTACTTTGGGCTTGTTTTTAAACTAAGCAGAAATTGAGGATTTATTGATGAAAAACATGGCTACTTGTTAACGTACCTAACTTTTTTATTATCAAACATAAGCAAATGAATCAAAAAAGAAAATGTTAAGAAAGCCTGAGGCTATAATTAAGTTTTAATTTCAATATTTTATATATGCTAGAATATTCCACAGGGTGTTCCGAACTTTAAGGAAAAAACACATTAGGATTGTTACACCCGGTATAAAATGACATTGACCTGTCTAGCAACAATATTATTACATCGATATTCTTAAATAATATACCTATAACATACTAAAAAAATCACTAAAATCGGACAACAGGTTTAGGAAATTCGAGACATATAACATGTCCCAATTTTAAGGTGTTCCGTTAATTTTGCCGGTGAGTGTATTTGATGCCGTATCGTGTTTTGTAATAATTGTGTCCGGTATTTTCTATTATTATATTTGAGTCGTCTAAATTCAAAACCTGACCCTAATTGTCCATTAAAATTAATTTTAAGTTAAACCGAAAAACTTATTGAAACTTTATTTCTGTTTGAATAGTCTGCATTAAAGTATATTCTTTTTGTTTCGCTATTTCTACACCTAACAAATGGTGTCCATAAATTAATTTATGAGATCCGAGTTTTTTAAATGAAGTTAAAATTTGTACATGTCAGGTTTTTGCATATTATCAGCTTGGACATGTGATGTTTTAACCACAAACTCTTTGTGACAGGAATCGGAAAAACTTTAAATTTTGTATATAGTATAGTAGTATAGTATTAAAATAATACTATACAAAATATTTAAATATCAAAATGTTCTAATATTCTTTCAAACAGAATTTTTCAGTTTCGTTGTTGTATGTTTTCTTCTTCCTTAAAGCATCTTGCGATGTTAGGCAATTAGCCTCGTTTGACGTAGATGCTGTAGGATTTTCGTAAAAGTCTTTCTTGAAAAAAGATAATGTTTCATCGTTTTGACAAGAATCTCAGTAGTACTTTTTACTACCTACCTTTACTAAACCTAAACCTACCTTTACAGCTGGAATGGATGGATAAATATGATCATTCCACTAAGGCCTCTTTTATAAAGGTATTTAGCCGAAACTTCCTACCAAACCATGGTTCTGTAATTTCATAACAAAAAAAGATGCAATCAGAATTATCTGTAGAATTCGATTCAATCATTCCCTAGCACCATCTCACTTATTTAAATTAAAAATTGTAAATTCCCCAAACTGCGAGTGTGGAGAATATGGCACACTAGAACATATGATATTAAATTGTAGTAAAAATAGAATAAAGACCAATATTTTTATGGAAGCCATTATGAAAATAAAAATTTTAGTAAAACCCATCAACCTTTAAAGGTTAATAGTTTCTAACAATTTAGAAGTTTATAAGTTGATATATCAATACATAGGCAGTTTAAAAATAAGAATATGAAATAATAGATTATAAAGACCATTGTATATCAAACTTTTACATAAATTGAAAAAAAAAATAAATAAATAATATAAATAACTAAATAAAATATATTTAAACAAATCAAAATAAAATGTATAAAACAAAATATAAAAATCATTTAAATAATTTAAAAAATATATATTAAATAATATTAATGTAAAAAAATAAATTTTTGTTTGCTTCTTTTAGTTCGTTTTCTACTACTTTTATGACAAGAAACACTGCAGTGTTTTAATATAAAATGGCCCTGAGTAATTTTTTCTGAGGATCTTTAAAATTAGTGGAAAAATGTTTACGATCACTTAAACAATGATATGCACTGGAAGGATTTGTATGGTTTACCCACATGTCCAAATGTTGTAGACATCGATAATGATTTTCAATCACATTTACAAACAATAAACTATAAGATAATGGAACTTTTTATGAAAAGTAGAAGAAGAACTAATCAACAATATTGAAGCTGGCAATGGAATAAGACAGGGAGATTCCCTGAGTCCTAGACTGTTCAAACTGATTATGGTTAAACTAAAAAGAAACTAAAAATGTGTACAAAATGGGAGAAAAACATAAAACATAACTTAAAATAATCTGCTATACAGACGACGCCATACTACTCTCTTAAAGTGAAGATTGTTTACAGCTTATGCTGCACCAATTTAATGTAATCGCCAGAAAATTTAACATGTTAATTTTCCCAAAAAAAAGACGAAATGCATGGTTATAACAGCAAATTTACTGAGATGTAAATTGGAGGTTTTTGGTCAGATAATAGAACAAGTGATGAAGTTTAAATATTTAGGCATCACATTATCTAGCTACGAAAAGCTCAAAACTGAAGTGGAAGATCAAGTAAATAGGGCAAACAGAGCCGCAGATTGCCTGAATATAACAATATGAAGAAATAAAAATATCAGGAAAGAAATAAAAAGCAGAATTTTAAAAACAGTCATCAGACTAATAATGACATACGTGGCAGAAATACGACCTGACACAAAGAGGACAAAAATAATGTTAGAAACAGCAGCGAAGAAAAAACAAGAAAAATTATGTAAGACACTATGGAATAGAACTAGATGTACAAATATAGGACGTAGAAGCAAAGCGGAGAACATCAAGAACTGGATAAGAAATATAAGAGTATGATGATCATATAAAAGTATAATAGGAAATAAAGTATAATAGGAAGACGAGATCAGTAGGAATACCATGAAAACGATGGATTGACAACTTGCTAGAGGCACATTGAAAAACAGTCAGAGTCATATATAGATAAAAAGAATAAGAAGAAGAGAATGGAATAAGATATTTCCTATAGGATATTTCGCTCATTATCAGGGTATTTACTATTAAGCACAAGAAAAACTACTCAATTGGGTACCTTGCAGTCTTGTAGGTTAGTAAAAAGTAAACCAAAATGGATTTCGCGCTGAACTCGCTGCTTAGTGTGACTTTTCGGATTTTTCATGTAAAGCTTGTTTTGTATCCTAAATATTTTATGTAAGATGACGACTTTTATGTTAAAACTATATAGCAACTATACCCATACAGCAACCCTATAGATTACGAGTAGAATGCCGTATAAATTTTAAGATCATAAAGCATGTGATTTGTCGTGTTTTGATGCCTGATTTTTAATTTCATATTCTCAGCTTAATGTATCTATTAAAATTTAATTATGTTAAACATCCAATGTACATAAAAACTTATAATTACTTAGTTTTTAACTAATATAATACTGATTTAATGCATCAGCTGGCATATAAAATTACTTTGGTTAATTATTGCTTCTAAACGATATCCGAAAACGTGCGAAGTTAAGTTTACGTAAGACGGAGAGAACTAGAAATCGATTTTAAATTGGTCCTTTACCTATCTAGCCCCCAGCTTAGGTAATTTATTTTCACTTTCTTGTTCTTTATAGTATGTCGATTAATCTTATTTGAAGATAATATCTCTACAAATATATCAGTCCTGACCGAAGTATATTCTATACTTATGCAGTTCCTTAATACATGTACCAGAAATGTGTAAGCGTAAAAATACTGTACTTTATATATAAATAGATAACATATAAAAAGTGAAATTATACAATTTGTATTAAACAGGCTTAGTTTGTGTTGTAAACGCACATGAAAATAATGTTACATAAAATAAAGTTTCAGGAGAAAATTCTATTATTGTCAAAATTTTTTTGACGTTTTTGTCATTGGTTTTAATTATTTTTTAAAAAACCCGTTCGTTTAATAGTGCATTAATATCTCCGATTGATTAATATGTACCTAATCTATTTGGTTTCGCACTATGTTATTAATCATATATTGGGGGATTTCCAAGTATAAATCCGTATGCGGATACAGTCTATAAAATGTATTCGTTGTAACCATATTCTCTCTACGGATTTAAAGTAGTATTTTCCTGCGTTCGTTCCTAACAACAAGACCGAAAGCACCAAATACATTATCAACTTTGTCTTTTCTAACTTTGGCATTGAAGTCGCTGATAATCATAGTAATATCTTTAGGTTTTTAGACATCTTTAGGAAGCAGGAAGCAATGAATAGTCTACTGTAAACACTATTCCTATACTCAAACAATTTTTAATTGAAGGTGATTACTTGGCAACATCGCACTTAACGAAGCCCTTAATGAAAATTTTCAACGAAATCATATTCCACTTAACAATTTTGCAGAGGCGTATTAAAAAATCTAGAGATAGAGAGAACTGGAGATGTTTGGAGGAGGCCTATATCCAACAATGGATGTGAAGATGGGGCTGGATGATGATGATGATGATGATGTACCAAAAAAATTAATTATTTATTTAAGCACATAAGTAATTACGTAAAAATTAAATCTAAGACCGATAAAATTATTAAATTATCATGTGTCTTTTAACAGGTATCTTATAGTTGTCTAACAAAAAAAAAGTAAAATTAAAATTTTAACATACGATCTCGTCATTACACTTCATTCTCTATTTATAGAATTGCTGTGTGCTGTAAACATTGTATTTTTTTTTCTTAACTTAATTTGAAAGTTTCCTTGTGTTTATTTGTTTATATAAATATAAAAATATATTATGAAGTTCATATAAATTAAAATAAAGTAAGCTAAAATATTATCAAGTGAATGCGTTTATATAGTAGTGCATTTGTTTATTTCAGTAAATTCTCGAAATATGAAATGAAGATGGCTCTAACTACTAAAGAGTTAATAGCTTCGTAAGAAGAAGACTCAGATTGTGAAAATGCTCACTAACTTCATGTGGTTTATTTGCCGTCCATATTAGCTTAGAAAGTTTCTGATGTAGAAGACATTGATGATAATATTATTTGTGAAGAATCAATAAAATCTCATATTGAAGGTACATATGAAATACAAGTGATTGAGAATTCTGAAGATTCTGATTATGATATTCCTCTGAACCACAGATAAAACGTCGAAAGAAAAAACCAGGCAAAAATAGTAAATACAAATTTGTCTCAAGTTGTAACAATAGATACTCATTCGTGGTCAGTAGTAATTCAACATCAGTCTGATTGATATTCAGACAATTAAAAAGATAACCATTGAGGCAAGTCATATATTGAAGTTTGTTCACTCTTTTTTGATAAAAAAGTAATTAAGAGCTTTCTATATTTTACAAATATTTATGCATCCCAGAATAACCGTCACGATTTTGAAATGAATAACATAGATTTAAAAAAAAATGCCGCTACCGTTTAGTTCAATTTGTAGATTACTCACCTTTGATTGAAAGTTGTCCGACTATAGACAAGGTCATGTAAATGTGTCCCGCATAGTTTTTGATATGAAAGCCGATGATCTAAAATTCTTGGGAGAGACGGTACCCGATATTACTTGCGTGGATTGGCAGTGAACTGACAAGTACTCTACAGATAAGATATCTTTCCCTTTCGATAAAATTGACGAAGTCTACAGACCTAATATTTGGCCCACAGAAGCTGCAGTTAGGAGATTTAACTTCAAAAGAAATGTTCAGCGCATAAAGAAGACGGAGGAAGAAACTTAGAAGTTTTTATAAACTTAAACTTAAACAAAATAAAATAAAATAATTCGACAAGGTACGGTAAGCATAATGTTAATTTGCAGTGTATTTCAACTAAAGTCGATATGGTCAATGCTTTTCTTGCGGATCAAAACTTATACGATTTTGGAGCACTGACAAAGAAATTTTGAAAGTGGTGTTGCAATTTACGTAAAAGAAAATCCTATGTATTCTTCACTTAATCTAAATGAATATAATGTAGAGCAAAGAGTTTTGTGCAATGATCCTGATTGTTTCAGTCTTTTTGGTCGAAACTTATAACAACAATATAAAACATTTTTCACTAAAAAAAAGTACGACAAACTGCTAAAAAACTGATCTTTATCTTAATAAATACATTGCAGATTCTACTAAGGATCTCAATTTGTTCAAAGTATATAAACAACAAAAAATTGAATATAATCGACATTTACAAAATGCTAAAAAGTCAGCTTACTGTGATTTTATTACTCATTCCAATAATAAACCTAGAGACTGTTGAAAAATAGTAAATTTCGAAAGAAACAATACAAGATTGAGTTCGTTACAACTTGATTATTCTTCTCTGGGCAAGTCCTTTTTTCGTCCTGTTGTGAAAGACGAGGTCTCTCAAATAATGAAGTCTTAGTAATTCTAGTTGTAGCAGCGTCACACGTTACACAGTAGCGTTCACGAAATTAATAGCAATATTGTAAAAGAAACTTACCAAATAGTTTGTAAATCTTTCACTCATCTTAATTTAATTTTATTAACTGGAGTATTTCCGGAAGTACTAAAATACTCAAAAGTACTATCTATCATCAAAAAAGGTAATTCCTCAAAAACTGACAAACACAGACCCATATTAATCGTTTCTACTTTTGGGTAAGTAATTAAAAAGGTTATCAAACAACAATTTTATTCCTATTTTAAGTCAAATAATTACTTCAGCAACTCACATTATGGATTAAGAAGTGCTCGTTTTACTACGAACCGGTATTTAATGTTGTGAGCCAGATGATTAAGAGGCTTGAACGCGGCAATCGCATAGCAATTTATTTTTGGCGACTTGTCTAAGGCTTTTGCATTTACGGCATTTTGCTCGACAAATTAAATTACTATGGAATCAGAGGTAGCCCCCTTAGGCTTATAACTATGTGGAGGACACTAGGGGGTAGTGTCTTAAGGTTATCTCTCCGATTTTCTATCCGTAAAACATAAAGTTTTAAAACATGATAGGATCTCTTTTGTTAATTATTTATGTCAACGATTTGCCTAAATTTATATCACTATTTGAAATCTATACATTTTGCAGATGATACGACAAAACAAACTAAAACTTAACTCTGATTAAACGCAAAAATCGACAGAACTGGTCTACTCATATCTCACGACTAAAGAAAAAGCTATCAAGTTCATTATTTATTATTCGCCAACTACCAAGGGTTGTCAATGAAACATTAAAAATAACATATTTTTCTTTATCCCACTCTCACCTAAACTATGGATTAATGATATGGGGCAACTCAACAAATGCACATCTAATTTTTAAAACGCAAAAGAAAGCTATCATGATTTTAGCTAAGGTTAGTTATCTAGAACACTGCCAACCTTTCTTTATCAAATTTAAAATTATGCCGCTACCTACTCTGTCGATATTTGAAGTTCTGACTGAAATTCACAGAGAACAGGCCCATTTAATAAAGCAATCTGATATTCACGTTTACTATACGCGAAACTGTCACTACTTACGAACGAACAAATCGCTGTAGATTACGTCTTTTAGATAAAATTGCCTAAACTAAGCTGTAATAGTTTCAAAAAAGTTATAAAAAATATCTTCGGAAAGATTGCTTTTACTGCTCACAAGAATTTATGACTGATTGCAGAACATCGGCTGAACTACTTACCGTCCTTTGTGAAACATGTTTTCTGTTAAAGATGTGTTCTTGTTTGTGATATATTTAATTCCTTTTTTATATACTATGTATTTTTTTTTGACTTGCTACAAACAATATTTTGTATTTGCTAAGTAGGTAAATAAATAAACTCTCTCAAAATAAAAACTTTTACTCTTACCTGTAAGGCTTCCAGATTTAAAGACACTATTCTAATTTTTCTAACCTGTAATGGTGTTTCACCCTGAAGTAGTCCTCACCCGGAAATCAGAAGGGAGGCTCAGTTTGCTTCTGGACGACTCTACTTCAGAAGATGTTATCGCTTTAGTAAAATTTTCGTTACTTAAGAGAGGGTCCAAATACTTTGAAAATTAAACCTACCAAAGAAAATAAAAGAATATTCTAAAAAGCTTCATGTTTCAATCTTGTAACAAGTGAAATGTTAAAACAATGATAAAAAGTTATCACCAATCTTACTCGCTTATTCAGTGTATTATATATATATATATATATATATATATATATATATATATATATATATATATATATATATATATATATATATATATATATATGTATATATATATATAGCCATCAAACAAGATTTTATTCTACAGTTCTATTTCGTTATTGCCTTCACTTTCAAAACAATATTGAAAGATCCCTGTAAAAAAATTAAAATCAATACTATCATTGAAAGAAGTACCTATAAACTAACGATGCGGTGCAACGAATTACCAACTTCATTTAAAACGCACTATTGGAAGTAAAGGAAAAAACTCTGATCAGCAATATTCTTATTTATGGATGATGCTTTGGAAGCGGAAGGATAAAGGTCTTATCCACAAATTTAATCGAGTACTACTGAGGCAGTATCCAAAATCTAACTATAATTTTAAATATTGTATGTATTAATTTTTAATTATAAAAATATTATCACGACATTCATTTATATTAACCTATATAAATTTTATTTTATGTAATAGAAATAGATAGTATACATAATCCATGCTAAATTAACAATTGTTCAAGAAATAATAATATAGAATCAATATGTCTGATTTGAGAGGTTATATTTCAACATTATCTACATCGGAGGAATTTTAAACTCCTATCAAATTTCTTTTTGCGTAAAATATCAGTCCTCAAACCATCTGCTCTACCAATTGCTTTTATTGCAGCTGATTAGTATGCCGCAAAGTTATGTAACCATTGAAATGAATATAATTTCGAAAAGGGAACAGTTCAAATTGAATACAAAATGATACGCTTTATATCGACTGAGATATAATTTTATTTCAATGACAAAAAGGTATAAGTAAATGTTATACATAATTTTTGGCTAAAGGTAATAAAAATGGCATATCACTTTTCATAATGTATAAATAAATGTTGCATTACCTTCGTGACTTTCTAAAATACCGTCAATAAAAATATTCTTGGGTTTACGTTTTGTTAAGAAAGATTATAATATAATAAGACAAAGAGACATTTTTTTTTTTTTTTTTATTATTAACGCATCGACCACGCAGGGTCATTAGCGTATTTAGATTATTTAACATATGTGACAGTTGATACAATATGTGAATATACATTAGTTTACAATAATAATAATAATAATAATAATAATAACCTGTGGGAGTTTTTATCAGTTCTTCTATCAGGCGCGGCCCCCTGCGAATGGGGGATGCTTTCTGGGTATTCTTAGAACCGATACCCAGAGGGTAACAGGAATACCTGTCGTGGAACAAAAACTGACACCTGGCAGTAGGTATAAAATGCAAACCCATGAAAATGGTGAATAATGATGATTTATGTTTAGGGTCGCTGCCTGGGGATCGCCAGGGCACGTCTGGAGCCGGCGCTGGACGTGACAGCATGCGGGACGTCGGTGGCAGGGTGTTGAGGAGGCGGGCCCCTGTCATACAATCAGCTACAGCCCAACAACAACAAGAACCACAAGAAGAACCACCAGTGAGCCAAACAACAGCAAGAGCTCTACTCGCTGAAGGTGCTGCGCTGGAACATCAGCCGGCGCTCACTCAAGCGGGACGACCGAGGCAGCGCATGAAATGGACTGTGTCTATAAACGAGAACATTTTGCGCTTTTATTATAAGGTGACAAACCTCGGTCAAGAAACGATCGACTATCGACAACAACTTTATGCCGAATTTTGCAGGGAGTACCCAGAAATCCAAGTATCTGAACAAAGAGTAGCAGACCAATACCGGGTAATTATCAGAAACAATCTTATCCCAGAGAATAGACGCGACATAATCAAAAGCGAAGTCGAACGGGAGATCCATAACCTAGAGCAAGTTGTAGACCAAGTCCCTAATGAAATCATTAATGAGCAGATTCCTGAGCTTCTCATCCAAGAAACTCCACCTGATAATATACAACAGGAGAATAACGAGTTACACGATAGTCTGGTAAATGAGATGGCACGTGCCGTACAAGAGTTTAGTGGAACAAACCCACTTAGCAGACCACCGCTACCAAAAATAAACTCTTCGAAGAAACTAGGAGCGCTGTTACAAATTGTGAATACTGAAGTCCTACCCAATTATATCGTGGAAGCCCATACATTGGAATATTTGCATATGTTGATTTACTGTGCGGCAACAGCAATTGCTAATGTTATGGGCATTAAGATCAGAACACGACGAGGAACTAATATCGGAAGGACTGAAAACAGAATAGCACCCTGGGAACAACGACTGCTGAGGAAGATTGAATTACTGCGTAGGGACATTGGACAAATTACGGAATACATTCGAGGAGTAAGAACTCAAAAAGTAGTTAAAAGAACTGAAGAAATAATTCTGAACACTGGAAGACACTCACAACATGATCCAGAAAACAACACAGCTCGACACTGCCTGGACACACTAAAACAAAAACTCTCCGTTTATTCAGGTCGCCTTAGGAGATACAAAGTGAGTAATAACCGGAAATGTGACAATATACTTTTTGAGCATGCAGAGAAATCTTTCTATAGGAAACTGAATTCCACTGTAGAAAATATAAATAAATCCTACCCAAGCCAAGAAGAAATTCATGAGTTTTGGGGAAACCAACTTTCGACACCAGCTACTCATAACAACAATGCTGGATGGATTGAAGAAACGACGAACAACTGTCAACACTACACTAATGTTCCCTATGAACCTTTCACCACTGAAGAAGTCTCGAACATTATCAAAGAGCTTCATAACTGGAAATCTCCTGGGCCAGACGGAGTTCAAAACTTCTGGCTAAAGAAGTTTTGGAGTATACACGATCATTTAACAGTATTAATTAATCATGTTATTTTTAATCCGCAGGAAATACCATCATTTCTTACTCAAGGAACCACTTATCTAATACCAAAGGATCAAAATAACACCCAAGATCCAGCCAAGTACCGCCCAATTACTTGTCTTCCAACTTTGTACAAATTGGTCACATCCTGTGTAACCCAGCGTATCTACCAACACTGTTCTCTAAACAATATCATAGAGCCTCAACAGAAAGGATGCGCTAAGGGTTCCATGGGCTGCAAAGAACAACTGATAATCGACTCAGTCATTTCCAACCAGGCGTACAGCAAAAAAAGGAACCTTTTTACCGCCTTCATCGACTACAAGAAGGCCTTTGATTCAGTACCGCATCAATGGCTGATAGATATATTGAAAATATATAAACTCGATGTTAATATAGTGACCTTTTTAAAGCATATAATGACGGAGTGGAAGACTAAAATTCACCTTCAAATACCTGGTGAAAAAAACATCGAAACTGAAGATATCCCAATTAACCGGGGCCTTTTCCAGGGGGACTCCTTGAGTCCTCTTTGGTTCTGTTTAGCGATGAACCCACTATCTCAGCTACTGAACTCCACCGACTCAGGTTTTAGTATCAAAAATAACAACACTGTTGTGGCGAAGCTTAATCATCTGTTGTATATGGATGATTTGAAATTAATGGCTTCCACTCGAAACCACCTAGACCAGATGCTAAAAACTGTTGAAAATTTCTCAAATGATATTAGTATGCACTTCGGTCTTGACAAGTGCCGTGTCTTAAATATAATCAAAGGAAAGGTTCAGCCCGGCGGATTCGATATGCAAAACGGCCAGAACATCGAGGCCATGGGTGAAAATGATATGTATAAATACCTCGGAATAAAGCAAGCGCGGAAGATTGACCATAAGCAAATGAAAACTGAGATAACAACTGAGTTTATACGAAGGGTAAAACAGCTGCTTCGTTCACACCTTAACAGTAAAAATTTGTTTAAGGCACTAAACACCTACGCATGTTCCGCGCTTAGCTACTCATTTGGTATTGTTAAGTGGACAAAAACGGATATAGAAAATCTTCAGCGAAAAGTACGAACGCACCTCACAAAGGCACAAAAACACCATCCTCGAAGTGCAGTAGAAAGAACGACATTACCGCGGTATTTAGGAGGTCGAGGACTTATGGATATAAGCGAGCAATTAGAAAAACAGATTACTAATTTAAGAACTTATTTTCAGGTGCAGGCGGAGACATCTACTCTTCATCGCGCGATTTGTGCAGTAGATGACACAACACCGATCAAACTGAGGGAACCAGAAATGCGCATAAACCACCTTACTAAGAACGAAAAAATGCGCACCTGGATGGGCAAGCCTCTGCACGGGCGACATCCCAATGAGGTCAGTCAAGACCATGTCGACAGTATAGCGTCGAACTATTGGCTGACATCAGGAAGGATGTTCCCCGAAACAGAAGGTTCACTACTGGCCATTCAGGATCAGGTTATACCAACCAAAAATTACCTGAAATATATCGTCAAAGACCCTCAGGTCCAAAATGACAAATGCCGATATGGGTGCCAAGCTCAGGAAACCATTCAACATCTTACCGGGGGCTGTCAGGCATTTGCTGCAACTGAATATAAGGAACGGCACGACTCAGTAGGAAAAATCCTTCATCAAGAGATAGCTATCAAACTGGGACTTCTTCAAACAAACCATCTTCCATATTATCAATATGTTCCTGAGAGTATACTTGAGAATGACAAATACAAGCTATACTGGGATCGCACGGTGCTCACAGACCAAACAGTGGCACATAATAGACCAGATCTCACACTAGTTAATAAACTAAAGAGACAAACAACATTAATTGATGTGGCGATACCCAACAACAATAATCTTCGTGTTAAACAGAACGAAAAAATCGCCAAGTACAGGGATCTGGAAATTCAAATACGAAGACAGTGGAAAATGGAAAGTACCCAGACAATACCTATTATTCTCTCTACTACTGGAGTCATTCCAAAGAACCTCCTAGAAAATATAAAACAGCTAGGTCTGAATGAACATCTCTACAAGACCATGCAAAAAGCTGTACTACTCTCAACATCCCGATGTGTACGAAAATTTTTGGGAGATACTCCAGCATATCAAGTCACCTAGGGCTCGATAACACGGAAAGAGTCCCACCAGAGCTCAATCCTTTTGATACCGTTGGTATCTGGGATGAGTGAATTTTCCCCTTAGAGGGAGTGTGAGCCGTATGGCTAAATCTGGATAATAATAATAATGAATGTGCCGCATGAATGGCTTATAGATATATTAAAAATATATAAAGTCGATGATAATCTCGTGACCTTTTTGAAGCATATAATGGCAGAGTGGAAGACTAAAATTCACCTTCAAATACCTGGTGAAATTAATATCGAAACTGAAGATATCCCTATTAACCGGGGCCTTTTCCAAGGGGACTCGTTGAGTCCACTTTGGTTCTGCCTAGCGATGAACCCACTATCTCAGCTGCTGAACTCTACTGACTCAGGATTTAGCATCAAAAATAACAACACCGTTGTAGCGAAGCTTAATCATCTGTTGTATATGGATGATTTAAAATTAATGGCTTCCACCCGAAACCACCTAGATGAGATGCTAAAAACTGTAGAAAATTTCTCAAATGACATCAGTATGCATTTTGGACTAGACAAGTGCCGTATACTAAATATAGTCAGAGGAAAGGTTCAGCCTGGAGGTTTCGATATGCAAGATGGCCAAAACATCGAGGCAATGGGTGAAAATGATATGTACAAATATCTCGGAGTAAAACAAGCACGTAAAATTGACCATAAACAAATGAAAACGGAACTAACTTCGGAGTTCGTGCGAAGGGTAAGACAACTAAATCGGTCATATCTTAATAGTAAAAATTTGTTTAAGGCATTAAATACGTACGCCTGTTCCGCGCTGAGCTACTCATTTGGTATTATAAAGTGGTCAAAAACGGATATAGAGGGTCTTCAGCGGAAAGTAAGAACACTTCTCACAAAGGCGCAAAAACATCATCCACGTAGTGCAGTAGAGAGAACAACATTACCGCGGTATCAAGGGGGAAGAGGACTTATGGATATAGGTGAGCAATTAGATAAACAAATTGCTAATTTAAGATCTTATTTTCAGGTACAGGCTGAGACATCTACTTTACATCGAGCAATTTGCGCAGTAGATGATACGACGCCGCTTAAACTGAGTGAACAAGAAATGCGCATAAACCACCTGACCCAGCAAGAAAAAATGCGCACCTGGATGAGTAAACCTCTGCATGGGCGACATCTCAATGAGATCAACCAAGAATATGTAGACAATACAGCGTCGAACTATTGGTTGACATCAGGAAAGATGTTTCCCGAGACTGAGGGCTTCCTACTTGCCATTCAGGATCAGGTTATTCCAACTAAAAATTACCTGAAATATATTGTTAAAGATCCTCAAGTACAAAATGACAAATGCCGATATGGATGCCAAGCCCAAGAAACCATCCAACATCTTACCGGTGGCTGCCAGGCATTTGTCGGTACTGATTATAAAGAACGCCATGACTCAGTAGGAAAGATTATCCACCAAGAACTAGCTGACAAACTGGGACTTCTCCATACCGACCATCTTCCTTATTATCAATACGCTCCTGATAGAATGCTTGAAAATGACAACTACAAGCTATACTGGGACCGCACTGTGCTTACAGACCAACCAGTGGTCCATAATAGACCGGATCTCATACTAGTTAATAAACTTACTAGACAAACAACACTTATTGATGTGGCGATACCCAACACCAATAATTTAGTTGTTAAATACAACGAAAAGATCGCCAAGTACAGAGATCTAGAAATACAAATCAGGAGACAATGGAGAATGGAAAGTACCCAGACACTACCTATTGTTCTATCTACTACTGGTGTTATTCCCAAAAACCTCCTAGCGAACATAAAACAACTAGGTCTAAATGAACATCTTTATAAGGCCATGCAGAAAGCTGTACTCCTCGCGACGTCCAGATGTGTACGAAAATTTTTGGGAGATACTCCAACATACCAAGTCACCTAGGACTCGATAACATGGAAAGAGTCCCACCAGAGCTCAATCCTTTTGATACCGTAGGTATCTGGGATGAGTGAATTTTCCCCTTAGAGGGAGTGTGAGCCGTATGGCTAAATCTGGATAATAATAATATGTATGTATGTTAAAATGTACATTTTAGATCTTTTGGAGAAGTTGACAGTCTTTAAGATAGGAAAAAATTTTTCGGTTATGTGTATTTTCTTCTAGGGCATCTTTTAGGGAGTTAGGTATGTTATATTTGAGTCGTTCACTGTTATATTTGGGACACTGTATTAAAAGATGTTTTACCGTTAAAACACTGTTGCACACTTCACACACTGGTTTGTTTTTGCGTTGTAATAAATAGTCATGAGTAAGTCGTGTATGGCCGATACGGAGACGGGTAAGTATCACTTGTTCTCTTCTGTCTTTTATTGTTGGTTTCCATAGATGTGGGTGTTTGTTGACTTTGTATAGCCTTGATGGAGTGTTGTTCCAAGTTTGTTGCCATTTGTGAATTATTTTTTGTTTTAAGTATGGTTTTAGATCGTTTTGTACCAATATGTTGCTTTCTTCGGACATCGGGTTAGTTGGTGCGTTTTTGGCCAGTTTATCTACAGCTTCGTTACCTTCAATTCCTACATGAGAAGGTACCCATAAAAAGTGCACTTGGATGTTCTTATTTGAAATGTTTTTAAGTTCTTTTTTAATAAGAAGTAGAAGGGGGTTGTCACAGTATAATTGAGTCAGTGAGGTTAATGAACTTAGAGAATCTGTGATTATTATACATCTTTCTTTGTTTTTGTTTTGTATTAAGGATAGTGCTTTTAGAATTGCGAATAATTCAGCCGAAAAGATGGTTGTAATTGATGACAATTTGAAAGTAACTGAGGAGTCTTCCGAATAAATTGCTGCTCCAACTCTGTCTTCATTTTTTGACGCATCTGTGTATACGTTGTAGGTATTGCCATATCTGTTTAATAGTGTATGAAACTTTTGTTTAATGACGGTTGATGACATCTCTGATTTTCTTAGGTTTGTTAGACTGATGTCGATAGCAGGAATAGATATTGTCCATGGTGCAGGGTTGTGGATTGATAAGGTATCATAGGTTTTTGGAAATTGAAAATTTAATTTGGATAAGTATGATTGTATACGAAAGTAAAAAGGATGATCAATTTGATGTGTTTGCTGAAATTTATTTGTAAATCGGTCAGCAAAAACGTTATGCAGTACTGGATTATTTCGGTTTGATGACACTGCCGCTGCATATGTTAGGCTTAGATATTGTCTTCTGAAAGAAAGAGGAAGTTCTCCACTTTCCCAATAAAGACTTTGAATGGGACTTGTATAGTGAGCACCTAAAGAAATACGTAGACATCTATTTTGGATAATATCCAGTGACTTCAAATGTGTTTTTTTGGAGGAGTTGTAGACTATGGCTCCATAGTCAAGTTTTGATCGAATTATGGATTTGTAAATAAGTATTAAACTTGAATAATCAGCACCCCAGTTTTTAAAGGCAAGTGATCGAAGTAAATTTATACCAGGAAGACAGGATTTTTTCAGCTGTTGAATATGTGTCTTCCAAGTTAATTTTTTATCAAACGTCATACCCAAGAATCGGATTTCTTCTACATGATCTAGTTTTTGTTCGTGTAGATATAATTCTTTTGTTTGGATTTGATTTCTCTTTGAGAAACATATTGCTTTCGTTTTTGAAGTGTTAAATTGAAGTCCACTTGTAGCTGACCATTTCTCAATGTGTGTTAACGCGTTTTGAATGTGATTGTAAATCGTTGCTATGTTTTTTCCTCTACAGAAAATAACTAGGTCGTCAGCGTATAATCTAGCTTTGACAGGGTTTTCAATTTCTGTTAATATTGAATTTATTGCTACTAAGAATAAAGTTGTGCTTAAATTTGATCCTTGTGGTATACCATTTTGTTGAATTTTTGTTTGAGAATATGTTCCGTCAACTCGAACTTGAAATTGTCTGTTTTCAAGAAAATTTGAAATGTATTTTAATATGTTACCCCTTATTAACCAATTGCTGAGTGTTTTAATGATTAAATATTTCCAAACTGTATCATATGCTTTGGTTATATCAAAAAATATTCCAACACAATGTTGTTTTATTGCAAATGCTTCGTGGATTTCTGATTCTAAGTCAACGAGGTTGTCTAAAGTTGAGCGACGTTTTCGGAAACCACATTGTTCTGGAATAATTAAGTTGTTTGATTCTAGATACCACATAAGCCTATTGTTTATTATCTTTTCTAATATTTTACCTATGCTACATGTGAGTGATATCGGTCGATATGATTGTGGATCTGATTTTGGTTTAGTTGGTTTTAGAATAGGTATTATGATTGAATTTTTCCATGATTTAGGAAATACGTTTCTGGATAGGATTATATTGTAGATTTTGAGTAGATATTTTTTAGATTGAGGACCTAAATTTTTTAGGAATATAAACGGTATATTGTCGGGTCCAGGACAAGTGTTCTTACAATTTTGAAATACATTTTCTAATTCTTCCTCTGTTATTGGTATATTTAGATCGTTATTATTTTGATCGTAATATTTTATAGGATTTTTTTCTTCTTTTATTTTGATTTTTAAGAAATTGGAAGTATAATTTAAGTTACTTGAGTTATATTCATAAGTAGATGCTAGTATATTGGATACTTCTTCTGGGCTTTTATAAATAGTGTTATTTTGAGTTAGAAAGTTGATTGATTTATGGGGTTTGGAACAAGACATTTTGTTGACTTTTTTCCATATAGCAGTTATAGGAGTTGAACTGTGTATTGTGGTAACATATTCTCTCCAAGAGTCACGTTTGGCTTTTTTAATGGTATACCTAGCGACTGCTCTTAATTTTTTGAATTCTATAGAATTTTCTTGAGTTTTGTGTCGTTTAAATTTATTAAAAGCTTGTTTCGATTGTTTTAATGCTTCTTTGCAGTCATGATTCCACCAAGGTACCGACTGATGTTTGTAATCGTACTTAATTATTCCAACGTACTTTTTTGCTGATTCTGTGATTACATTTGTCAGAGAGTATATTGTTTTGTCTATATCTACATTGTTATTTAGATTTTGCAGGTTGTTTTCAACGTAATTTTGAAATTCTATCCAATTTGCGCCTTTTAAATTCCATTTTAGTTGTTGCGGGGTAGTTGATTGTAGTTCATTGCTTATTATGATAGGGTAGTGATCACTATCATATAGATCTGGTAACACATCCCATGTAAGAGTATGTGTAATTGATGGTTCGCAAATACTTAGATCTATACTAGAGCCTTCACCTGTTCTTATTTCAAAGCGCGTATGTTGTCCGTCGTTAAGAATATTTAGATTGATTTCTTCTATTATTTTTCTATTTTTCGACCTAGAGATGTTAGTTTTGTTGAACCCCATAACGGATTATGTGCATTGAAATCTCCAATTATTATCCGTGGAGCAGGTAGTTGATTTAATAGGTTTGAAATTTCTTTTGAATCGGGTTCTTTATTGGGGGGAATATAAATATTGCAAATTGAAAAAGAAATTGTGTCTGTGACTCTAATTCCAATTGCTTCGATAGTTGTTCTAAGTTTTATTGGTTTAGCGTCAAAGTTATCTTTTATGTAGATTGCTACCCCTCCGCTTGCAATTTTCGAATTTTCTCGATTTCTAAAAAAACAATTGAAATTCTTTAAGTCATGAGCTTTGTTGTTTTTGAAGTGGGTTTCTTGTAAACATATCAGACTAGGCTTATGTTTTGAAATTAATAATTTTAACATTTCTAAATGGGTATAATACCCATTTATAATCCATTGAATTAGAGAGTTGAAAATGATGTGTTATTAATTTTCTGTTGATGTGTCGCTTTCTAAGTCTGTTTGAATGTCTAAGTTGATTTGTTTTAATATTTTATTTTTTATTCGAGTGCATTTGACTTTAATTTTTCGGTCCTTTAGGTAAGGGTATATATTAGTTAATAGATCTGTGACCTCTGCTGTTTCTTCTGTATACATTTTGGCGATACTTAACGGGTCTGATGAGTTCTCACAGTTTTCAATAAAGTCTAATAACTGTTCGTAAGTTATAGGGTAGTTAGAATTTGGGTTCTCAAATAAAGTTTTACAGTAGCTTAGCATTTCTTCTAGTGTTTTTTGTGGTTTGACATTTTGATCTGATTTTACTTTCTTCTCTTTATTTTTTGGTGTAATAAAGGTAGGTTCCTCTTTAGATGTAGTAGCTGGTGGAGAGATTTGGGAGATTGTGCGTTTGTTTTGTGCTTTGCCTGTGTTTATATGCGTTGTCTTATTTTCTAGATCTATTTTTGGCTCGTTTGTTGTTTCTAAATCTTCTTTGGCTGGTTGCATGTGTAGTTTTTCTTGTTGGGTAGTTTGTGGTTGGAATTCTTGTTGTGTGCTTTCTTCTTTTGATTGTTGTTGTTTAGTGTTTGTCTGGGTTTTTTGAATTGACAGATTAGTTGTATTTTCAATTGGGTCTATATTTGGAACTGCATTATTTGATGTTGAATTATCTGTTGTAATCGCAGTAGACATTGGACAATTTTTTGTTAAGTGGTTGTTTTGTTTACATGTTTGGCAAGCTTGGTTATCTAATGAAAGGAAAATCCTGTATGTCGTTTCCTCATGTGTGATAAGAAAAGAATCCGGTAAGGGCTGGTTATTTAGTGGAGATATGTATATTTGACGTCTGAAACTCAAAATATGTTGGAATTGTGGTGTTGATGTGCCTATTCTTAAAAATGTTAAAGGTGACAGAAGATTTAATCCATGTGATTTTAATGCTGATACTAGGACTGAGTGTGGGATTGAGGGACAGACATTGGACAATACTAATCGCTGACTGGGGCTAATTAGTCTACGAGGTTGTAAAAGCTGCTGGCCTATTTGAATTTTTTCATTTCTGTTTATAAAATCCTCAGCTAGTTTTTCGTTTGCTAAATAAATACATACTCTATTATTTGATAATTTCGAACAGAAGATGATCTGGGTTGGTTCTATCAGACGACTCAGAGCGAACAAGTAATCATCTAGTTTGGTATTTTCAACTGAATCAAAAATAATTGCTTGTTTTCTTGATGGAAAAATATTAGATTGTGGTGTTTGATTTGTTACGGAAGAATATGTACGTGATCCATTAAATTGATCTGATGATATGCTGTTTGGTGTACTAGTAATTGCAGGAATTTCGGATTGAATAGAACTATCCATTTTTAATTATCATTGGTAAATGGAGTACGGTCCTGGCAAACAACCTTCTTAGTCTATAGTAGGACAGGTTTGGTATAAATACCTGTCCTAGATTTTGTAGGTTATCCGAAATAATATTTGATAATATGTAGTAAAAACTCTTATGATTAAAGTAACTTACTATCTCTATTGTATTTATGTTTGTTATTTCACTGCTGGATCACTAATTAATGAAAATATTTTAGTATTTCACTACTTTCTAAATTCAATTTAAGAGCTCGATTTTAAAACACGTATTATAAAGAGACATTAAAATGGAAACTTCTTTCATTTTCAAATATTCCATTATATAATCGTTTAGATACTTATTTCTTAATGTAATTAATATCTACTTTCTGAGTTACTACATAATTAGTAATTATAATAATTTATATTTGACGGAACGGAAACTGATTATCAAAAACAAATTTTTACAAATTCCATTTTGTGAAACACTTTCTTCGGCATTATCTTTGCTGGGTTGCTGATGACCTCTTGCGATGTTAAATCGTAATTGATGGCAAGAACATTGAACACTTGATGCAGTTCAAAGACTAGGGGGCGTATACTGTTAGTCGTGACTGCGTAAGCTAAATAAAACATAAAGCTGCAGCTGTATCGAGATGGCTGGGAGAAATGGTCTAGAAAAATAAATGTATAAATGTACGGTCATGTGTTCAACAATGAACCATCCAAAATTTAAAATTGTCTAGAACAGTCCCTAGACACAAGAAAACTTAAAGAACCTAAGGTAAAATGATGCTGCAGTTTACATGAACTGCATGTAAACTGCAGCAAATTGAACACAAACACCAATGATATTGACGAGTACTGGGATCGATTAAAACATGTGTACTGGAATCCTGTAAAGAAATACTAAAGACTTCCGCGAGGAGGAAAGAATAATGGATAAATGACGAGATACTCAATATGATGGAACAACGGAGAAATTTTAAAAACACGGACAATAATAAATACAGAGAGATAAACCGCGAGATCAGGAAGATGACAAAGCAGGCAAAAGAAAAATACTTTGAAGAGAAATGCAAAGTGATCGAAGACCTTCAAAATAAATATGATCTAAAAAGAAAAAGACAGTCAAGATTTGATTTCACGTATAGTGCGTCTGTGTATCTACTTATACGTATTTCGCCCTAATAGGGCTCATCAGAACAGCTATTCACAGTCGTTCTGAACGTGAAAATAAATCTTTTCTGTCTTAGAAAGCAACTCTAACATAGCTTTGTATAGACGCAAATAGCGACATCTGATATTAAAATCCGTAAACTAATTTTCGAAACCAAATACAGATTTTTGCTTTAATCTGTGCCTTCTAAGAATTGCAAGGCAAAACAGACGTTGATAAAGATGTTATTAGAGACATGGGGAATCTAAAATTTGCATTCCACGACATATCTCCTTAACTAAGCAAAAATCCTTAGCGAATTGGTTTCTTGTACTCGTACAGAGTATATGAGAGAGTGGTACGGATGTACATGAAATGAACTTTTCAAAGCAACTGTCTTAAAAGCGCGAATAACTATGATGATTGCCGACCTACGCCTCGGAAATGGCACTTGAAAAAGATCAGTCCCCTTTTGACCTAGAAACACGAAATTGTACGAGTATCAGAAACACGTATTTGTAATATATTACACATAATTTGATTATCAACAAAGATTAATGTTTTTGAGTTAATATGGTTTTCTTCCTTTAAGTGTCTTTGATTCAGTGTGTCCCACGGATGGTACATAATGAACTAGTGAACATTGAACACATTGAACCAAACTACTATATTTTAAACATAGCTAATAAAAATTAAGTTTACAGAAACTATAGTAAAATTTCAAATTTTTATTGTTTAAAAGCACAAGAATAGTTGAAGAGGACAATAAAACGGAAGACAGGTATAATTCCTATTCTGACATTTAATTAAGAAAAAAAGACTGTAAACGCAAAATCGCATTGTCGTTGTTGTTTTGTGCTGCCACATAGTTTTGGTCTCAGCAAAATATATTTCACATCTTTCTTGTTGACGGAAGCTATATCAGGAACATTGGGCATAACAAACTGCTCACTATATTTGTCCTTAAGTCTTAAAAATGATATGCAATATTCCCCATCTTGTTCTATCTGTTATATTTTCCCCACAAAATATACCACTGACTTTGGTGGATGAAATTCTACGAGGACATAATCTTCTACGTTAGGGTTAAAACCTTGGGTACTAAACAAATTTGGATTTAAAATAGGAAGATCTTGTTTATACTCTCCACTATCACTGTCACTCTGAAGGGAAATATCTATTTCATCCTCCTCTTAATCTGTATTATCGTCATTAACAAATTGAGAGATTCTCTTCTTAGCTTGTCTATTTTCAATTATTAGCTTCTTTCTTTTAGCTTGCAATCTTTCTTCTTCAATAATGTTTTTTCAGGTGTATCTGTGGCAATAATACTTTTTTACTTTTTCTGTTCTTTCATCATCATCATCACTGGCTCGACAACCCTTTTTGGGTCTTGGCCTGTTCAAGGATTCTTCTCCATTCTGACCTGTTTCGTGCTTTTTTTTCCAGTTTTTAATTTTTAATGTTGTTATATCATTTTCTATTTGTTCTACGTATCTCAGCTTCGGTCTTCCTCCTGTTCTTTTTCCTACTGGCACTTATTTGAATATTTTGTTTGGTATTTCGCCTTCTTCCATTCTTTCCACATGTCCAATCCAACGTAGCCTTTCTATTTTAATGAATGTTATGATATCCGGATCCTGGTATATGTTGTATAGTTCAAAGTTATACCTTCACCGCCAAATCCCGTTTTCTTTTGTGCCCTTATATATGTGTCGCAAGATTTTTCTTTCAAAGGTGGCTAATAACGTTTCCTCCCTTTTAGAGAGTGTCCAGGTTTCTGAACCGTATGTGAGTACCGGTCTTATTAAGGTTTTGTATATTTGGCATTTTGTTTTTCTGGAGACGTTATCTGATCTTAGTTGCCTAATTAAGTCATGGTAACATTTATTGGCAATAAATATTCTCCTCTTCACTTCCTCTGCAACGTTGTTATCAGACCTTCACCGCCAAATCCCGTTTTCTTTTGTGCCCTTATATATGTGTCGCAAGATTTTTCTTTCAAAGGTGGCTAATAACGTTTCCTCCCTTTTAGAGAGTGTCCAGGTTTCTGAACCGTATGTGAGTACCGGTCTTATTAAGGTTTTGTATATTTGGCATTTTGTTTTTCTGGAGACGTTATCTGATCTTAGTTGCCTAATTAAGCCATGGTAACATTTATCGGCAATAAATATTCTCCTCTTCACTTCCTCTGCAACGTTGTTATCAGACGTAACTAGGGATCCTAAGTATGTAAAGTTTTTTACCGCCTCAATGTTGTATTCTCCTATTGTTAAATTTGGCAGCTGCCTTATTTGTGCGCTTTTATTTGCAGGCATATATTTTGTTTTTGTCTGATTGATTTTAAGACCACTATTTTTTGCAGCTCGTTCTATTTGAGTGAATGCCTCTATCATTTCTCTTCTTGATCTTGCGATTATGTCAACATCATCTGCAAATGCTAGTACTTGCACGCTTTTATTAATTATTGTTCCTCGGGTATTAACTGTTGTGTCTCTTATTATTTTTTCAAATATGATGTTGAATAATATGCATGATAGAGCGTCTCCCTGGCGTAGTCCCTTCTTCACATCTATTGTTTCCGTTAATTCGTTTTGTATCCGGATTTTACTTTCTACTTTTAGTGTTTCTTTTATCAATTCTATTAGCTGTGTCGGTATATTAAATTCTTTCATTGCTTTTGTTAGGAATTCTTGGTTTATATTGTCATATGCGCTTTCGAAGTCTATGAAGAGATGATATGTGTCGATGTTATATTCACTTGTTTTTTCAAGGATCTGTCACAGAACAAATATCTGGTCTATTGTTGACTTCTGTCTACAGAAGCCACATTGGTATTTGCCAACTATTTTTTCAGCGTATGGTCTAAGTCTTTCATACATTACGTTGGTCATTATTCTGTATGCCGCATTCAACAGATTGATTCCACGGTAGTTTTCACATTCTAACTGGTTTCCTTTTTTATGTAGTGGTACAATAATGCCGCTATTCCACTCCTTTGGTAGCTGTTTATTCAACCATATCTTTCTTATCAGCTCATGTATGGCTTTAAGTAATGCGTCTCCTCCTTCTTTCAGTAGCTCCGATGATATTTGATCCGATCCCGGTGATTTATTGTTCTTTAATTTGTCCACTGCTGTTCTAATCTCTGCTATTGTTGGTGGACTCTTTTCTCTGTTGTCTGCTTGGTCTAACGGTATATCAGGGTTCATCTCCGTCCTATTCACCCCAAGCTTTTCCTTAAAATGTTCTGTCCATCTTCTAAGCATCTCTTGCTGTTCTGTCAATATATTACCCTCCTTATCTTTACACATCGTTGTTCTCGGTTTGAACTCTTTTCTGCTTTTGGTGAGTTTCTGGTAAAATTTTCTTGTCTCTGTTGGTTTACTTAGTTCTTGTAGTTCTTGAAATTCTTTGTTGATATATTCTCTCTTCTTTCTTCGGTGAATTTTCTTTTCTTCTTTACGTAGTTTTTTATATTCTTCCTCTGCTTGTCGGGTTCTGTGCCTCTATTGCATCTGTAGATATGCTCTGTTTTTTCTTTCTGTTATAGTTTGACATTCTTCGACAAACCAGTGATTCGTTCTTGTTCTTCTTTCTTTACCTTCCATGCCCAACACCTCTTTAGCTGTTTCTTTTATGATTTCTCTGCACTCTTCCCACTCCTCATTTAGGTTTTCATGTTTTAGTTCTGTTCTTTCATGTCATCGGCAAATTTTCGATGACTTAAAAATCTGCCGTCGATTTTAATAACGCGTTGTTCCTAATTTAACTTCTTGGACACATCTTCTAATGCAAGAGTAAATCATTTTGGAGAGTTATCTCTTTGACTAACTCCTCTTTCCGTTCTTATTTTGCTTGTTGTTCAACCTTCTGCTACTGCTTCTGCTTCTGTTTATTTGGATAGTTAATTATCGTATACGTGTTTTAGCGTGTTCTGTATCTGAAATCAATCCTTCCGTTATTTTTTGCCTTGTATCGGTTATGTGTTTGTTGTCGGCCTTTGCTACTTAGAGTTTTTTACACGTGGGCTCTTTTTTTTGTATGATATTTCCGATTTTTTCAATATTAAATAATCATAAATGAAATCAGGAATACCAAATAGATGACGAAAATAGATTTGACCATATGGTACCAGCTACAGGCCTATTTTCAAAGTAGGTATAAGTCTACAAGAGGGATGGGACAAGGTACTTATCCTATATTACATATTATCTTTCAATTAAATCTTTTATTTGTGTATATTTATATTTGTTTAAATGCCTTTAAGGCACTTTAGGAGTTTAGATTTTGATAGGAACCGTGTTAGGAGAAGGTGATCACCTTCAAACCAACGTAAATCTATATCCACTATGACAATTTTACTTTATAAACGTTTGTTGGTACATTTTTAAAATATACAAATTTATTAGTCTAATTTCCAAACGTAGTTCTCTATTTTAATTCATCATAATTAAGATATATTGTTCTTTTTTCAGTTTACGAAATCTCTTCAATGTATATTTACTCCTATATTATGCATCAACATCACCTTTCTCGGCTAATGAGTCTACAAAAAGCAATTAATATTTGCTAAAACTTTTGCATGTATGTTGCTTTACAATTAATTTTCACTTTCCAAGTGAGATGAACGTGAATAAGAGATGCGTGATTCTTAACTATCAAGATAAACGAGATCCGAGCGGATAGAAATTGAACTTATTTATTCACGTAAAAGTAATTTATAAAAGTTTTTATACAAAATTATATAAACTGGGTTAAGAGGTAAATACTTTTTTAAAGATACATTTTCTAAAATTCCATGCATGTTTGCTAAAATATTACAGTTTAACAGAAATATTTATATTTATCCAAATCCGGTTAATGTAAAAAAAGATGAGATTTAAGGATATTGTATTAGTTTCCGGAGCAGCAGTCCTAAAAAAGAACTATAGTACAACAGACATAATAATAAGCCACGATCAAACAAATACAACAATACAAAACTATACTATAGAAAATGTTGAACATTATGTATACCCATAGACATATACTGCCCTCCTAAGGAAAACCTATGGAGGGCGGTACAATGGTCACAAGTCACAAAAGTACTGTATTGCTTTTAACATACAGAACACACCGCAATATTTTTTTCTACCGATTGGTATAAAAGACATAAGTCAATGCACTCTCATAAAAATTTTAGAGCAATGGTTAAAAGGTACTAACTGGGAACTCATTGGATAGACGGCGGTAAAAAAGTATTAAGTCTTCTTCTTCTTCTTCTTTGGGTGCCGTGTCCGTATTCAGACGTTGGCCGTCATCATTTTTACAATTTCCTGAAACCTTTCTCTGTCGGCTGCTGCGCGAAATAATTCTTCTACTGTGGAACCACACCATTGTCTAATATTACGCAGCCATGAAAGTTTCTTTCGACCAATCCATCTCTTTTCTTCCACTTTTCCTTGTATTATAAGGCGAAGTAAATGATATTTAGGTCCTCTAATTATATGGCCGAAGTATTCTGTTTTTCTCCTCTTTATGGTGTTTATGAGCAGACGTTCTGAAGTGATCATTTGAAGAACATCTTCATTGGAAGTGTGCGAAACCCACGATATCTTTAGGATTCGTCTATAGCACCAAAATTCGAATGCTTCTAACTTGTTTAGCATTGTGGTTTTTAACGTCCATGTCTCACAACCATACAATAGGATCGACCACACATAATATTTCAGGACCTTCTTACGAGTATTTATTGACAGGTTTCTGTTGCATAAAACTGGTTTTCAGGTCATTAAGTCTGACTTATGACTTTTGTACCGTTCGAGTTATGAACGGTTTAGTTTATTGCCATTAATCGGTACAAATGACATGAGTCAGTGACAGTTTAAAAAGATTAGGTATTCCAAGAAGATTTAACAAGTATTGTTAGAATTATGTATAACTATTGTGCAGTTAGATACACAAAAATTATTAATAATTAAAGATAATAATAATAATTAAAGCTTTAATAATAATTAAAGCTTTTAATAATTTTTCTATAATAAAATAAATTGTAATATAGAAATGAGATTTGTTTTATTGTTGGAGGTCAAACTACTAACCAATAATAGTTAATCGCCACTGGCAATGTACTGAGAATGGAATTGTTTTAATAAACCTCAGACAGTTTGGAAATTGGCAAGAACATTATGCAGTTCTCTGTTAACAGTGTGTAAGTAAGCAAGTGCAGTTATGGAAGGCAGAGGTAAAAAGTTGATGGACATGGTGTTGAGGGAGACGAGTCACTCGAGGTATTTACCTGATACATCACAAAATCAGGAATCGGATACAGTACATTCTTCACCAGCTCCCTCCGTTGATCCCGAATTAATGGACATTTTTGATGCATTTAATGACAGTTATACAAGCTATGTTCCTGACGGAGATTCTGATAGTGAAGAATCACACCCAATACCAAAATCTAAGGCTTATTCGTCTATAGAAGTGAGCCACTGTTCTCCCAGTATATTAGAAAGGCCATTTATGGAAGTGGATGACTGCATCCAGAGCTCAAGTCAAACAAACAATGATATTCATACTGATAGAATTCCATCGATCCATTCCAACGCAGAAAGAATTATCAAACAATTTGCTAGAAAAGTGCGAAAAAATAAAAAAGAATGTCTGCATAGCTGCAAGAATTTATAACTGCAATAGGCAAGAAATTAAAAGCAAGAAAAATGCTATAGTTGAAAGAATTTCGAAATAAGTATTGTCCGAAATTGAGTCCAGAAATTCGAAGTTCACTTTTCCAAGAATACTGGAGTTTAGGCTCTTATGATAGAAGAGTTACCTATATTGCGGCTCTCATCAATAGTGCACCAAAAAAAACTATTCGTTCGAGAAATTTGGATAATCCCAAAAAACGTGAAGTGACACATCAATATTTTTTTTGAAAAGTGGAAGGGGAATTCCTGTATGCAAAGCATGTTTTTGTGCAACTATAGATGAGAAAACAAGATTAATACGTTCTGTTATAAGCAAAAAAAGTAAAAAAACTCAAGTGTATCAGTCATTCCAAGCTCTGACGCTAGAGGACACAACCCACCACCACATAGAAAGACGCCAGAAAAATGGAAGGTCATATACTATCATATACTATCAGAAGGTCATATACTATCAAAAGGAAATCATATACTATCATTCCCATCGTACGAAAGTCATTACGCTAGACGTACTAACGACAAGAAATACTTGGAATCTCATCTTAACCTACGAATTATGTACGACCTATACTGCCAAGACAAGGAAAATCTAGTTAGTCGAAAAATTTATGAGAAAACTTTCCGATTACTAAATTTATAATTTAAGAAACCTAAACAGGATATATGCTACACATGCGATTTATTGAACATGAAAATAAAGACGGCAGTTAGTGATCTGACCAAGCTGCCCTTACAGTTTAACGCGAAGAGCATCATTCCGGTGCAGATCAGACATATAATATGAAAAAATTCGACAAAGAAGAATCAAAAACAAGTCACGAAAAAGCATGTATACGTTTGACCTACAGTAATGTTTAAAAACACCTGTTCTTGGATCTTCCGTCGTATTTTACAAAAGGTAGTTGTGAACATACAATCTCACTATTCATGATGGAGTTTCAGGAAAATCCAAACATTATATGTGGCGTGAATGCATAGCTCGTCGTGGTGGAAATTAAATAGCTTCATGGCTATATCACTTCTTAAAAAATCATCTATGATCCTCAGTCATAGTAACGTTTGTAACGTTTTATTCCGATACCTGTGGTGGTCAGAACAAAAATTCTCATGTGTCAGCGATGTTTTTGAAATTTATAGAGGAATCCACCACTTTACAGATTATAATCCATAAGTTCTTAATTCCTGGAAACACACACATGGAGTGTAACATAGACCACGCCCTAATAGAACAACAAAAGAAAAAAAAGTGAAATTCCAATATACCATTCATATGACTGGTTTCACCTTGTTCGATCCACGGGGAGAAAGAACAAATTTGGGGTGTGTAAAATGAAGCAAGAAAACTTTTATGACTTTTCCAAACTCTTCAATGACCAGCTAGTTATGAGGAAAAAGAATGAAAACGGTTTGGCCTTCAAGTGCCATGATGGTAAGTGGTTGCAATATGATGTTAACGAGCCAAGGAAAATCAAATATAAGAAAAACCTGACTGATACCTTTGATGTGATCAACTTTAGACGTCATGGAAAATTTTCAACTCCCTCTGTATCTCACAGATATGATTCACAACTACGTATGTCTAAAGAGAAAAAGAGAGATTTAATTTCAACTAATAATTTAATACCGCCTATTTTCCACGAAATGTGACAATATTGTAGATGAAGACCACGATCTTCAAGATGAAACAGATGAACTTAAGTGACGTGTGCGTGTGTGTTTTAGTTTTATAATGTAATTTAGTTTATCTGCTTATGTCAACTATATGTAAGTACCTATAAATTTCAAATTTTTATAATATTTTGCTTTTAAATGGTTTTTAATAAATGTGTATTTCTTGACTTAGTGTTTTATTATCAAGCTATACAATACAACTTTGACCGGTAGAAAAGTCTCAAGTCACAAAAATACCTACAATATTAAAATTTATCGAGGTTACATACTAGAGTTTCACAAACATACATAAATTAATAACAATCCGCATTATTTAAAGATCATAGGCAAAAAAATCAATTAAGGAAAAAATAAATAAACTTTAAAAATCTCTCCTGTAAAAGTTGCATTTTGGACTTGTGTCTATTGTACCGCCCTCCATACCACAGCATCTGCAGTACTTATAATAATGAGTAAATGGACTTCAAAGAATGTTTAAAAAAAGTAGTAGTAGTTTATCCTAATTTTATTCTTACTATGGCAGATACTGTAACAGGGAATCCTCCGTTATTATTGTTTCAGATTCCATGTCACTTCTCACAGCCATTAACCAACCACATAGTCCAATCCCTATATAATATTAATTAAAAAATTACTGAAACACTTTAAATAAAATTTTTAAAAAAATGTGATATTTATGTGGGCCAAAGCACACACTGGAATTAAACATAATAAACATGTGCACCAACTAGCCAAATTAAGTATTTATTCAGTGTATACCACAGAATATCTACCCAGTATTTCTGATTTGGTTGCTACATGTAAGGCAGTCTTGATATAAATGGAGTGATCTATGGTCTGAGGTTTGTTTTACCAACCCAAATAGATACACTTCTTCACACACAACTGTCCCTGTTTCACATTGGCATAGAACTAATAATGTCCCTAGGCATTATATAACAACTATATCTAGAATAAAATTTGGACATGCTGTTTTCCTGCTCATCTTGCAAGAATTCATGTGATTGAGAGTAAAAACTGTATGGAATGTCGAGTAGAAGGCGACCCAGATCGTGTAGTTTTTGGTTGTGCCAAATATAATTTGGAATCCACCTTATTATATAATATAGTTCATATTACCGGTAAATCTCAGTTTAACGTTTTATCTGCCCGAGTGACTCAAAATAGATTAATTTATAAATGCATAATCGATTTTTTGACCAAATGTAATATTTTTCTTTAGTTTAAAAAAAATTGTTTTTACTTTTTACCTTTGTTTTCTCTCCTTATATGTTTAATCCTTTTTACCGTGGCCTACATTTCCTGTGTTAAAGAAAACGATAAAGAAAATATAATTAAACAACAAAATAAGTTTTTGAATAGTGTATTAAAACTACATATTTAATAAAAAAGAACACATTTATTAGACCCGATAAACCGTAACAAACAAAATTTAACACAAAAGAAAAAAAATTGAATATTGAAAGAAATTATCTTAATATTAATCCTTATCTTTCTCAAGGTTTTTCTGAAATTGTAATCTATTTGAAGGCATTGTGGTTTTGAGATTTTAAATAAGGGTTTCTTTTTACTTTTTGATACTCCACATGGAGATGTAAATGCCTGGGGACTGGAAGTTTTTACTTTAAAGAAAATTCATTCCAAACATACTATCGGAGTTATTTGTTAACTTGGTACTTTAGAGAAAATGATCACCTATTGGCAACAATTTCTCCTTTTTTCGCTAAGTAAGGACAAGGCTCTATTTTTTTAATTTTTGCTTGTGACGCGAAATCTTGCTACTTAAAAAAAAGCTGTATACTGAATTGTTTTTATTGTAACCTTCTTTGAATTTGTAAACAGTTGTTACAAAATCGTTATACCAGGAAATATAAAAAAATCCAATTTTTATTTTGACTTGAGCAGTTATCAACCCAAAGGACAAAATGTTTGGCATACCTGTAATGTAAAAAGAAACCATTATATGAGCTAATTATTTCTTCTTTTCCCCGTCTAATAATACCTTCATACCATAGGCATGCAAAAGTTTTTTGGTTTTTCCTTTACCCAGGGATATAAAACTTTCATTGAATGTCGATATTCTTTGGGTAAATATTGCTTTCTTAAACATATCAATTTTTAGTAACATTGTGACTTTTTGTAAGTCAACATAGACTTTTAAGGATCGTTGATGTATCTGGTTCATTTGTATCTAAACGGTATTATTCCTTTGAATCTCTGGTACGTTGAATGTATTCTTTTGAGTTATCATATTCACTAAATGCTGGATTCAAGTTCTCAGAATTATGATCTTTATTGTGTAGTTGGAATGCTTCACACAGTTCTCACTCTTCATTGTCCAGATTTGTGAAAGATATGTTTTTATTTTTAAAATGCTTTCGATAAACCTTATACGAGCATTGATTAATAGGGTAGGTTGCTAAATAATCCTTGTGTATGACCTGTATGGTTAAATCACTAGGCAGGTATCTACGATACAGGGAGTGTTCACGTGTATCAAGGTTTAGAGTAGATATTTTGGTTTTACAGGCCGCCTTTACACGTCCATCTTTCTTAGAGCAGATAGGAGTAGACGATTGAAACACAATTTGTCTGACAAATGGTTTCGCTATTTGTTCGCTAATTACGTAGCAAAAACTCCGCGATCATGTATTGTTTAGAATAAACGCAGTAACTGCAGGCTCCGTCAAGTACATGCGGGGATTTACCTAAGTAATGTTGTAGTTTCGGGGTTCTTCCATAGTTCCACGCATATTTTTGTAGATATAGGTTTATTATATCTTTTAGACTATATATTTGGGATTGTAAATAATGTACTGTTCTTAAATAATCATCTAACATAAACTCTCCAGATCTAATTTTTGCGCCCAACTAAATTTTCATAATTTTTGCATATGCAGTGTTTTTCCTAATGACGGCAGTATAGTACAGTGCGACAGAGAAAACTGACGCAAAGCAATCCCTGCATCTCTGTCTAATAGCGGCTTCCCACGGTCGGCGATATTGCGGACGTAAGCGGACCAGCACGCACCACGCACCGTGGGAAGGGTCTCGTCCGTGGTAGCACAGACACGTCCAGGCTGGTGCGTCCTATCCATCTAGAGTCGGTAACATCAAAGGTGCGGTACATGCTCGTGCGACGCGATCCTAGCGCATCTGTGTTTTAACAGACGACGAGTGCATGGAACCGAATAAAAAATCAATTGAAGAATATTACTATTTCGATTAAAGAATTAAAAAAGAAGAGAGATAATTTAATGTCGACATACAAAAGGCAAAAAACAAAAGTTAGAGAATCGATGGGAACTGGTAGTGGGGCTGATGATGTTTAGAAGCCTGAGTGGCCTTTTTATGATATAATCAAACACTACTGTCACGGACCGTAGGAAGAGCTCTGTCTGCGGTGCGTTGCCGTCCGTGCTGATCGGCTGTCCGCGATGATCTGTAGAATTGCCGATCGTGGAAAGCCACTATAGTAGGCCGGTTTTATCGACCACGTGACCTTCCCATTGGTCAATTAGGTCGTATGGTCGCTAAACCTGGCAAATAGAAAAGAGATGCAGGGACTGATGCGTCATTTTTCTCCGTCGCACTGAGGGAACGGGCTGGTACTGCATTGATTATTTTATCCTGTATTATATGTCAACGTGTTTACCTGAATTATACCATCAAACTGGGAAAACCATATCAAAATGTTGAAATTAAAAGAACACAACTGGCATGGGTCTCTTTCGGTAAACTATCACATATCTTGAAAAAATGTTTTCATTATCGTACCAAGAAATCTGCTAAGAAAAACTAGAAACAACGCAAAGCGCAATAGAACGAAACATGCTTGTAAATTCACTGAAAGCCGAGATTAGAAACACCGAGATACGAAGTAGAAAAAAGATCAAGGACTATCGTAGAAGAAATTACAAAAATGAAACGGCGCTGGGCCAATCAGTAGCTAGTTATGATGATAACAGGTGGATACGGAGAATCCTAGAATGAATGAAGAAGCGTGGGAATACTTCAAAAGAGATAGGTAGATTACATCAAAGAACAGTGGCAGCAAACTGTGTGCCATATTGAATTGATTTCGGATGATCTGTGATTGTTGTCGCTAAGTCTTATGGAACGGAAAATAAAAGTGTTGATAACTGAATTGAGTTAAGTGATATGATTGGGCATTGAGATAACGGTTTGTATGAAATGGTTTCCGTTACATAAAATAGCAAAATCTGTAAGGTGAGTTTTTCTAAATAAGAACATCAATGAATGGCAAAGACGCTTCAGACTCAACTTCCATCGTAAATTGAATTTTGGGATGTATTCCATTCAGGTGCGAGAGGAACAGATCTAATGTGTCCTGTGATCCCATTGGGGCATTTGACAATAGAAATGATTTTGGAATGAAAAGTATGTATTAGTGTGGTATTAGAGATAATGTGTCTTGGGAATTTGATGTTTAGAGTCCAAGATAGAAATAGTTTCATCGATGGTTATGTTGGTGACGATGGGTCTTAGGGGAAAATTGGGCTTATGAATTTTTGGAAGGACGTATATCTTCGGAGTTGGTCGTTTTTTCCAGATAGAAGGTAAAATCGTTTGGAACGCGTTTGTATTCTGTGTAATTGAGAAGTTCGAACATTTTGTCTTAATAATTACAAGAGTTGATAATTAGAAAAGTTGAATATCAGGGAATGTATAAAGTTCTTTGAGGTCGCATCTTTCTGAAAGACTGATATTTGACGGTGGGAATTTGGTAGGAAGTACGGAGAATTCTGGCGACATTTTGTCTGGAAACTTCGGATGGAAAGAGGAGTGACAGAAAAATTGAAGCCTTCTGACAGAGTTTTGGTAGTTGAATCGGGTATGTGAATATCTGAGAAATTACAAAAAACACTAGAAGGTTGTTGATTTGAAATGGGCTGTCGATTTTGCTTAGAGATAAGTTATTTCAGTTTGCATTTATGGGTTTGGATTTTGTTGTTAGAAATGTGTTGGACTTTTTGGTGAGAAAGACGATCGAAAGTGTCCCATAATAATGAATGAATATTGAAAGAGTGGATGTCAGTGTAGGTTTTGTAAAGTTGGGAATTGGTTTTATTTAAAGTTCATCGGGTGGAATGAATTGAATTTAGAAGAAACGAAAACACAGTTGCCATAAAAAATTTAGAAAATTTATGAAGATTTCGTGTGATGTTTAATTTGAAAAGATTTTGAAATGACTGGATCGTTACTACACGATTTAAGGAAAGCAAGGTCACAGAGAAGACGGTATTTGCGTGTTAGAAGATTAAAAAAAGATTTAGTAAGAATGAAAAATTGTTTGCTGTAGTTGAACTTGTAGTTGAACCTCTGTAAACATTTTATTCCCTTTTATTTTATTTCTTATTGCTATTTCTTCTCCAAGTCTTTGCATTTTCTTTTTTTCTTTTTCCATTTGATTCCTGACGCTACCTTTTGTCTACCTTTCTATATCGCTTACAATTTATTAAAAAGACATTAAGGGATTAAGTCCAACTATACGAAATATTTCTTGCTAATGGCTCAATACTATTTGTATACCACAGTCAAATAGCAAAATAGACAAAATTTCTCTTAGTTTTGTATCTGAAAACCCAATAAATAGCCGAGTGCTGGCATGTTCCAACTCTTTCTCTCCGAATACTTTCTCTTTCTGCTCTCTGCGTAGACGGACCATAAGTCGTTTCTGATCTTAAAGAGTTGTAATTGCACAAGCAACATTTGATAGTTATGCTATGTGTAGATTTTTCGTTCTTAAATTTTCCTCAATTTTTCTAAACATATTCAAATTATAGCTACAAACAATTTTCCGGAGAGATTTCTACCACTATATAAGACCCAAATCATTAGAACCAACTCTAATCAGATCCTGTTCGGCTAATAATTTTTGTGCAGTAATGAAAAAATGTGAATATGTAGTTACTTTTTACTTTGTGTGCTTTATCTTCACTTATTAAAACTTATTATTTAGATAGAATCTTCTTATTTAAACTCATTACTCGAATATGTTTAATTCTAAAATACTTTTTCTCGAGAGACAAATATATCAATATGTATTATTTTAAAAAAATAACTCTTAATTGAAATAATAAGAATTATTTTTGTAATATTTTTTTAAAATAAATTATTACGTTAATATTTTAAGGCGTTATAATTTTCTTTTCCATTTCTATTTTCGTCATTGGGAAAAATTCAAACAAATATGTTACACTCTGCAGAAGAAGTATAGTTGCGTGTTTATTATTTTTAATGGTTTCTATTTTTGGAACTTTACAAGATTGTATTCAGCATATTTTCTTTTCTTTGGTGATAGTTAAACAGTATTGCGTGTTGTTCGGCTGGTGATTTATGAAACATTCCGATTTAAGTATGATTGTTTTGAATATATTGTATATTACGAATTGAGTAACTTTATTCTGTCTTTATGTTTCTGGATATACTTTAAACCTTTATTTTATAATCTTTGTTAATTAAAAAGCTTATTCTTAAACAAATTATTTAATTTTTTTTTTTATTATTTAAAGAGACAAAGTCGCATCCACCCAAAGGTTATTAGCGATATTCCTGTAACATTTTTAATAATATTAAATTTAACATTAGTAACCATCAATCATTTTAACAATTAATTACAATTTGTGAACAATTGAACATTTGTAACAATTAATTAAGTTAAATTTTGTGAAACATAATTATACATTTTAAGTAACCTAATAAATTGTTCGGAACTAAACTTTTGTTGAGGAGTGCTTTCAAGTTATTTGGCAAATTGTAAAACTGTCTTTGAATCAAGAAGTGCTTTATACTGTCACTGTATTGCAGGTTTCGCATTTTGGAGGTTCACTATTTGAGAAGAGATAGGCGTGAGTATACCTACAGTGTCCAAGTCGTAGACGTGTAATAATAGTTTGGCATCTTTTACCTTCGGCTCAAAATATAATGCAAGGAAAAATCCAAGGACGCAGAAATCCAGGCCGTAGAAGAATGTCTTGGATGAGAAATTTAAGAGAGTGGTTTGGCTGTACCACTAACGAATTATTCAAAACAGCAGTTAATAAAATTAGAATCGCCATAATGGTATCCAATCTCTGATAGGAGAGGCACTCAAAGAAGAAGGCTGTGGACTTCCATTAAAAATGTCACTTTTGATGGTTCTGAATTGTGAACTAGAGTCATTACACTCCCGATTCCACGCACTTAACATCTTATTTTTGAAATAAACTTTTAGATCGCCTGCGAGACTCCGGACACTCTGTTTCTGATGCGTCACTGGTGATAGCATTACGCGCACTAGTATTAGTTTGCTGTAGTCATATTACATCAGGAGATTGTTCACCAATTAGATGTTGGAGTATAGCAAGGCGATGGAATATTCCACTAAAGTAGAGACTTGGATTTTAATGTTGACTTAATTGAGATGTGTCACTTTCCGCGTCCGATACCTCACTGTCAAGATAATTATTGATTTTTTTCTTATGAACGTGAATTTACGTTTTATGGATCTTTACTTTAAATGGTGGGAAACTCGACTGAGCATAAGGGACAAAGCTGAAAGGTCTGTGGTATATTCTTGAATTGTGGTTATAGGATCTGTTGATCCTGTGATATTCATTAGGAGCATGTTAAGTTGATCAAAGTTTAGAAGGAAAGGTAGAGGGTGATTTTCCATGAAAGTTTTAGCAGGGTCTAGTAAGAGAAAAATGAGCATTCAGAAGGCTTGCTGAACTAATTTTAGCTTTTTTAGATTTTGCTTGGACTTTAGATCTGATGGATTTAGAAGATGGATCTGCTTTAGGTGATATAATTTCATCAAAGTTACGTTTTGGTTGATTAATTATGTGACTGTCATTATTTAATGTATTCTCCGGGATATTAGAAATAGACATTTGCTCACACTGAAAAGGGTTTGTGGCATTGGGTGCTTGCAAGGATATATTTGTTGCGCTGGATACCGATGGTTCATTGTTTTGGTTGGTGTTTAGTTGAATTAGTGGTTCGGAGCACTGTGAAGCAATGTGACCTGACTTTTTGCATCTAAAGCAAACTAAACTGTCTTGAGAAATAATTATTCTATATATCGTGTTGTCAAAAACAAGAGTAAATGACTCTGGTAATGTTAGACTGTGAGGACTGATATAGATTTGTCTTCGAAAACTAAGGATGTGATTGTACTCAGGTATAGAACCACTAATTTTAAGTAACTTCATGGGGGAGACAGGAACTATACCGATTTTTTGTAACTCATTGATTAGCAAGTCATGCGGTATTGAAGGACATACACCGGAGAGCACAAGTCGTTCCGCTGGTGTAACTAACCTTCTTGCTCTGACAATTTCACCTTGTATTTCTATTTGACCATAATTATTAATAAAATCATCCACTATTTGTTTATTGAATAAATGCATGCATTATTAGATAATCTAGAAAAGAAGATTATATTTTTCGGTTGAATTATATTTCCAAGTGGGAGAAGGTAGTCTTGAAGTTTGGTGTTTTTCTAAGGGACTAAAGATAATTGCTTGGTAATATTAAAGGAAATTGCACTCTCTACGCTGCCAAAGTGTAAGACTGTGATGGGTTTATTTGACTGTGATGTTCTTGTATTGTAGAACTGTTGTGTGATTCCATGTTTGAATTCATTTTGATAAACGTTAAGTGAAAAGTAAGTCCGACCTGTACACCTGCTTAAAGGGGTATATCGGTCTTTACTAAAAGCGGTTATTTTACTGGTAAAACTGGATTTGTTGATTGACAACAATAGCAAATAATTGCAATTTGCTGACTTTAATGCTAATTTAACTGGATATTGTGTAAAAAGTTTGTACACTTACACTTTATTTCAATATATTACTGAGATTCACAATTTATAACTTATATTACACTTTGTTAATGGTAAAAATATTCTGAGCCCACATTGAATACAACATTATAGTTATTGATGCAAAACCGTACTCCCTATTTGAAAAAATTATTGAATCCGATTTTTTTGACACAAAATAAAACTCGAGGAAAATTACGAAATTTCTACCATTTAGTTACGTTGCTTTTTCGGCTTATCATCACTTCAATCCGTCTTTTTCATAGTATTTAGCATTTAATTGTGTAAAACTATCCGATATTTCTCGAACGCAAATACGCAACTCTTAAACAGATCTTGGATGTTGTTATCGCAACCGTTTTCTTTGATAATATTGCACAAAATTTGTATTAGCCATACATTTCTCTGCTGAAAGTCTCTTGAATGAAAAAAAATGTTTTCTGACTTGTAGTTTTTCACCTTTTTTACATTCTCATATAAAATAAACTGCAACTCCAAACCATTATAAAATCAGGACTCTTGACTTTTTTTAAGATGTTCGTTATCAAAAACTTCTCCTAATTTTATTGCACGTAGATTAGAGAGATTGGTGAAAAGAGCAAAAAACTAGATTGGAATGTTAACGAGGAGACTTGCTTATTAATACAGATCTTCTAAGAGTACGATATCATTGGAATTGAGGAGAAGAATCTTAAATGTCGAACTATAATACGCATGTACGTTTCACTAAAGATCTGCTCTACTATCAATGATCAATCCCACCTAAACCGATAATCTCAATGGAAATAAGGGATCGTGCGACAATCGTAGATATCTACGATTGCTTAGTAAAGCACATTGTTTTGAGCCCTTAGTCTGCCGGAACTCCAAGATATATCGTTGTTATCTTTGAATAAAATACCTTAGAGGCCTTCAGATAGTAGCTTAGCACAATTACCCGCTGAAGTAAGTGCGTGAACCAAATGTCCAAAAACCCGCGGTTCACTTCATACTGACATTCTCTACTACTCTTACGTTTCCTGTCTATGGGTGAACAATCCAACGCTTAAAGAATTCTTCGTTACCATGATAAGACGAGCCGACATCTAAGGATAAAAAAGTAATGTCGCTATTAATGTTTGGCCTCCACAAACCAGTTAACTATCCTGTGGTAACTCTTCTGATATCTTTTTATAAGAATTATTTAAGTCAAAAGGGTCGATAAGGTGTGCTTTCGCAGTCCTTTTGCATACTAACATCAGGGTCAATACAGTTCAAGGCGTTTTCTCCACGAGAGGTATTTGTCCTTGCTGAGTTGGCCTTGGGACACCTGCATTATGCTTTAGTCGACTCCCCGCCTGGCAGTGTACTCGAATCAAATCTGCTGAAAGTATCCAAAAGAAAATCCTTATTAAAACCACAAAAACGACTAATGGTTCAAGAATGCCGTAACAGTCGCCGCCTCAGGAGCGAATAATATGTTTCGCGTTACCGAGTAAGTGAAGAAACGATAAAATATGTGTGAACATGGAGTTAGTTTTAAATATCGAAAGCGATGTAAGTGCCCCCAAATATTCTCAAGGGCAATTCTTTCGTATACCAAGATCCTATCTTTTGCAGATAAAATCCATGTCTGGTGCGTAATTTCTAAGAGGGGTATATTCCGACCTTTTGTGGGAAGAGTCGGAGTTATTTATGTGTGTTGGTTTAAATGTGACTCCATTTTGTATAGAATAAATATTAGTTTTTTTCTTCATGTCACCAAAGAATGGAGAGGGGAAATGTATAAATTGTTGTATTGCTATAATTGTCAGGTGTATGTTTTTTCTTATTATGGGCAACGTATCTCCAATTCTGAAACTTTATGGGTAGTTTTTCCTTTCGCAACTTCTGAGGCTTTGTTTCTTTCCTTTGTATTTTAGATTCTGAAATATTTTGTGACATCAATAATAATAATAATAATCTTTATTAATAGCACATGGCTAGAAAAATATAACATATAAAATACATCAATTTATACCCTTAAAATTAAATCACAATGCTTTGCTTAACATATATCTTACATAAATTTTTAAATTGAGCTAAGTTTCCAGAGCTAAGTTTATATTGCTTTATATGAAAGACATACTAAGTAACACAAAATTAAAATGTATTTTTCATCTTTGTTGATTTATTTATTCTGCTTCCTACTTTTGTGTATTTCATCCTGTTCTTCATTTTCACTCTCTTCTTCTAGATTTCTGGTATTCTTTAAAAGTATTCAGCATTTCATCGCATGCATTTTCAAAATCATTATCACCCAGAAAAGATAAAAGTTCCTCTGGTCAATTATATCACCTAGATTATAACCTGATAAAATTTTATAATTGAGGCCAATTGTCTATTTCAGTGGACATGTAAATTGAGTTTAGAGAATCCATGAATATTTGTATCATAACATTTATCGATTATTGCATCATTGCAATGGTCAATCGATTAAAATTTTATTGGAAACATAGATTTCTTATCACGGGCTACAAATGGAATGCATTGGTATGTGAAAAGTCTCGCGCACAAGTGAAAAAAAAAAACAATAATAACAAAAGAAACGCGATAAAACGCAATGAAACGCAATAAAACGCAATGAAAGGCACTAAAACGCAATAAAATGAGAAATCGTGCCACCACACACTACGTGGAGTAGTAAACGCAGTTCCGTGCGTAAATAATTAATAAAATAAAAAAAATTAAATACAATTAAATTAAATTAAATTAAATACAACAAAATAAATGAAATAAAATATAATCGAGTTGAATTGAATCGAATCGAATCGAATGGAATCTTATCAAATCAAATCAAAACGAATGCAATCGAATGGAATTAAATGGAATGGAATCGAATGGAATCGAAACGAAACGAATTATATGGAATGGAATCGAATGGAATCAAATCAATTAAAATGGAATCGAATGGTATCAAATCGAATTTAATCGAATGGAATCGATTTGAATCGAATTTAATCGATATGAGTTTGAATGGAATAAAATCGAATGGAATCAAACTGAAACGTATTGAATCGCATGAAATCTAATTGAATAGAGTTGAATCGAATTGAATTAAATTAATTTCAATTGAATTCAATTTAATTGAATTCCGTGCGTAGAAGATAAGAAAGTTGAATGATTCTCCTCCTCGATCAGTCCTGGAGTACCACATCTCGTTTTTATGGTATAATGATTGATTAACAAATTTTTATTTGTATATCTCTCAAACAATCAGTTACACATACTTATTTACTGAATATTGTTTAGTCTAAAAAGAGCAATAAAACACTAAAATGTTTAGTATTATAAAGCAGTGCCAAGATATGGAGAACTGCTTAAACGTTTCGAGCGAAACATCTTAAGATGAAGATATGGAGCAATAAAAGAGCAAGGTTTGTGGCACAGACGCAGACATTGCAACTTTAAGTTGTATAGAAGTTTTGGTAAACCTGATGTTTCAAAATTCATTAAGTTAGCGCGCTTTAGATGGCTAAGGCATGTAATTAGGCGAGAGGAGGGTGCAATAGTCAGAAAGTTTTTGTACGATGAAGGCAGGTGGGACAACCAGCCAAAGACAGACCGATACTTAGTTATTAGGACAACCTAGATGATTTAAAATCTATTCGAATAAGAGCATGAAAAAATAGTGGCCAGAAACAAAGGCGAATGGAGTATTCTGAAGAAGGCTTGACTCATAACGAGCTGTGATGTCAGTGATGATGATGGCTAATTAGATGCCATTCTTATCGTGGAAGATATGGTTTTATTTATGAAGGCATGTGTTTTCAAGAAATCTACCAATTATCGTCACAATATGAATTTGAATACTGAAAATGATATGATGATTTACAATAATGATAAGGCAGTTTTACAAATATGTTTGTCGCTCTTAAAAAATGAACAGAAGATTTTTGCAATCGCGAAAATCGCATACAAGTAATAATTTCTATTTACGTTTCCTAGTTCTATTGTTTTATTTCTTTTATACATTCCACTAAATAGAATATTATATACCAGATTATCATTTAAAACCGCATTTGCCCTTATTTTCGACAATCCGTCAAATATTGCGACAATCTACTTGTATCCCTTTCAGCCTAGTGTATCATTTAAATCGATGATGTCATGGGTAATCCGAAACTGTCGTAAATTGATGAAATAGACTTTATATGTTACTATCGATCGACTGTATAATAGTGGTAGGATATAACTTATTAAATGACACCATAAATAGCTTAACAGAGCAAACCAACTTTATTTATTCATCATAGAGAGTAAAAAATATCAAAGAAATGTTCAGAATTAATATTTTATGTCTAGAAATGAAAACCTTATCGATATTTATAAAAAATATTAAATGAAATAGATAGACTGATAAAGTTATCCATAGGGATAAATATTAGGGAAATAAGTCTTCTACCCACAATCCGTAAAAGATTTTATTACCGTATCCATAAAAGTTAAGAGAAGAGAATGGGCTACCGACTTCGCTGTTTACAATATTTTACAGCATCTTCAGGCCTCAAGAAACTAAGGGTAGAATACATTGCGTATATAGGTTATTCCACGAATATACGACTGTTTTGATTTACTGCAACAACAAATATTTTACTGTGCAAGTAGAAAGTATGAAGGTAAATTGGTTCAATCATTATTCCAATAAAAAGGGTCTACTATTATGACATCTAAACTAAAATATTTCAGTTAAAATCTACAAATAAATACAATGACGTCTATAAAGCCAAATGTGTTCGTCAGACATTTGGTTAAGCATTCCGTGAAATGTAAACACCAAAGAGGCGTGCCGGATTTCTTTGATATTACACTACACTTTATTACTTTATTAGGTATTATAACTGTAATAAAAAGAAATATACTATTTTTAATATAAATGAAATGAAATTGGCGGAACAATGGTTCAGAAACCAGAAAAGGATCTAATATTTCACTTTGTTAGTTTTAAATATTTGTTTGCTTTGAGTTTATGTACTCTTAAAAGTTCCGAAAGTAACGGGTATAATATACCGGCTAGGAGTCGTTACAGATATTAAAAAGTAACGAAAATTTTATATACACTTTCATATATCGTCGACTGATTATTGCTGTGAATCTGATCGTTGATGATAGTTTTAGAAGATTAAGAGAATAAGTGAATAAGTAAGTTTTTTTGTTTTTTTTAATACTAATTGAATATTCGATAATATGTACTAAATAAATTTACACCATTTGATCACTTAAGTATTGTTGCATTTCGTTAAAATCATAATTCAAAAACCAACTTGTTTACAATACTAAACTATATGATTATTAATTATATACTTCAAAATCTGAATTGTTCAGATTCAAAAACTGTTCTATAAACTATTAACTTTATATTTATATCATGACTTCATATTTAAATCTAAGGTTTTTATTTTGTCGTAACAGTATTTTAAAAATGGGGAGAATTTACTATTGTACAATGCAGCACATTGGACCATTTAAGTCGACACCTTAAATCGAATTTAAAACAGTCGTATATTCGTGGAATGGAGTATATAAGCAAATATGTATATGATAAACAAACAATGATTTAAGTAGTTCAGAGGACTTAATCAATAGTCAGTCAATCATGACGAGTAGATACAATAAATAGAATGCTCGTAAAATTATAGAGTACTCTGATTTCAATATTTTGCGATTTTTACACACAAAATGGTTGCATTGCTTATTATAGGTATAACCTTTCCCAAGCTAACTCTCTCGTATTGTAACTTGCACTGACGAATTGTGATATATTGTAAATATGTTTGTTATTTGTTTGTATTATACCATTGGCATATACTTAATTAAACACTGGTTTATACTTTCTACTGTATGAAAACTATAATAAAATTATAATTATTTTAAGAATTTGTTATGAACATATTTGGAAATAAACTATATACATAAAATTTTTTGCAGGTGCCGTAAAAAAATATTTGTGACAGATGAACTTCCATCTACCTCAGTCATAATTACATTCCACAACGAAGCCAGATCTACCTTATTAAGAACAGTTGTCAGGTAAATATAATAACTTTCATACGCCCAACGATATGTAGGTTCCATGTATGTCCAAGATTGGGTAAAATGTGTCCGTCTCGAAAATTGCTAATATATTTCTTGAGAGTTGTTACAAATGTAGGAAATAGATTAAACTTAACAATATTATTCTTAGTAAACACAGCATTTTCTGAAATATTAATATAAACGATGTTCTGACGAAACTAACGAATTATTAAAAGACAGTTTGAAATAAGAATATAATCTGACCTCCAATGTTCAACTGCAGCATCTCTGCAACTGAAACAGACATTGGTTTTTTCACTGTTTGCCACTCACATATATTATTACACTTTTTGAGGTGTATTTAGCTTCATTCGCGCTTTTTTTGCTCAAAGATACCATCCATTGGAACTACAATGTGAAGATGTAATCCCTTCAGATTCTCTACCCCTCGTTAAACAAGAGCTTTTATTAGTTCGATGCCTAGCTTCTAGAGCAAAAGAACCCTTCTTTTGCTATGTTTTATATTTCATTGTGGGTGGTTAAGTGTAAATAAGGAAAATAAGTTAAAGGAAACAATATCCAATAATTTAAAGAATGTTGACAATAGCCACCTTCGTGTATATCTCTTGGGACAGTATTTCTTCGCCATTTGGTCTATTGTGTCGACTCCACTCTTGGTCGCATTATAGAATAGATTTAAGTATATCAGTGTTATTCTAGGCATCGTTGCTCATCACGTCGTCACCATGTTGTGTAGATTAGAAAATTAGTCATTTTGAGGGATTTATCCTGGAAACATAGGATAGAAGGGTAACTGATGGAGTTCCGGACTGGGAATCGGTAAAGGCGAACATAATTGAGTATAGTTGCCTATCTTGGGTTCTTTTGATAACGTCAGGTATATGTATGCGGTTTTCTTGCATTATACCAACCATAATAACTCCGAAATCTTCATGTAGCTCGTCTGATAACTTTATGGAAGTGTAATAGCGATCTTAAGTAACGTTTCGACTATATTCTTTATTGGTTCTTTATGGTATATTGGTCTTTTAATAATTCGTTTATTGGTTTCAACTAGACACGTCACATTACCTTTTGGTCCTCTAGACTTTGGTGGAGTGCTTTCCCTCCTTTCCAGAATAAACCTCAATTTTCAGAACGTAACGATAATTACAATCTGCTAGCATCCAAATTAGAATCCCATACTTTCCTGGTTTATCTTTTATGAAAACTTTAAAAGAACAGTTTCCTCTAAACAAGGTCAGCGCTTTTCATTAATAACGAAATTCAGTCCTGGATTTAAGTATCTTAGGAATGTACCTCATGGACAAAAATATCGAATATTTTGGAATTTTCCAATTTTTGTTTTTTCAAAAATAAATTCTGGTCAATCAAATAGTTAATTGTGAATTAGAGTTTATTTTAATAATGTTTAATGACTAAAGTTAAGTTTTATGACGAAAAAATTGCCAAAAAAATAAATGAACTTTGATGGTACACAAGGCAAATATCGAACACAGTAGTTAATCAAATCTTGCCAATTACTTTCGATCACAAGATCATCCTCAGGGGCATTTCGTCAGTTGTGGCCTATCCAGCAGTAACAGAATGTCATATAATGTAAATTGGGACATAACAAATACACTAAACAAAGACAAACAAACACTTTAAAATTTAAAAATTGGAAAAGCTACATTTTTATATAGAAGCCGGAGACAGAATGACGGAGACATTCCTTTCTCTTGCCATGTTAGTTTTTAAATGCATACTCAAGAACGGTAATGAATAGCTTTGTGACATGATATCACCTTGCCTGACTCCCCTTTTTATCTTTATTTTATTAGTTGCAGAATGTAGACTTATGGTTGTTGTGGCATTCTCATATCTATTTTTGACTATATTACAATATCTGTGGTCGACCCTGCAATCTTGTAGTGTCTCTTTTTTCTATCAGGATTTTTAGGCATTGCAGGTGATCGTTTGTGCCGTAATTAGGGCGAAAACCAGCTTGTTCCCGAGGTTGGTAAAAAATCCAGCTTTGTCTCTAATATGTTTGTTATTATTAGGGTGTATAATTTATAAAGATGGTTAAGGAGACTGGTCTGTATCTTTCCAGGTCTGCTATATCTCCCTTCTTGTGTAAGAGTACAGTTATTGAATTATTCCACTTTGTTGGATATTTTGATTCCATAGGCATAGATTAAATTGCTTTTGAATTGTGGCTATCAGTACTGAGCCTACTATCTTTATCGCTTCCGTGACGACACCGTCCTCCCCCGGAGCTTTGTTATTTCTTCATCTTTTTTTAGAGCCTTGTAAATTTCGTCCAAGGAGATTTCTGGGATATCTTCGGAACCCTGATTTTGAACCTTCCTTTGTTGATATTCAACTATATCTAGAGTCGATTGGTTGCTATATAATGTCTCATAGAATGATTCCACAATTTGTAACAAATGTTCTCTGTTTGATGTGATGTTGCCATTTCTATCCTTGAGTTTGACTATTTGTTTATTTCCATTTCTGAGTTTGCGTCTCATTATTTTCATACTCTTATTTTCCTCAATGGTTTTGAGGATTTTCTCATCTTTGTATTTTTCTTTGGTCTTCTTCTGATTTCTCTTGATACTTCCTTGTTCATTCTATTTATATCGTCGTTACTAGAGTTTTCGTGGCTTCTCAGTATTGTTCTTTGTTCCATTTTTTTCTGTGTTTCCAGACTAATTTTTTCTTCCTTCACGCTTTTTGGGCAGCATTTCTTTTGAGCTTCTGTTATTGCTTCTACTATTATGTCAATTTAGGATGTTAATATCATTTGTTGATGATTTTTCTTGAAGGAATTTACCGTTATGATCTTTAAAATTTTCTTCGTTATTTGGATGTGTCCATATGTTTATTTCCAGTCATCTATCGGATCACTTTCACAAGTGCTGTGCGTACCTTCTAACGAATTCCTTCCCAAAAAATTATGCCACCACCTATAAAACTATCGGTCTTAGCGAAATTGCAGCTGACGAATCGTTCTCCAACTCTTCTGCAGACGTGATTTTGACCATCTGGCTTTCATAGTAGGATTCTGGACTGATCAGTGAAAAGAACATTTTTACAGTTGACGATATTAACAAAACTTCATATAACTTTCTATAATAAAGCTAGCTCAATTACAGTAAAATACCTTAAACACTTTGTAATGAGAAATGTATTTTTTTACTAAATTTAATAAATTATTGATTGATATTTCATATTAAAATGACAATGACAATATATGTTTCTGCTAAATATAATAATATATACATGGCAATGAAGAGAGCAGATATCCTCCAAAAGTGAGATGATTCACTTGCTTTTTCGTAGCTTGTGAATTAACATCGTACTTTTGTCTACATCCTTTTTCTTTATTATATTTTCTAATAAATATCTATTAATGTTTCAGCGTCTTGAACCGAAGTCCGGAGCACCTAATAAAAGAAATTATTCTTGTGGATGACTTCAGCGATAACCGTAAGTATTCTTGATTAAATGATTTATGTCTAAAAATTTTAAACAATTTTAAATTACAATTTATAATAATAACAACAATCAATTAACAATATTAGAAAAAATCTTTTTTAGTAAACATGATGCGATTAAAAGATGGTTTGTTTGGAATTTCCCATTTACTTACTTGAAATTCTAAAACAAACTAAATCAATACTTAAATATACGTCACTAAAATGTAGGGGCAATTTACAAAAGTTTTAATAGCTCTGTTACCCTTTAAAAAAATGATAAACAATTTGTTGTTCTTTTCTAGCTAAACTAAAATAAAAAACAACTTCAACTAAAACTGTATAAAATCCGTAAAAAAATTATTTATTGAAAGAAAAATTTTCTTAAAAACATGTGGGCATCAAAAGTTATATAATTGACTACCAAAGAGAGCGAATTTAAAATACTTAAAAACTACAATTATACATGTCAAACATATACTATCATATTATATGTCATAACTAGACATTAGTGACAAGCAATTACGCTTCTGTAACGTTGTTGACATAAAAGAAGCACTGTTACCTTTTGAGTGTTCTTATTCGAAGATGATATTAATAAAACAATTTAAGTCTGCGTACTACAATCAGCGGCAAGCATTAAAAATTGGACAAGAAATATCCTAAAAATTTGAAGTTATGGGAGGAGTGAGACAAGGATGTATATTGGCCCTGCTATTGTTTAACGTTTACTCTTAAGGACAATGTGGTGTTCGAAAGAGGGATTTTCAGTAAATCCCAATAAAATGACAATGCCTTGTTCAGAAATATGGAAGATAATTAACAATTCAATCTTCAACCATAAATACAACACCACTATCACTGTCAAAAGAAGTTAAGTACCTCGGAGTTATCCCCAGTAGGAAACTTACGTGGAATGCTCACTTCACAAATATCTCCTCTAAAGCAACACGTTTCCTCTCTGCACACATATGCAGGAAGCATCACTCTTTTAGAAAGTGCCTGGAACAGCAAAATCTATGAAAATACTAACATATAATATGTGAGTTACCACAAAAGGATATCGCACACATCATAAGAGGTGTCCTTATATTTTATACGCGTGGGTCAAAAAGAAAATGAGAACCAGGAAGGCGAAGGATTTCCTGGCTGAAAAATCTACGTAGGTGGTTTAACACAACAACCAAAAATCTTTTCACAGCAGCAGTTTGCAAAATACAGATTGCTGTGATGGTCGCTAACATCCAAAGCGAATAGGCACTACAAGAAGGATAAGGGTCAAAAACACAAAATGGAGTAGAAATGAAGATTACTGGTCCTAACACTATACTGTCATTATTCCTCGAAAATAATCCTACAATATTTTAAGCAGAACTGCTAGTATTCGATTTTTGTGCTAAAGAGTGTCTGAAATATCTTTTCAATTAAGTCTAAGTTTTATTGTCTTAGACGTTCAAGCTGCACTGACGGCTCTGAGGTCAGAAACACTCGCTTAAGTAACTAGTAAGGCACTACAAAGAAATTTTAATGGGGGTGCCACGGTATACAGTAATTTTTGATAATGAGATGACTAGAGTCTTGCTATAAAAAGAGCAAATACTCCTTTTATCATTTAGAGCCTTTCTGCGATGTACCAAAAATCCAGATAATGAAGAATGCGCGATAAGATAAGAAACTTAGCCTGATAAGAAACAAACTAGCCTACTGGGAAAATCTTTCAAATCAGGAGTAATCACAGATGTTCTAATTGGACATTCGTCACTCAGAAACTGTCTGTAAAATGAAGTCAGAGCAACATGTAGGTTCTGCGAAAAAACAGAGAAAACGGTGGAACATATTGTCTGAAATTACAGGCAATTCTTTGCCAAAATCTTAGGTATCTAAAAAGGGCACTTTCTCCTAGACGAATAATGGGCTTTCTTAGAAGTCTAGGTCTATTAGACTGAATATAGGTATTAGATACATAAAACTTCTTACAGGTCGCAGTGTCGAATGGACTACAAAAGCAGTCGACTGTAAAATCTAAATATACAAATCATGAATGTGTTGCTTGTGTGAGTCCATTTCAAATAGGTAAAGAAATAATAAATAAGACTTACTCACAATCAATTTAATTTAACTATCTGACGACCGGTTTCGCTTTCTACAATATGCAAAGCATCCTCAGGTCTCGATACAAAGTTAAACAAATGCTGAAATAATAAAAACCCATATTAGGGTGTTGTCCAATAACGATAAACAAAGTAGATGTTGTAAATTACAATAATTATGCCAATATTACATGTCTGTGGTTTTATTTAAATGAGTAAGTTGAATAAAAGGTATAAAAATTTTAAAAGTTTAAACAGACAAGGTAAGGCCCACAAATTGTTATAAAATAGTCTCTTCGATTGTAATAAATTAACAAATGAGCAAATAAATAAATAAAATAAACATTACTTACATGCCGGTACTCTATTAATTGATGGATGGTAGAACATGGTTGAAACTACTATATATTGTTGAATGGAGAACTCAATTCTATTATTGCAGTTGTTTGACAGTAAACGGGAAGTTCTTGAGGAGATAGATTTGATCCAATGAAGAAGAGATATGTGTGTGATTGTTTGTTAAATGAAAGTAATGTAATATATCATTGTGTTATTAAAAGCTATTTATACTTATTCGAGAGATATATTTTTGAAATGTGTGTTATTTATTGAGTAATTGTTTTAAGAAGGTGACAGTTTTATGACAATGAATATGTTTAGATGTAAAATTGTGTGGGTGTGCAATTATTTTCCAACCTGTAGTTATCAAATTACTTTGATAAAGTTCTATTGGCAATTAGTAAATTATTGGAAAGTCAAGTGAATAAAATATATTAAAATACAAACAATTAAGGACAATTCAAACACACTAAAACAGAAAACACTTAGAAGGGACGAAACAAACATTGAATTTAAAAAAGGGGGAAGGGCTTTAATGCACTACATCGTAGTCTTGGGCACAATGAGTTTTTTTATGTTTTATCTATTAGATTTTAGTGGTAAATTTGACAGATGTAGGTTAGCATACGTATTGGAAACAGAAGAGAACTGTCACATGCTAACCTACATCTGTCAAATTTACCACTAAAATCTAATAGATAAAACATAAAAAAAACTCATTGTGCCCAAGACTACGATGTAGTGCATTAAAGCCCTTCCCCCTTTTTTAAATTCAATGTTTGTTTCGTCCCTTCTAAGTGTTTTCTGTTTTAGTGTGTTTGAATTGTCCTTAATTGTTTGTATTTTAATATATTTTATTCACTTGACTTTCCAATAATTTACTAATTGCCAATAGAACTTTATCAAAGTAATTTGATAACTACAGGTTGGAAAATAATTGCACACCCACACAATTTTACATCTAAACATATTCATTGTCATAAAACTGTCACCTTCTTAAAACAATTACTCAATAAATAACACACATTTCAAAAATATATCTCTCGAATAAGTATAAATAGCTTTTAATAACACAATGATATATTACATTACTTTCATTTAACAAACAATCACACACATATCTCTTCTTCATTGGATCAAATCTATCTCCTCAAGAACTTCCCGTTTACTGTCAAACAACTGCAATAATAGAATTGAGTTCTCCATTCAACAATATATAGTAGTTTCAACCATGTTCTACCATCCATCAATTAATAGAGTACCGGCATGTAAGTAATGTTTATTTTATTTATTTATTTGCTCATTTGTTAATTTATTACAATCGAAGAGACTATTTTATAACAATTTGTGGGCCTTACCTTGTCTGTTTAAACTTTTAAAATTTTTATACCTTTTATTCAACTTACTCATTTAAATAAAACCACAGACATGTAATATTGGCATAATTATTGTAATTTACAACATCTACTTTGTTTATCGTTATTGGACAACACCCTAATATGGGTTTTTATTATTTCAGCATTTGTTTAACTTTGTATCGAGACCTGAGGATGCTTTGCATATTGTAGAAAGCGAAACCGGTCGTCAGATAGTTAAATTAAATTGATTGTGAGTAAGTCTTATTTATTATTTCTTTACCTATCTAAAATATACATTTAAATAATCATAATCATTAAATACATTATGAATAATGTGTTATTATTAAATTTTTTTCTGACAGTGTTGAGCAATTCCTTATTTACCTATGCTCTGATTTTATCGTCATAACGATAAAATTGTATAATTGTTCCTCTATTACTGAAGATGTCACAATTTAGCGAAACATGCCAACTGTAAAATATCCTATATATTTCTAAACTAAAACCAGAAATGCTGAAAATACGTCATCAAAATAGATTATTCTAAATTAATATTAAATTTTATGTGACATTGTTTGGTGCTGTATTGGAAATTCATTTAAACCGGTTGCGGTATTTAATACTAATTAAAATAAAATAATAATATTAATGTATATGTGCTAATCTATATCTATGCACAAATGAATAAATATGTTATCTACATCCTACACTATTTAGATCAATAGATTTTGAAAAAAAAATTATACATGAATGAATAAAAATATTAAATATCTACAGGCTGTTTCACGGCGAGCTTACACTATCTATATATTGGAAACTATTTACACGATGTTGTATGAAAATTATTTTATGGTCATTGCAAGTTATGATGAACTTATAGAAAATTCCACGAGGAAACTAAGTTCCTGTAGCTGGCTGTATACCATATATCACAAAAAAATTTTGTTAAAATCCTTTATAAAAGGTATATAAAAATGCCTCAAACGGGCTATCACAAACACATTGCAAAACGTTTTCGGATTAAACAATCCATCATCAGTGCAAACCTGAAAGTATATAACCACTTTAATTAAAAAGAACGTTAAATGAAAATGTTGACAAAGGTTAGAGCAAAATGTGGTTAATACTTACGGTTGTACATGCTAGTAGCCACCAAAATATATGGGTAAAAAACCCTTTAAATGTTATAAATTTGAATTTGTTTTACATTATTAGTATTTCTAATTTGTGATGGTTAAGTTACCGTTGGATAGGTAACATGGCGGCGTATGACTCTACATGAGTAAAATGGTCCTGAGACGAAGTGTCTACGAGGACCTGTTGATAACAACTGATCAAAATGGCATTGTTGACAAGTTAGGACGGATGTTGTGTCAGAGCAGTCAGTGTAACTTACGGTAGTTGTCTAAAATTGACAGATGTCAGCCTTATTTAAAATTGAAAAAGTTAAAATTATAATAATCTAACAGTATCAACCATCAATATTGTAATCTGTATTGTAAATTAATCAAATAGGTATATTTGTAACATTGAAAATTGGTTTTTTAAAAATTAATGTAGGTCAACTAGAATTTATGAAATTTTGTAGGATTGATAGGCAACCAACTATACATGTGTAAGGATATATTTATTTTATTTTTTATTTTATTTAAAAATATATATATTTATTTTATTTCCTGTGAATTTTATAAATTGTGTTAACTTGTTCCAGAGTGGACAAGGGTGTTTTAGTTTTAGAGAACAAATTTCTAACAGTTTTAGCATTCTTAACAGCAATTTTAACAGGTTATTATTTTGTTTATACAATTTAATAAGCTTCTCAGTAACTTGAGGGAAATAAGGTAAAGAAGAATAATGTGTGATAGTATTCTCAAGAACAGTATTATGCAGAACAATGCTATTTATTGAATTATTTGAGATGTTTCTAGTGTGGTCACCATCGGGTATGTCATAAATTGAGGATCCATAGCTATGTGAATAAAGGTATTTATTAATGATAGAGGAAGGAAACATCTCAAATAATTCAATAAATAGCATTGTTTTGCATAATACTGTTCTTGAGAATACTATCACACATTATTCTTCTTTACCTTATTTCCCTCAAGTTACTGAGAAGCTTATTAAATTGTATAAACAAAATAATATACCTGTTAAAAATTGCTGTTAAGAATGCTAAAACTGTTAGAAATTTGTTCTCTAAAACTAAAACACCCTTGTCCACTCTGGAACAAGTTAACACAATTTATAAAATTCCATGCGCTAATTGCGATTTATGTTACATTGGTCAAACTGGTAGATCATTAAAAGGTCGTCTCACTTCACATCGTAGTGACATTAATTTATCAAAACACACTTGTGCCCTGGCACAACACGCGATAAATACCAAACATGAAGTGGATTTCAATGAAGTTAAGATCCTTGCCACTGAACGCAATCTAGCTAAAAGACAGTTTTTGGAAATGTGTTCAATACTTTAGTATTGAATGAGAGAACTTGATTTTTTCACTATAATAATGTCATATTAGGTGTACTGTTTGAACCTTTTTCCATTTTTCATAAAATAATTTATATACATAAAATAGAAATAAAATACATAAAATATCTTAATAAAATAATTTAATATTCTTTACTTAATTTACTATTACATATGCAACTTACATTGCATTTCCATACACTGATTACTTTGATTAGTGTGAACAATTTTATACTTAAATAATACAAATATTGTAATTGATTCATAGAATCCTTTGCAAATCACAGTTCCAAGTATATTGAACTTGGGCTGTTGGAAATTAATGGGTCGTTAACCACCTGTGGCTGTTTAACTAGCCATAATGATTAACGTTATTACATACATATGAGGTTGAATGAAAATCTCCTGTTTGTAAATCTGGGCTGATTAGTGAGGGGAGTTGCTATTACACTACCAACTTCTTTCACTGTTTTGTCTTTTACAACGGGTAGTCATCCAAACTCATTTAAACTTAAATTGACCGCCCAAAATTTGGGTTGGTACCTACACCTTGTTGATCTGTCGAAAGTATTTTTGACTCAAGGTTGGCTGTCTTTTCGCGGTTTAGTTCGTTCCTGTTCATCTAACGCCATTTTCCCGGCGACATTTGTAGGGCTTTGATCGGTAACTTCATTTATACTACTTTTAAAATTTTATTAATATCACTTATAATGCTACCTAAAGTTAAAATCAAAGCTTAATATTCATATAAATAGTTGGAAGTTATCTATGATTTTCTTGGTTCTTTCTCACTAATTAACATTAAATAACATTTAATTTACTTTAGACCACATGGTCATTTGCTGTGCTAATTTTATAAGTTCATATATGTTGTTAGTTACTTAATTGTTTATACAAAATCAGCGTATTATGTCCATTTACTTAGTTTCATTCACATTATTGTTAATAACATTGACTGCTACATGTCTTTTTAAGGTAACAATTAACATCGTTTCCATGATTGTGTGGTTCTCATATTGTAATTTTTTAGATGAACTGATGATGCTTTCAAAACTCGAAAGCGAAACGTCTTCAAAATAGATAAAGTAGCCTATCAACTTTGTCTTTTATTTCTCCACCTAGAGACCGATATAAGAACCCACCACTCGTCTGAGTGATCCTGTATATATATATTGGATTGACGGTCGTACTCTTTTTTCCGATATATAATATTATATATATATTATATATTATATATATATATATATATATATATATATATTATATATATATATTATTGAGTTTTTTGTGTAGAATTGAATGTTATTTCATGTTTTTTCTCATGAAGATGTTTATACAGGGCGGGAAAAAAAAATTATGGCCCCATTAATGAACCAATGGTATAGTAGGTGGCGCACCTAGTGTCATCGGTTAAAACTAATATCATTTTCATATTAAGCATACTAAATAATTAGCAAGATACCAAATTTTACTTAAATGGTTGAATAGTTTTCAATATATCCCTAAAATATAATATAAAAAAATTATTAATGAAACCACTCCTGTTAGAACGAAAACTAGCAACATTTTGCCTAAGCAATTTGAGCTCAAACGCTTTATTTTGATGTCAGCTATCACCCATTAGCTAATGTCCAATTAATTTATGGGACACCCTGTATCTTCTTCTTCTTAACATGCCATACACTAAAGTGCGTAGGCGACTATCTCATTACTAGAATTCTGTTCTTGGCGGCGTGACACAGCTCACCTGTATTGTGTATTCCTGTCCATTCTTTAATATTCCTTAACCAGGACAATTGTTTCCGGCCGGCTCCTCTCCTACCTTCGATCTTCCCTTGTAGGATTAACTGTGGTATTTCATATTTTGCTCCTCTCAATATGTGCCCAAGGTAACCAATCTTGCGTTTTTTAATTAATTCAAAGAGTTCTCTTTCCACGCCGGCTCTATTAAGGACGTCATCGTTTCGAACTCTATCCACCCAAGGTATGCGCATCATTCTTCTCAATGACCACATTTCAAATGCTTCAAGTTTGTTGGATAGATGTTTTTTTCAAAGTCCACGTTTCCATGCCATAAAGCAAGATGGACCATATGTAGCACTTGACCATTCTGTAGCGTATTTCGAAGTTTAGGTGTTGATTACATAGGAGCGGTCTGAATTTCACAAAAGCTTGTCTTGCCATTTGTATTCGGGTTTTTATCTCGTGTTGTGGATCCGATTGGTCATTGATTGTGGTGCCAAGGTATTTAAAAGTTTTTCACGCGATTTATACGATTGTCACCTATGCATAATATCGGGTTTTCTGGAGGGTTTCTGCTAATGACCATATATTTCGTTTTCAAAAATGTTGATTTTGAGGCCATATTTTTTACCTATGCTATTCACCCTATCAAGTAATAACTGCTGATCTTCCAAATTATCAGTTATAATCACTGTGTCGTCCGCATAGCGTAGGTTGCTAATTGGTATGCCGTTCACCTTAATGCCTAATTCCGTATCTTCTAATGCTTCCGCAAATATATTTTCAACATATAAATTAAAAAGCATCGGAGAGAGTATGCAGCCTTGGCGGACACCTTTCGGATTTCAAATTCATCCGTATATTGGTCTTGATCAATCCTCACCTTTGCCATTTGGTTCCAGTATAGATTCTGAATAATTCTGATCTCCTTCTGGTCAATGTTGGCCCTATGTAGTAGTTCCATCATGATATCATGTTTGTATATTATATACACACCCTGTATATATATATATATTATATATATATATATATATTATATATATATATATATATATCTGATTTAGTGTTAATACGAAAGGCATACTTAAAGAAAGTTAATAACTTTTTGATTTTTAATGGGTTTCCGGTAAGTGGTTAGTTAGATTGTTTTGAATTTACTTTACAAAAGCAAAAACATTAACATCTCAATTCATTAGACCATTAAATTGGGTTCAGTATTTATTAGTTGCTTATTTAAAAGGTATTTAAAATCAGTAATATAGGTATTAGGTATATTATCATCGTATACGATTGCCGGTGCTTAACTTTTATCGTGTAATAAATTGGTTCACATTTCAACAGTTATAATCGTTAAACTAATCCCAATTAAAATAACTAAACTAAATCTCATATTCTAGGAAATAGACATATCATTCACCGATTAGTTAAATGAAATGCAAATGGATAGCATGAAACGGAAAAGCAAAACAAGAACTAATAAAAAAATTCTTTTCTTTTTCCTCTTTATATACAATTCTTCTTTTTCAGTGGCGGTTAATACCTCTATGGAAGGTTGTCACTCCATCTTTTGCGCGGTCGTTTGATACTTTTTCTGCCGATTAGTGACTTATCTCTTGCTATTTTGACGACAAGTGTCTCCCCCTGATGCTTATGTAGTTATTCCATTCTTTTTTTTTTTTATTTTGTGTCTATTACTTAGTGTCCATTTTCTTCACTTCTCTTTCGATCTCCCAGTGTATTTTCTGTATTCTCAGTACTCTCATCTATGCCGTTTCCAATATTCTTTGTGTTCTGGCTTCTTCTGTGTCCGGTCGTATTTCTGAGGCAAGAAATTTATTATTGGTTTACACTGGCTTTATAAATTCTTGACTTTATCTCAGTGTTTATGTGTCTTTTTTAGCCCAGGGAAATGAGCATTTTTTCATGACACTCGTCCGGCCAGACAAACGACAGTTGTTTTGAGTAGTATGGACCTCTGTAACAAAAACCTTTATGTTTCCTGCAGTCGATTTTTTGGACTTAATTAGTTATTTACAAATTAAGGTCAAAAAACGGAAAATTTTTGCTTTTTTCGTCTATCAGCAAAAAGTTAGTCAATTTAAACAAATTTTAGAAAAGAGGAAACTTATAAGTTATATAAAACCGTCAAAATGGCGTTTTCTAAATGTTTTTATCCTTATTTGTTGCTTAGGAAGTTGCAAAATAAGTCAAAAAATTTCGGTTTTTTATAAATGTTAATAACTTTTTTGAAAATAAACTTATATGGAATGCTGTATCTAGCAGTGCTTAAAATAGGGTCAAAATTTCAAAGTGATCGGTCAAATAGTTTAAAAGTTATTTTATTTGTTTATCCCAAATTAACATTTTTTCGACAATATAAGTCAGACAATTATACAGTTTTAGTAACTGTAAGGGTAATTTCTGGTAGAAGAAGACCTGTTTTATTATTTATATGAAAAAAAAATTAAGAAAATTAATTCGAAATGTTGCAAAATAATTTTGCAAAAATTGCATTGACTGCAATAATACTATTTTTATACATTTAAACAGCCTGAATTTTTTCACAAATTTAAATAAAAAAAAAGTTTGTACTAAAATAATTTGGTACAAAGTTAGCCTCTTTTTTTATTTAATTCATAGCACCTTTGATTATAAACCCTTAAAAAATCTAATTAGCGCTATTTGAAAGAATATACTTTAGAGTTTTAAGGTACTAAATAAAAATATTAATCTTTAATGGAATCGTCCATAAAGCTTTAAAATGTATGTAAAATCGGTCGGCTTTGAAACTCTCGAAGCTGGAGGGAGGGGGAAGGCGCTGTTAACTGTATTTCTGTCACATGTTTCTGTCCCTTGTTTATGTATTTCAACGTTTCTTTTTGAACTTGTATGTATTTTTTGCGTTCATTACGAATATGCATTATTTCAATAATTGTCAAATAAACCACCTAATTTGTTTAAACACAATTATTTTTTTATTTATTTTTTTTTTGTAATATTTAAGTTAAGTTTGAATGTAAGACAGAAGTATTTGTCATTTCTTATATTTTGGGGAATAAGCCACAATTTAAGTTTATAATATTTAATGTCCGTTATTCCGAGTTCTACTTCAAAAATCAAAATTTTGTTTTTGGTTACTTGGTAGAAAATTTTTCCGATGACTCTTCTGGGTGATTGATTAGTGTGAGGAAGCTTAGTACCCAGACAGCACAAGTACGTCCCATAGACGTCCGAAGGATGTACCTCATTAAATGTCCGGACATCCCACGGACATCCGTTTATATAATTCGGACGTCCCCGGGACGTCCAATAAGACCTAAATGTTACCAAAAAGTACGTCCCTTGGACATCCAGGGATGTTCATGGGGACGTACATAGTACATATACAGAACTTAATACGCACTTATATAGGACCTAAGAAGGATGTATTGGGGACATCCATTGTACGTCCACATATGGACTAATACAGGACCTAAATGAGGATGTATACAGGACCTAAAGTGAACTTACAAATAACTAATAAAATGAAAAGCAAGAATAAATGGGATTTTTATTGTGTACCTATATTAACATATTATGTATTTAATAAAAAAAATAAGTTCTAGCCCGCTCTGGCAACGTCTAGCCATGTTTTTATTGCAATTTCGGTTTCTTTTGTTGAACAGGCAACATTTTGCTTTTTCGGCTGCATCTGTAAATAATGAAACCACTTGAAAATATATGATCACTGGTTCTTATATGTAATTTCAATGAATTATTAAATTAATTCAATTTCAAATCAAAGAGGTTTCAGATAAATATTTTTTTTGTGTTGAAAGTGAATTTTTTTTTAAAAAGTAATAATTAAATAAAATTTTCTATTTAAAAACATATATATGTACTAAATAAAACCTTACCTATTAAAACTTTAGCTAATTTAGCTTTAAAAAAGGCTTCTTGCCTTTTTTGTCATAGTAGCTATATTCAGCACCAACTTTGTGGGTTAGCAATGTGAGACATGCTCAACTAGCACATAACATAACAAAGCAATAAACTAAAATAAAGTAATTCTAATTACAACCACAGCCACAATGATTATAATTCGAGAAATAAAAGATTCCGAAAATGGTAGCTAAAAATAAAAATGCGCCAAAAAGAAACATAAATACAAGGAGATAAATAGAAGCGTCGTTAAAACATAACCATATTCATATTTCATCTTACAGCTCTGCTATAGGATAAGATTTTTCTCTAAAAGGGGCCTCTGTCTGTTTTCGTATAAATTAATGTATTTAAAACTAAATATAACTTTTTAAAATAAAGTTTAGTAGGAAGATATTATATTTTGTAAAAAATATGCTTAAGTAAAAAAATGACATAGTTAACATCTAGAAAACATCCCTGATGCATCGCTAATAAAACGTCCCTCGGACGACCTTGGGACGTCCCTGGTATGTCCGACTAGAAATATGCCTTGGACGTCCCTCGGACGTCCAAAAAAAGTCCCGGGACGTTTGGACCTTAAAATGGCATAAAATGGACGTCCCAGGGATGTTTTGTGCTGTCTGGGTAGATCTGTTATAGTAAAAATTACAAAAAAAAAGTTTTTAACAAAAATTGTAGGCAACTTTAAACTCCACATTTTAAAATTATTTACAATCTTACAGGGTGTTCTATAAGATGGTGGCAGACCAAGCTTATGTTTTTTTTAATGAAACACCCTGTATTTTATTTTAAATTGACACTCGTCCGGCCAAACTGTCGTTTGCCTGGCCGGACGAGTGTCAAAAACAGGGTACTTTTTTTGCTTATTTCACTGGCCTATTTCGCCATATAGTGTTATTAAGGCATCCGTCAGTCAGCTTGCTTTTTGTACTTGATCTCTCACTTCTTTTTCCTAGTCTCCATGGCTGGACAGTGTAATTTCAAGGTAGTTTATTTCCATTACTTGTTCAATACTGATGCCATCAATTTTTATTTTACATCTGGTTGGTTCTTTGCTAATTACTATTGTTTTAGTAGATATGATATTGTCATATTAAATTCTTTTGCTCTTATTAAAATTCTGTGAACGAATCTTTGCAGACTATCTTTATCTTGTGTTATCAATATTGCATTGTCTGCGTAACAGAGTATTTTTACTTTTTTGTTCCCAATTCTGTATCCTCTTCCTTTGTTAACAATTTTGATGATTTCGTCCATAATTAAATTATAGAGCATAGAGCTCACTCTCTCCTCTCTTATTCGGCTACCTATTTCTATAGGTTCTGTAAGTTGTCCATCTATTCTAACTTTTATTTTGTTGTTTTGGTTGATGTTTTCAACAGTTTTTATAACATTTAGGGGAACTTCTCTATTATAAAGAAGATGGATTACATCTTTGAGTCTTACTCTGTCAAATCCTTTCTATAAGTCAATCACACAGAAATGCTGGTCTATTATTACTCTAGTGATTTCTCAAGTTTATACCTCTGTAATTTTCTGGCTGTTTTCTAGCTGCTTTCTGGAAGAGTAGAATTAGTTCGCTCGTTCTCCATTCTTCCGATCGTTTATTCTGTTTTATAATTTTATTAATTAATGTTGTTAATTGTTCTGTCATTGCTGCTCCACAAGATTTCAGTAATTCATTTATTATCCCATCTTTACCTGTTGCTTTTCTGTTGTTCAGCTTTTTAAGTATTTTCAAACTCCCTGTATATTTATATTAGGTTTTTCATTTGTGATAATTTCTTATGTTTCTATTTTTAGCGTCGTCTATTCTTATTCTGCGTAGAGCTTTTTAGGTAGTGAATACATGTATTCTTTTCTATGTGTTTTGTTCCATTAGTTTCTTTACTTCCAATCTTTGACCTCTTATAAAGCTCCATATTTCCTTATGCCATATGCAGGCCATAAAAATTATGTTCCATTTCTTTCGAAAAGCTTTCCCAGTGAATATTTTTTATTTTTCATAGAAGTTTATGTGTTTCGTTTCTTTCATGCAGGTCTCCGCTTTCATTTCTGATTTCATCAAATCACTGTTATTTCAGGAACTATATCATTGCCAAAACGGGCGTTAAAATCACCAATAATAACAATGTATTCATCTTATGGGGTCTCGTTTATTACAGTCTGAAGGTGTTCGTAGAAGTTTTCCCTTGTGGTGGTATCTCTGTTGTTCTCTGGTGCATAGATTGCTGTCACATTTAGAGTTTTGACATCCAGTTTAACTTTTACATTTACTATTCTTTTCTGAAATATATTTACATTCTTGTAGTTTGTGTAAAAAAATTTTGTGTGCTAATAGGGCAACTTTTTCTTTGCCTCTGGTTTCTTTCGCAACACCACTGTAAATCATTAGATAGTCATCCAGCATAATTTGACAATTCTTTTGTAATGCACATGAGTCTATTTATCTATCTAATCAGCCTTAAACGCCCACTCTTCGGTATAGGCCTCCCCTGTTAATCTCCATTGGTCTCTATTTTGGGCGATCTGCATTCAGTCCTTTCTTGCCGTTCTCTTAAGATCGTCAGTCCATCTCATCTGTGGTCTTCCTCTTTTTCTTTTCTTTTCCCATGGTCTCCAGTGTAGAATTCGCTTATTCCATCTTTCATCTTTTTGCCGGAGAGTGTGACCGGCGAAGTTCCATTTAAGTTTTGCAACCTGTCTTGATACATCGTTTACCTTTGATTTTTTTTACTCTGATCCATGAGTTTCTTTTCCTGTCTTTAAGACCGATACCCAGCATCTGTCTTTCCATTGCTCTTTGTGTTTTGGATATCCTGTCGATGTTCTCCTTTGTGAAAGTCCACGTTTGTGAGCCATATGTGATAACTAGTAAAATGCACTGGTTGAATACTTTCGTTCGCATATATTGAGGGAACTTTGTATTTTTTAGAATATATGATAGTTTACCAAATGAGGCCCATGCTAGTCTAGTTCTTCTTTTTATTTCTTCTGTTTGATTGTCCCTGTTCAGCTTTATTATCTGTCCTAGGTATATGTATTCTGCCACCTGCTCTAATTTATTCTGTTTGACTACTATTTCTAATTGGTCTTCTTGGTTTGTCATAGTCTTGGTTTTACTATAGTTCATCTCTAGACCTACCCCTGTCGCTCAGTAGTACAAAATATTCGAATCAGGTATCTTTAGACAGTTGGCAACGTAATTAAAAAAGGATTTACTTTAGGAGAATTTATAAATATCATATTAGTATATAGGGATTAAGAAAAGAACTAATAGTACGGAAACAGTAATTAATAGTATGAAAAGTGAAAAAACATAAATCAAAGAATTAGAAGGTAGCTTAGGCATTTTTAAATCAAAACACATAACTAATATGAAAAAAATCAATATCAAATATCAATTTAGTTCTATAGCCAATTCATTGAACAAGAGAACAAAATAGATTCTGTAGTAAATAAAAAGTAAGTTAAATATGGCTAGACAGTAAGGATCATCATTATCAATTAACCCTGATTTGTCCATCGTTGAACATAGGTCTCCTCTAGATATTTATATCTCATTGTGTTCTCATTGGTCACAATGTTTTTGAGGTCAATCGCGTTGGGGTCTTCTCCAGCTTCGCTTGTCTGCCAGTGATCTCCACTCAAGCAATTTTTTTGAACAATATCATCTTTAGTCTTGCAACATGTGACGGCTATTTCAATTTTTAGTATTGTAATACGTTGGATAAAATCTTCCACTTAAGTTCGTCTATGACCTTTTCCGGTTCTTATTATATTTCTCAAGCTTATTTCAAATATCAATAAAAAACTCCAAGATGCTTTGAACGAATTAGAGATTAAAAGTCAATATCAGCTTAAGAAAAGAGAGAATGTAACCGAAGAAGTAAGTCTCCGTAGGACTATAGTTAAACAGGAAGAAGATAACAATTGGAGTTTCCTCGAAAACGTTAAAACGAGTCAAAAGAAAGGTCATGTCTTAAAAGTCTACGAGACTATAAGAATGGTTTAAAAATGGAGTCTAAAAAAGACCTACTTAGCAGGAAATTACCAAATAGAGGGGAACTATAAAGGCGTACTGGGATCAATGAGTATCTATCATGTGTATTTCCAATGGTCTATTATATCGGAAGTGGGAGATTCCTGATAGAATACGTACAGTTTAATAAACGGTACTGCCAAAATCACACGTTAAAGGTTTGTTACCAGAAATTCGTAGGGTCAAATTATGCCAGATGACTATCTGATACGACCAGAGCCAAAGAAGGAGTCGCCCTATTAGTACAAAAAAGTTTTTTACACCAAGTACAAGATTGTAAATATATCTCTGAAAGAATAGTGTAAAAATTAAACTGGATGTTAAACATCAGCTTAAATCACAGTTAAATGTGATAGCAATATATGCATCAGAGAACAACAGAGATACCACCACAAGGAAAAACTTCTACGAATACCTTTAAACTGTAATAAACGAGACCTCAAATGAGGTATTAATCCTCCAATGAACAAGCAGAATTTCGTATAAAGAAGAAGAAAAAGAAGAAGAGTCAAAGAAAACTGGCCAAATTTCGAGACAGATTTACTGGATCAATTGTCGGCGAGATGTAGAAGCGTGGTTTAAAAAATGCGATTTATGTAACGGGAGAAAAGGACCTAGAACAAGAAGTAGTAAAATGGCACAATATCTTTTCGGTGAGTTTTTTTAAATACTTTGGTGGATATTCTCGATACACTTCTAGTCTAGACGGGATCTGTTTTGGATTGGACATTTTCCATAGGAAGCTATTTTTTTGCTGGAATCCCTTCAGGATGTGCCCAATATCGATAATCACGATATGCGCCAGTCGCAAACCTTGTGCTAAATTTTTTATTTAACAAAATCTGAAAACAATTGAAAATTTCACATTTTTTTGCTCCTATTTTCGTTTATAATTCGGAAATATTGATCCTAGAAAAAAAAAATTATAAGGAGTTAAAAGTTACGTAATTCAATTTTACACAATATTTCGTTAGCTAGAAATTGAAAACTTTAAAAAATTTTTCTAGGCTCTCCTAGTGAAACCGATTTGAATTTTACAAAAAGCGTTTGGAAGTTTGAGCGTTCCTTTATATGTAAAAAAAAATGCAACTATCTGAGGGCTTATTTAGGGCCTACTATAAATTTGAAAATTTGCGATTTTTTATCCAGTAGGCTGGATTGCAAAATTATTATGCAAAACCTATCCGACCGATCTTAAAAAATTTAGCACACGTTTTAAACATACTAAAAAGTTTTTCTAGGCGGAATATGGAGCTTGTAAGTCAAGTTTAAAAAGTCGAAAACATTTAAAGGATTAACTTATTTTTTTGTACTTTTTTTTCCAATTATTGCTATTTTTTCAACAATAAACAATAAATTTTCAATTTCTAGCTAACGACTTATTGTGTAAAATTGAATAACGAAACTTTTAACTTCTTATAATTTTTTCTCTAGGATCAATATTTTCCGAATTATAAACTAAAATAGGAGCAAAAAAATGAGAAATTTTCAATTGTTTTCAGATTTTGTTAAATAAAAAATTTAGCACAGGATTTGCGACTGGCGCATATCGTGATTATCGATATTGGGCACATCCTGAAGGGATTCCAGCAAAAAATAGCTAGTCTATTCCAATGACAGAGAGAGAGGAAACAAGTGCTTAATGGTCGTACTGAATGGAAAAACACTAAATTGCACACCTTCCTAATCAAGAAGCCACTACAGTAACAGAAGAATTTATAACATATGTCTTATCATGACCTAGAGTTTCTTTAGAGTTAAATTTTAATCAAGGACAAAACCTTAAATCAGAATTATGTATTAATGAAAATATTGGGTATTAAAAAACTCGCACCACGCCTCTCCATCCTCAATCAGACGGAATGGTCGAAAGACATAATAGAATGTCTATTATGTTTGTCATTACTTTTTAATCTTTATCGCTAATAATCAAAAAAATTGGAATACTTTAATTCCTTTCTGTTAGGCTATAAAAGCTGCGAACATGAAGCAACCGGTTATTCTCCATCGATGATAATTAGCGGAAGAGAAATGAAGCTTCCTCAAGATCTGATTTTTGAAAGGTTGCCTCCCTATGAAGAAGAACGTTCATCCCTGATGTACATCGAAAATTTGAAAGAAAAATTGGAAAAAGTCTACGAATTTGCTCTCAAAAGTTTAAAGTTTTAAAGTGATAAAGCCAATGGTTATACAATCAATTTCACATCTTCGAAAGTAAGTCCGGAACTTCAACGAAACTCGGAAGGCGTTTATACCATAATACAGCAAATAAATGATCTAATCTACTGAATCCTGTTTTCAGCTAGAAGTAAACCCAAGGTAGTTGGCTTTAATCGGTCCCCGATAGGTCAGTTATTCGAGTCGAATAACTACAAAGGAGAGAGTATAACGGCAGTTCAGTGAGATTTATCCCACATCGAAGAAATCATATGACGAAAAAGAAGAAGAACTTTGTAGAGAAATCTGGAATGTCAGAAAATGTATTTGAAAAGATGTTGTGACAGTTTGTAACAGTAGTAATTGAGTTTTTAAAGTTTATAGTTGCAATTGAGTTAAAGTTGTATTAAGTATCGTATTATTGTCGATGTTCCGAATAAAGTTAATTATAAAAAAGTTAATTAAAAAAATATATAAAACACTACTTTATAGATATGAAACATGGAAATAGGATGAAACTGTAACAAAAAACTTTTGTAAACAAATATTTAAGAAAGATCCTGAAAATATATTGGCCCAACAGAATAACCAATACATAACTTTAAAAAAAAAACTAATATACCTACGATATTTAAGAAAAAAAAGTGGAAATGAATTGGCCATATCTTGAACAACGATTAAAACAACATAACGAGACAAGCACTTGAATACTTACCAGAGGGAAAAAGAAATAGGGGAAGACCAGACAACAGCTGGAAAATAACTACGAGTATAACCACAGGACACGAAAAAATTTGACTAAGATGGGGTGAAGGCAAAAACAAAGCCAAAAGTAGAAGATAATGGAAGAAACTATTACATAGTTTAGGCAGAGAATGAACAAAAAGGAATATGCGCTGACCCCGCGAGTCACCATCTTACACTTTTGTCTAGACAAGACATGCACAACCGTCCAACACTCCATAGAGGGATTGCACTACAGAGGGAGAAAGTGTTTTTAACTTTGTTTTTTTTGCGATTTTCTTTTCTCTTTTAATGTTAATGTATTTATTTTTATTATATTGTATTTTACTTTAATATTTTTTTAAGTAATTATAACAGAAAACTACTGTAATGTATATTTTTATGCTTCCATATTTGGATTTAATTTTTTCTTAATAATGAGAGAATAAACATTCGAGTGATTTGTCCCCTATAAGACCTTAACGCCTGTTATATATTCGAGTACAATAATAAAAATCTTAACTCTTTTATTTTTAGCTACCGACGGCGAAGAATTGGCAAAAATTCAAAAAGTAAGAGTTCTAAGGAACGATAAAAGGGAAGGATTGATGAGATCAAGGGTAAAAGGTGCTGATGCCGCAACTGCTTCGGTTTTGACATTTTTAGATAGCCACTGTGAGTGCAACGCGAATTGGTTGGAACCGCTGCTCGAAAGAGTTGTAGAAGTAAGTGCAGATTTTTTCTCTTGATTAGATTTTCCGACTGAAATTTAATTTAAGCTTTTTTGATCCTTTATAATTTTTTTATTATTGGAAAAATTCTAAAGAATATTTAAAACATAGTTGTGAGCAGGTTTAAGGGACATTGGTTTTGTAATATATTATATATTAGAATATATGGTTTTTGTCTTAAATTATTTTTTCTGTACAAAATAATACGAGTTCATTGGAAAAATACCTTAACAGGGTCACTGTCCAGGTTTTAGAGTGGAAATTGCTTAAAAGTCCAGTTATATTTTTGTGAAAATTTATATCTTATGGCTATAAATAAATAAATAATGTGGGCTCTCTAGAACAAAAATGACCAAAAGCTGTCTTGTAAGTCCACAGAACATTGTAGGTGCGTATTTTTCTCATTTTAATTATTTTTATATGCATCAAATATGAAATGTCATAGACAAATTATTATCAATTGCGATATCCTTAGGTCTTCTTTATGTTCTAAGACGACAACATACGTGGAATTAGCTACTTGATTGACAAATAAAGTTTATGACATTAGTCGAAAATCAAAACCGTAGATAAATAATATAATCTTAGAAAATCAAAACAAAACAGACGTGTTTGTATTTTTTGTGCTTTTTTTGTTGAATTGAAGTAGTTCCGGCAATATGAGTAAGAAACGAGGCTATACAGAGGAAGAGTTGCAAAGAATATTAGAAGACTGATTACGAACAATATAGTCAGTCAAATTCGTCAAATGAAGAAAATGTAACCGACCGTAGTGATATGCCTTGAAAGTGTGGAGACATCTCATCCATCCCGTCTTGTATGTATATATCTCCCGACAACTCTATTGACACTTCACAACAATTTCAAATAACTGCACCACCTGATTCCGATTCTGACGACAACAGAGATATTGAAATAAATATAGCTTCAAGAACTGACACAATACCAATTACAGAGCGTCAAATGAAAGAACGTTATGAGGAAAATGGATGGAATTACGACATTCAGTCATTAGATCGTAAAATTTTTAGTAATTCAGTAACTAGTAACTCAAGTAGAAAACTTCATACATACTGAAAACATTCCATAAAATGCAGATATGTTTGCAATATTTCGTCTTTTTGTTGATGACGATTTCTTTGAGTTAGTGATAAAACAACTAACCTATACGCTGAACAACTTATTACTAATAATTATGGAAGTCTTTGTCTATAAACGTTGTCCAGACACCGGCCAAACCTACGCTGTCCACGTCAAAATCCCAGCATTTTCTGAAAAAGCTAAATAGGAATGTGGGTGGTTTTAACACTTTTGCCAATTCACATTGTGTCTGATGTAACTATAGAAGATTATGAAGCTGTTTGTTCTGATTCGACATTAGTTACTGAAACAATATTACATAAAGAAGCTTTAGTATGGATTAACTTTCAACTTAACTACTTGTCTTTCTAAATTAAATTTTAAATCGTTTGGTTATAGTTTAATTTTATTTTCTAAATCCTTTGTTGTTGTACTAATTAATTAACTTGGAATAAACTATTTATTATTTTTATCTCTTCTTTCTACGCCACTTCTCCTTTTTCTCTTCTTGTCTACGCTTCTTCAGCGAGAGAGAAATATTACGACAGTTTCGTAAGATTTATTTTATATAGAAAAAGTCCCTTGGCGAAAAAGAAGAAGTATACAAAGTCTAGAATTTTCCAGATTTCATCGAAAAATTTTGAAATGTCAATTATTCTTTGGAATGCCAAAAAATGTGTATACGATGTTGACAATTTAAATAACAGTAACATTTTTGAATAGTTGTCGTTGCATAAAAGAAGTAAAGTATTGTAATATTGTTGGTGTTTGAATAAAGTTATTTTAAAGAAGTTAACAATATTCGTGGATGTATGGCCATGGGAATTACGATATGATTTAGGAAGATTTTGGTTTGTGGCTCATTAAACTGATAGTTCGATGATCTGGACATTCCTTTGCATTTGTTTTCTTAAGAAATGATATAAAAGTAGATATCAGCTAATCTTTAGGAATAATTCCTGTATTGTATATTGTATTTTTCTACTCGCTTACTAGTAAATTGTATATTACCTGCTATTTGGATGCTAAGTAAATGCATCATAACAGATACTGACACGTAATGACTAGCACGTAATAAAAAAATTACGCTTCAGTTTTACAAAAATGTGTAATATCACATAAGCCTTGTAAGTCAGTTGGTCCAGTTACCATGGAAACGAATTAACAGACGTTATTTTGACAGATTAAAAATTATTAATCTGTCAGTGTAAATATAGTGGTAATTTAATTTTTATTTTTATAAACGAAAATAATGGTAGAAAAAGTATAGTACACAACTTGAGTCGTAAGCTTATTACATGCTTGTAAAATTACTGCGCTCGCCGCTACGCGGCTCGCGCGCAACTTTTTTAGTCGCATGTAATAAGCTTCTTACAACTCTCGTTATGTAATATACTATTACAGATCACGACATTGTATTATTGACCATACGCCAATGGCAATCGCTGTGACATGTTACACGTTTCCACCTCTATATTCATTTCACAGCAGGTATGAATTGTCGTAATTGTCACATTGATATTAAAAATTTCAAACTAAGTTCTGAAAGAATTGACAAATAATTAACAAAATGCCTTTTACGTTGTATACCGTCCAAGAAAAAGTGCAACTTGTAATATGGTACTTTCAGGGTCATTCGCGAAGTAATTGATTTATTTTTTGCTGCCTTCGAAAATAGACCCCAACCAAGTGTTACAACAGTTAAAAATACCATTAAACATTTTCAGACTTTGAGATGTGTAAACAGTTGTAAAAAGTGTCATGAAGGTAATGAACCACGTGTTAGACCTGTCGATGAGGAGCGTGAAAACAGGGATTGTGATATTTGTGCTTTTGTGGAACCTAGTGAACCCTGCAATAGTATACAAATTGCTAGAGAAGTTAATGTGAATGTTCGAACTGTCCAGCGAGTTTTCAAAAGGAATGAGTATCACTGTTTTAAAATACAACGAACACAAGAACTGTTTCCGGAAGATAACTTTAGAAGGATAAAGTTTTGTGAATTTATGTTAGATAAACAGAATGAAAATCGTACACTTTTTAAAAAATATTTTATTTTCTGACGAATCTTCATTTTCATTACATAAAAAACACAATCCATCCGTTGCAAGGTATTATTTTCGGAAAAAATAAGCACCTCAATATTGCAGTGCGAACGCAACATCCGCAAAAGTTAAATGTTTAGACTGGGATGTTAGGCGACCATATTGTCGGTCCATTTTTTATCGATGGAAATCTAAACGGGCCTAAATATTTACAACTTTTACAGAACGAGATCATTCCGACAGTTCGACGCCTTTAGGATGGGTGTTCGGTTCACAACTCTAGAGCAACTATTGACTTCCTCAATCAAACGTTTCCTGATCAACTGATAAATACAAAGATTGGTTGATGGTTGATTGGTTTTCTTAAAGAAAACATTTGTAGGCATCAGTTTGGAAGGCTACAAACCTAGTCGAATTAAAGGCAAAAATGCTTCATTTCTCAGCAAGCATTACAACAGCCCTACTCCAAAATATGAGGAAAAATCTGTATGACAGATTTGGTTACTGTTTAGCACAAGGAGGTGGAATATTTGAGACCTTAATTCGTTAATCTGCTTTCCTAACTTTTATTCTTTGTTAGGTACATTTTACGAAGTTTGTAGGTTCTTAATTAGGTAGTATGTTTTATGTTTAAGTTTGGAAGAATTTTATTATTTTTTTTATTTCTGAAATTCTGATTTTTTTCTTCTTTCTTGTCTTATTGTTTTTGTCCATAAAATGTGTACAATTTTCAGTGACAATAAAGCATATTACTTATTTACTTACTTATTTATTTTTATTGCTATTAAGGCTATAAAATAAGCAAAAATTTAGTTTTAGAGTATTATAATAAATATACTCTAGAGATGAGATTGCAATAAATGTTAATTCCTATGGTCAACAAAACACTGTCGTTATCTGCATAAACGACCAAGACCCCAATGTTCTCCACTTCTCTGATTTCCTTTTCTAGCAGAGCTCGCATAGTGTTAATGAAATGAGAATAATAAATGATAATGAGGTTTGCTGTATTAAAAGATTTTTTCGTTGTTTCTTTTTATTTTTCTTTAATTTTTTTATTTCATTGTTTGTTTGAAAATTTTCGGGAATTGCCTTCAAAGTCACTTACGTAATTTTTTTGCGAGTATTTAATATTAGTACGTATTAGTCGTTATTAGTATGTATTAGTATGTGTTAGTTTCTTCCGGCTGTAATTTCCTTTTTCCAGTCTTATATAATCTCTGGTATCTGCACTAAGTTTGCCTACCAAATAAATTGCTTCCACGGAGGTATGTAAATTCTATGTAGGGTAAACTGTGCAAATACCGGTCAGTGGGTAATGGCGGTCATCCCGATTGTGCGAAATCTATTCAATCTGTCAACCTCTATAACTGCCAACGTGTCGCTACACTACTCTGTATTCAGATTGCTGACGAGCGTTGAGTTGGCGCAAACCATTGTCATAGAAATATTATTAACCTGTTTTCAGTGTTTTCGATCTTATTTTTATGCTGAGTAATATAAGGTCTTAATTCATTTTTATTCACTTGTAGATCTTAAATTGGTTACAATTGATTATAATGACGTTAGCTGCCTATTCCTTTTTTAAAGATCAATATTTTAATACATGTTTACGAGTAAAAAATTCTAAGAAAAAAAATGCCAACAGGAGGCAATGATGGTCAGTTCACCGGTATTACCCCATGCTATAATTTATACCCTATTACTATTAATCATTAGGGATTAATCCATTCATTTTTCGACATTGCAAGAAAGAATAAAAAATAAAAATCTTCAAGGTATCTCATTAGGTAGAAAATCAGTATTTTCTGCCGAACAAGAAGCTAAAATAGCCACACAAAAAAAAAGATTTAGCTTAATTTTTTATGGCGTAACAGCAATAGAACTGAGAAAATTAGCATTTGGGTTTACAAGATAATTTTTCTTGTAATAAAACACCTTTTTCTTGTAATTGGCATTACAAGAAAAAGGTGTTTAATTCTAGTTCTTTGGAATCGGATATTGATATATCATGTGATAACAGTGACGATGCATACGAAGATAGATGCTGGTTTACATCGAGTTTGGCAAAAACAATGAATTGTGGTATATATTTACCGTTTGCTCACGATGGGCTTATTCAGAGTGCAGTGGATGGGATTCTGCAGAGAGTTATACCTGCGATGACTGTCAACTATTTTTACATTAAAAACACATATTTTTGTTATTTTTTTTTTTTGTTTTGTAATAAAAAATATTTTTTCACCTTTCTTACTGATTTACTTGAATTATGACCCATTAAGCCACATTCGTTAATCGTTTTATAACAAAAAAATGTTAAATAGATATTGATTTTTATTTTAATAATAACACAAACAAATTGACTGGCATTACCCACACTCATGACCGGTATTGTCCATGTATGGTGACAATACCGGTCAAAGATACCTTTTTATGTTTTGTCTCTTTCAAAGACAAAAATTTTATATTTTTGAAATTAAATGTATCTTGCAATAAGTTAAAACCCCAAATTACGGATTGACGGCTTAAATTTGATTCATAGAGTTTTACTTTTTTTTATATTAAATATTTTTCTTAGGTGACCGTGATTTGCACACTTTACCCTACTAGCATAATTTACTCATCGTAATTTCTAAACGTCATATTTGTTCTTCAGGTGCATGAACACGAATTATTTCAGTAGTTTTTTTAATTTTTTTTTATCTTAAATGTCTGGAATGAAATACGTTAACAACTGAGTGAAACATTTAATATCACCATTCCGGCAAAGCGTATCTCCACAAAATTATAGTTTTTATTCCATGTAATAATTCACTTTTGCTTTAAGAATTAGCAATTATATTTTCAACATATATATACTATATATATATATATTATATATATATATATATATATATATATATATATATTTATATATATTATATTTATATATATATATATATATATTATATATATATTATATATATATATATAGCTTTTTATTTCATGATTCAAAATTCAATTCGTCTTTGATTCAAAAAATAGTAATTATATTTCATTATCTGTGTAATTTATGTAGTTTAAATGATAGTTATTATTATGAAAAAATATGTTTCTGCCATGAATTAAAAAAAAGATTGTCATTTATATGAATCAAAATATTTTTTAACAATTACCTACTATAATTTAACAACTATGTTCTGGATTGTAACTAAGTTAATGAAGGTTTAAAAATAAAACTACATTTCAAATATCATACAAATTATATACCTTTAATAACCTGGCGTGTATATACAATAAATTTTGAAAAATTGGTTTAAAAATATTACGATATTTAATCATTCTAATAATATTTTAATACCTACTCTTCTTGTGTCAAGTGACTGAAGCATCATCATGTGACATGATACTAACGGCCGGTTTCCGAAACGTTATTCAAATCTCCGATCATCTAATCGAGCTGTTAGATTTGATCAACTGTTAACCAGTGACCAGTTTCTGAAACGTCGATCATCTTAAAATTATATGATCGTAGAAAATCGATTATCTGACATACGATTTGGTTTCGAATTTCGATACTGTCACAATCGGCTGCCATCCTTCAAAATTTTAATAAACAACCAAAAAATTTCAAGCTTTACCGTTAAAAAACAACATAATTTAAAAAATTAATATTAAAAATGAGTAATCCTCCACGCAAAAATTATACAGAGAGAAGTGTTTACTGTTGCATATAATTGAAAAGTAAGTACGAAATTGTCTAACTTATAGAACAAATTTCTAATTGTATCTTTGTTTTCAGATACAAGGAAATCATCGAAAATAAATGTACAAATGCTATGACCACCGCAAAAAAAGTGAAACCTGGGAAAAAATAGCGCTGGAATTTAATGTCAGCGCTTTAATTTGAGAAAGTTTTATTATAAACAAAAAACTATCTGGTATATCTAAAAAAAAAATGAAATTTTTTTATTTTTATAGTTGCACAAAATAGTCAAGTGGAAGTAGATTATCTACAATTGGAAGACACGGAGCAGACATCCAATGTACCCTCTACTTCCACTGTGCTGCTCAGTACACCCTCGACATCTGCTGTCCTGCCCAAGAAAAAATCTAAAATGTCTAAGGCTTGTTTTAAAAATAAAAAATTAAAAACTGTAGGGAGCGAAACCCTTAAACGTATTTATTATAAAAAAAATTGAGTGTACAAATATAGAAAAAAGAAGCAAACTGGTATTTTTAAATAATGAAATCAGAAAAAAAGAAATTTTAGAATTGGAACTTTAAATAAAAAAATTTGAAATGAATAAATTTTTAGGTAATAGTCGTTAGTTATTAAAATATTTGTAATTTAATTAAGTAATAAAATTAATAAAAAATGTGTTTTTCAAGGTTTATGTACCCACCTGTTAGAATGAGTTATTACTAGCTTCATCCTCTGCTTCTTTGTCGTAATGCATTCCACAATTCTTCATTTGTTATGGTGTTGGGCCAATATATCTTCAGAATATTTTATGGGAACAGTTGTATTCTCATTATTTCTTCCAGCAATCTCATACATCTCCTCAGGAATAGCAGCTTCAACGTCTACTATATCATCAATGTTGTCATTGTGATCGATAGCTATATTGTGCAATACAGCACAGGCCACAACAATATTCATGGCTGTATCTAGTTTTACCCTTAGTCCCATAGATAGGCAGGGAAAACGTCTCTTTAATACCCCGAAACATCTCTCTATGGGATTTCTTGTTGATACTTGTGCTCTATTGTAAGCTTCCTCATCATTTGTTCTAGGCTGCAAAAATGGAGTCAAAAGGTAACTTCTACAAGGGTATCCACTATTTTCCAAGAGAAAATCTTTCCCATATACATCACTCTCGAAATGGGCACGTATGTGGCTATCATTGAAAATAGTTGTGTCGTGCACAGAACCAGGCCATCTACAAATGATATCTTGAATCCTCAGCTGTGAATCACATATAGCTTGAGTATTCAAAGAGAAGTATCCTTTTCTATTCCTGAACAGTTCTGCTTGTGGGCCTCCATTGAATTTTGACGTGGGTACAATCAACAGCACCTATTACGTTTGGAAAATTAGCCAACGCATAAAACCCAGATTTAACACTCAGGCGCTCCTCTGCTGTTGCTGGCATCTTTATAAAAACTGGCCTTAACCTAGCTATCGCTAGAGATATTCTCTTGATGATTCGACATGCTGTTGATTTGTGCACTCTCACATTATCAGCCACAGTCACTTGGAATCCTCCAGTAGCATAAAAGCTGATTGTCAGTAAAATCTGCTCAATGGCACTAATAGATTTGTTTCGTTTGGTTGTTGGTTCCATACCATCTATTAGTCCCACTAATTCTGTCACAACTTCCTTGGATACTCTGTAGCGTTGTTTGAATTCACTATCACTGTAGTGTGTCATTGGATTCATCCTGGTTCTGTGATTAACCCAGGGGATGTCAATTTCCTCCTCGATGTTCTACAAGTTACATAAATAATTTATTATAGATTATATTTATAATTATTTCTTCCAGAAAAAGTCTTATTTTTATTGAATAATATGACTTACCTTATTTACAGATCTATTTTGTAACAATTTATTCTGGGTATCTGTTAATTACACTATAAGTATATTTAATTTTAAAAATCTAAATTATAATTAAATAACTAATAATTATAATTAAAAACTAAAAAACTCTTTATTTAATAACTATTTAACCTATATAATAACTAAAAAACTCTATTTAATAACTAAAAACTCTATTTAATGACTAAAAACAACTCTTTATAAATATTAACAGCCCTTTAATCATCCAATAACTTCAAATTAGGTGACAGTCGGTTTTGACAGTCGTTTGACATGCGAAACTAGTTAATCGGCGTTTCAGATACTCAAAACACATATGATCAACTGTTAACTAACGATTAATCGTTTGTTTTGTTAAATTAGGTGATCGACTGTTGTTGAATGTAGTTTGATTGACGTTTCTGAAACTCAAAATGCGTTTGATCAACGATTAACCATCGATTACATAATTTTTGAGATGATCATCCTTTCGGAAACCGGCCGTAAGACTTCCAAGATAAACCCGCTTCGCAATCGAATTTTGTACATCGACGCGCATGACGTCAATTGGTGATAAAAAGTCACTTTTATCATCAACCTTTTATCATCACAGTCGGTAAAACATATATGGAAAGAATAGGGGTTTTTATTTAAATATTTAGAATATTAAGGGATGTTAGGTAAAATATCTGATTTATTAAAATAAAAATTTAATACAACTGATAAAATAAAATACACTGTAATAATTTACAAGTTTATTTAACAATTTATTTTACAATTTTTAATATTTTCTTCTTCTTAACTTTGGATGTTTTCTTTAATATATTTATTCAATTTTCTAATTTTAAAATATAATTTACACCTTTACTAACATTACATCTGAACACAGCTAAATCCATTAGAGATTTTAAATAATTCTTGGTTAATTTTAATGACCCTTTGTTAAAATTATTAAAAAATATGGTCCAGTTCATTACATTTAATTAGAAAATCTGGATATGGTTTAAGTAAACCTCCTTCGGAAAGATGGTTTACCCAGTAAACCGATGTCAACGTACAAGATAAACGATAAAACAAAACTAAATCTCAAGGTTAGTAGATATTTAAGTAGATACTTAGATATCTACTAACCTTGACTAAATCTGACAAAACTCCATACAACACAGAACATTTCTGGTGACATTTGTCGCCAAGTGACGTCACACGACTGATCGCGTGCGCGTGGGTTTATCTGTAGTTTATAGTATCATGATCATGTGAAAACTGAGAACTGAGCAACTGGAATAAAAATATGAATTTACCCATAGTTTTGATACTCCCGAGTGCGAAATTGGGACGAGTTCGCGTATTACGTCACAATGAGAGTGTTTTTAGATATTCCCCGTAAAAACATCAGTGCTTGCATTTTAATTAGCAATTAAAATTTTATTATTTTGATTTAAAAAATTAATAACTAATATAGTGCACAAAAAATAATTTGTAAAATAAATAAATTTTAAAACTTTTTTTGTATTCTTCGATTTTTAATCCTAGGAAGGTAATCTTCGTAAATTTTATGAGCTCTCTTTAGATTGGCTTGTCTTATTTGGCGCCAGTCTCAATTAGGGGATGAAGCATTCGTCTATTTGCACGTAAACAGATGAAAATATTTGATCAGTAATTATCTGTAATAAAATCGACAAAACAAATGAAACACAAGGTTTTAAGTTACAATTTTTTTTAATTTTCTCTTATTTTTCATATATTCCTTAAGTGTTAGGTTAAATTTCTTAATTCTAAAATACATTTGAGAGCGAAAGAGATTGTGTAATTATCTGTTCCACAATCCTCCTCGACTCTCTTTTGGAAAGTTTTTCTTGTCTTTTAAGTTTGTTTTGTGAATAAACTTTTCGATTGTGTCAGATAAAGAAAAGAAACAGTATCACTTTTCAGCTTAGGTTCTTTCTTTGATTCATATTACACCAATTCATGAAGTATTTGGAACAAATCCTTGATGTTTTAGTATTAAATTTGTCTTCACGACAACAAGCAATAACCCACAGTTTTCCACTAAGTCCTTGAGAAAACCATGAAACCTACCAGATTTATCTGAATCTCTTGTCTGATTATGACTCAAACGACCAGCTACTACACAATGCATTTTATGTTTAGCTTATAAATTGTTCCTACCGAAAGTCTCTTAATTAACTTCTCACAAAACACCATAAAATCTACAACAAGCTTACCAAAGAAGCCAAAAGCTAAAAAATTGATAAAATTTCCGTTTTCCGTAACTCTGTAACTCTCATTGTGACGTCAAGAGTAGGGGATCTGCTGACAGTGGCCTGTGCAATATCACACCTGTTATTCTTTGTACCTTGGAAATACCCTGTGAAGTCCAGTCGGGTTAGACGAAAAAAGAAATAAGCTTGCGTGGCGAGCTGCCTTTTTAATTCAATTACCCGGAGTGATTCCTGCAGATGGCTCAAACCATCATAACGCAACCCAACACCCAACCACATGCTTCACACTCAATTCACGCCACAATTCAACCATCGCTCCCTACCCCCACATCAAATCACAATTCCACCTCAAACATTCACACCCTAAATCTACTCCCCATCCCTCATTCACACTATCTCTCCCCCAAATGTAAAAATCCAAGCTAATTTCCCCCGGTCTTCCCTAAAATCTCTACCCACCATTTCCCCACCATCCTTTCCCCCATACATCAGACTAAAGTCTTATAACCATTCCAACCCCCTTCCAATCAACCTACCCTCCATACCCCAACATCCCCACCCATCCCCCACACTTCCACTCATCCCCTTCACAACTAACAAACCCCCAAATACCATTCCACCCCCATACACTACCCCCAATTCTCACCACCCCTCATCCCACACCACCCCTCTTCTACTCCCTTAATCCAAAATACTCCCCCCAATAACCCATAAACATTCCCTAACAAACCCCCTTCCCCAATCTCTCCCCCACATTCACCCCCACCCTTTTCCACAACCATATCAAATCACATCCTCCCTACACCCTACCCAACAACTCACCACATCCTTACAACCCAAATCAATCATACAACCTCTTACTTCTCTTCCCATTTTCCAACCAACCCACCCACCCCCCCCCCAAAAACTATAAACTACTATCCCCACACCTCACCCTCAACCCAATCCCTCTACCTAATCTCCCTAACCCCCCCCCCATTCCCCACAAACTTCCCTATCACCCTACCCCCCCCCCACTCACCCCTCCACTCCACCCCCCCTTACCCATCCCATCCACACCCCCCAAATAAACACCATACAACCCTACAAATAACTCACAACCCTTAAAAACCATACCAAAAACAAACTAACACACCCCCACATCTAACAATACCCTCTCGACCTCACCCCCAACCTAACCCGTCCCCCCCTAATCACAATCATAAGCACTATACAAAATCACTACCCTACCAAAAGACATCTATAATAAATATGTCTCTATCTATGTACCCACCTAATATACTCTAAGAGTCAAAGACAGTCCGTATCACTTCCACTAACTCTCACACACCTAACAACCACTACTCCACCATCTACAACCTACCTACTATAACACACGAAACCTGTCCCCATACTACCCAATTAATGATAAAATTCCATAACTATATCGCCACCCCTCATGTACACCCAAAATACCCACATACTGTGAAAATCACAAAATAATACCAGTACTCCTTGAGTCCATCCCATCCTCCCCCCCCCCCCCTCCACCCCTCAAACTAACGAAACCCCACCCCACCGTCTCCTCAACTACAAATAATACACCACCCACTAACCAATAATAATCTCTAACCTACATGAATATAATCTAACCCACTGTTGTTCTATACCAAGACCCTGGATACATATATCTCAAACAACACTAAAATACCGATACTACATACCGCTACGTCCATGTCCGCATCACTACGCCCCATATACTAATATGTATCTTCCCAACCGCAAAATCACTAGTGTGTAAACACACTCCGTGAAAGACTCCACACTGATATAAACACCTGCCCACACCATGTTGTCACATGTATCAAGTATCTCTCCCCGTGCACCAGCCCTCCCCCGTACATGCTTATCATTCCATCACTAACACATTCCAATCATCCCCTAGAAACCTCAATTAATTCCCAAATACATCAGCCTTCCAACTACTTTTATACCCAAAAACTTACTTTCCTCCTCTTACTACCTTCATTATACCTACCAGGCTGTAATAGCTCATCCGGAACCCTGGAATGAACCTATCCACACACGTGCGCACACAACCCTGTACAGACTCGTCAGCCTTCTGTATAACTATCTGTAGGCCGGCCGAGAATGTTACCCGCACTTGCCTGGCCCCCCGCACCATCATATCTAAGAGAGGGACATCGAGTCGCCCTCCACCCCTTCATTGCCCTCTCCACACCGCAAGAGAGAGACCGCCCCGTCCGTACCGAGCGCCCCTGCGCAAGAGAATGTCTATCACGCAACCACTCTCACTATAACCCCCAACCTTGGGCATCAAAACGCGCCGTAAGAATGCCCCCCCAGCATTAAAGCACCGTGCGCGCTGAACAGCTATGACGCGATGCAGAGCACTTGTGGCATTCATATAGCTGCTGTCCCTCGCTCTCTGTAGCTCGTATCATTGAGCCTGACTGAATCAGAGATGTGCGCTTGAAGTCAGGAAACAACAAACGCTCATGAGTCCAAATCTTAGGTCCTAACACTGAAGACGCACGGTAGCATTTAATGTAGCGCATATATCTCGCTCTCCCATGCAACCTACAGGTACGCAGCAACTTCTATCAGAGCCTACCGCAGATGATACACAGTCTCCTACGCTGACGAATAGACTAGTCCGATGCGCAAAGAAAGAAAAGCTTCAAATGAGAACGTGCAATGGAACGCATCTCGAAGTTTTCGTGTGTTCAGGATAAGATAAATAAAGAGAGAGATATGCATAGATAAAGTATGTGTAGAAAGTGAACAAAGGATAATGCTCAAACCGCCTACACAGTCGGAACACCAGAGACGCCGCATGATGCGCCAGCGCAGTCTTCGGCTTACTGTATTGCATCAGGAGTGAAGTGATGCATCTGCCAACATAACTCTAATCGAAAAATTTTAAAACAGCACAATAATAGAGACCCTATACATTACCCCCCCGCCATACCCCACGTTATGAATGGACACATAGCAAGTAGCCTTACCACATGCCGCGAACCCCAAAAAAAAAAATCAGATGCCAACCTAACTCTAGAACCAACTCCTCCGCGTGTCTCTTGCTACCTCCCTAATATTCCCCATATCTGACAGAGTGAGTACCCGTAAGTATGTGTAACTGTAACAGAGTAAGTAGTAGTTTGCGTTAAGTAACGTAATGTAATGCTATAGAAAATTTAGTTACCAAAGCCGTTTCAGTTCGTCTTCATTACCAAACTTAATGGATGGGTTCCTTATTGCCAACCACCCTTCAACCCCCCACCCACATCATCTAGTGTATTGAAGTATGGAGAGAAATAAATAAATTAGAAGCATTCTACAAAGATATTACTAATGCTCTAGATCTTGTCAAAGCAGCAGAAAATACCATAGTCCTCGGGAGATTTTAAACGCTAAAGTCGGCAAAGGACGCTGTTTGAACATTGTGGGGGAATATGGCTTGGGAAACAGAAACGAACGTGGAGATCGACTTGTCCAGTTCTGTCAAGAACACGATTTCATTATATCGAATACCCATTTTAAACTACCACCGAGAAGACTCTACACCTGGAAGTCAAATGCAGAATCAGAGGACAAAATTATTAGGAATCAAATCGACTTCATTCTAATAAAAAATCGAGTTAGAAACTGCATCAAATCAGTTAAAACTTATCCAGGTGCTGACATTGGGTCCGATCACAATCCCATAGTAGCTGTAACCCAATTAAAATTAAAAAAGGTGATCAAAAAGAAGTCTCACAAAAAGATTGATACAGCCCAACTACAAGACGAGAATGTTAAGGAATCAGTTCAAAGACAACTGAACGAAAATTTAATTTGGGAAAATATTGGTGAAAACGTCGATGAGGGCTTCAATAAAATCGTAACGACAGTAAAAGAAATCTGTGTGAGAAATTTACAAGGCAGGTCAAAGCCAAAAAAGCAGGCTTGGATGACAGATGATATACTGGATTTGAAGGAACAACGGCGACTAGCCGACTAGCAAAAACCAACGAAACACTTTACAATAGCATACAAAAAGAAATTCGACGTAAAATACGAGAAGCAAAGAGTCAACATCTAGCCAAACAGTGTCATGACATTGAAGAACTCGAAAAAAGATACGACACGTTTAACATGTATAAAAAAGTAAAAGAAGCGGCTGGTATCTTAAATAAGAAACAAAATGCATTGCTACAGGATGAAAATGGTAAAGTAATATTCGAAGTAGAGGACAAACTTAAAGAATGGGAAAATTACGTCACGAAACTATTCGAAACGATAGGAATAGTTCACCTCCCGATATTACTAACTGCGACGGACCCCTAATAATACGCTGTGAGGTTATAAAGGCCATACAATCATCAAAAGATGGCAGAGCGACTGGTCCTGATGAAATTCCAACTAAAATATATAAGCTTATAAAGGATAGCAATGTTTTTAGAGGCTATAACTTCGTTTTTCAATACCATTTATACCAGCGGACAACTACCTAATGGTTGGTCTAACTCACTGTTTATAGCTTTACCTAAGAAGACAACAGCAAAAACCTGTGCTGATTATAGAACCATCAGTTTGTTAAACCACTTATTGAAAATTTTTCTGAAGGTAATACATGGTCGTATCTACAATAAATGTGAGGAATACCTGGATGACACTCAGTTTGGTTTCCGTAACGGATTTGGAACGAGAGAGGCACTGTTTGGAATGAACGTACTTGCTCAAAGATGTCGTAATATATCTGTAGACATATACTGTTGTTTTATTGACTTTCAAAAGGCATTTGATCGTGTTAAGCACTCTATATTGATCGAAGCTCTAAAAGACATTGGCTTGGACGGCAGAGATGTTCGAATAATTGCAAATTTATATTGGAATCAAACAACATCAGTTTTAGTAGATGGTGTGGAATCACAAGCTCTCAATATTAAAAGAGGAGTACGGCAGGGATGCCTCTTGTCACCCCTGCTTTTTAACGTTTACTCTGAAAGAATTTTCAGAAAAGCACTTTCTGAAAAACAAGAAGGAATACTTGTGAACGGCGAAGTCATCAATAATTTGCGATATGCGGACGATACAGTACTCCTAGCTTCTAGTCAAGAAGATCTGCAAACACTACTTGATAGTGTCGTTGAGAGTTGTAGGGAGGCAGGTCTGGATCTTAACATAAGGAAAACCAAAATACTTGTAATAAATAAACAACAGAATATAAAACCGTCTATATATGTAAATAATACCAAACTTGAGCAAGCTGATAAAATCGTCTACCTTGGACAGCAATTAAATTGTAATGCAGAAAATCACGGCAAAATTAGATCCAGAATAGAGCAGGCTAGAGCTGCTTTTAGAAGGATGTCCAAGGTGTTATGTAACAGAGACCTAAAATTGGCATTAAGGATCCGCCTACTTCGCTGCTACGTGTTCTCGGTCTTACTTTATGCTGTCGAGTCCTGGACTGTGAATAAAATCGATCTAAATCGCCTTGAGGCTTTCGAAATGTGGTGCTATAGAAGAATTTTAAAAGTTTCCTGGGTGAAGAAGATTCGTAACTCCACAATACTTGAACGTCTCAGCAAGACTACTGAGATCATAAAAAGCATCAAGCAGAGAAAGCTGGAATAGTTCGGTCATGTAATGAGAGGTCCCAAATATAGATTGCTACAAAATATCATGCAAGGAAAAATAGCAGGCAAACGCAGTCCAGGACGAAGAAGAACCTCATGGTTGAAGAACTTGCGAGATTGGTATGGTGTAGATACAAGCATGCTATTTAGGGTGGCAGTGAATAAAATTAAAATAGCTATGATGGTAACCAACGTTCTGAAAGGACATGGTACATGAAGAAGAAGAATAGAGTAACAGGCAGTACAGACAGTAGAGTCTATTCTACTCTAGTGATTTCTCAGTAAATTGCTTTATGACAAATATTATATCTGTACACGATCTTCCACTACGAAACCCTGTTGTTCATCTACCAAACTAATCCTCTGATTCATTATTTCTTATAAAATTTTAGTTGTAAGTTTTAGAGTACTATTTAAATTCAAAGACAAGATCAAAACACCTGAATCCCGCTCAAAATACTCAGACCTTAGTAAAAAAATAAAGTAGCGATGTGACGATCAAAAATAAATATCTAAATGATACATGCAGCGACGTCGAATAGCATATACATAAAAACGAAACAAGAGATATGAAAAAAAACTAATTACGCATAACAGGAAGATGGCACTCTGGTAACAATAACATGGTAACATATAAGATGGTATAAAATACAAAACATAGTTTGTTGGAAATAATTCTGTGGAGATTTAACGAAAGAGCATAGCTCCGGGAAATAATTTTGGCATAGCTTCGGAACCACCGATAATGAGAGAAGAAGTTATTGCTGCACTAAGAAAGCTGAAAACTCACAAATTACCTGGAGCAGACAACGTTAGCACGGATATGACTGGGGTGGCCAGAGATGCAAGCACTGATATTTTTCATAAAATATATCACCTAATCTGAAGCAGTGGAACCTGGACTGAGGGAGGGACTAAACCAATATACATCCCTATCCACAAAAATGCTGATTTCACATGCCAGAAAGGTGATGCTGCAGATTATATCAGACCACATGGGTATTTTATTTGGCAGAGGCACTAGAGAATATATTTTAAACATAGAACGAATTGTAGAAAAAGCCAGGATATTCAATATACCAATCAATTTATCAACCTTTTCATGAAAACAGATAATAAAAAAGTCAAACTAGATCACTCTAGTCGTTTGGGGTGATGTCGTAGGTAATTATGTAGTAGACCTATTCTTTTCGTGGAAATTGTAAACGGAGAGGTCTATTCAGACTTTTTAGTAAATCATTTACCTATTTTGCTTAAAAGCGTGCATCTCAACATTCATCAACAATTATTATATTTCCATGACGGAGCTTTTTCTCATCATAACCCACTTATTTAAAATGAATTTAATTTCAGAACAGATCAATAGATTGTCAATTTCGTTTCTTGTTTAATATCTTTAAACCATAGTAGAGAGTTTAGAATGTTTTTCCTGCTTTTTACCGCTTTTTTTCCCTGCTGCGTTCTGTTTTCGATGTCTCTTTTGGTAGTGCCTTCTTTAGATATTATAGATCCGAGATATTTATATTTCTTGCATGTTTTTGTGTATCTAATTTATAACTCTGGATCTTCTTCATCATCTCCTATTTTAAGATACTCTGTCTTTGACATATTCATATTGAGGCCCCATTTTTCATATTCTTTCTTTAGTTTTCTAAACATGTAGTCCATGTCTTTCTCATCATTCGCTACGACTACCTGATCATCTGCGAAAAATAAAGGTGTTAGACATTTACCATGGCCTATGTCTGTTCCCATTCTGGATACTTGTTTCCTCCACTGCTCTAGCGATGATTAAGGTCGGAGATAGACAACATCCTTGTTTAAGCTCCTTTGATATTGGAAATGATTCAGATATAAAGTTTCCTTCTTTAACGACACTTCTTGCATTTTTGTATATATTTGCGATAGCATCCACATACTCTCTACTGAGACCTACTTTCGTCAATGTTTGAAACAGTTTTTTCAAAGGTACCGTATCGTATGCCTTCTCTAAATCTACAAACAATAGGTGGGTAAATAGATTCCTTGCCATCCGTTTTTCGATTACCTGCTGCAGAACAAATATACCATCAGTGCACGATCTACCTGCACGAAATCCATTTTGTTCTTCTATCTCTTCGTATTCTGATTCTATTCTTTTTTTATTATTCGACCGTGCAACCTCCCCACTGAGCTGATAACAGTTATTCCCCTATAATTAGAGCATTTGCGATTATCCCCTTTCTTGAATATTGAGCCTATGTATCCAATATTCCAACCATCAGGGATATTTTGTCCTTTTAAGCATTTGTTAAATAGCTGAACCAACATCTCATGTAATATTTTTACCAACTGAATTGGAATATCTCCAAGTCCTGCTGCTTTACCGTTTTTCGATCTTTTGAGGGCATCGTTTAACTCTTCGGTTGTTATCCCAATTATTTGTGTGTGTTCGGATATTTCTTCCATTTCGATCTCTTGGAATTTACATCTATCCTCTGTCAGTAAGACCTCATAATGGTGTTTCTACTGTTTCAGATCTATTAACTGTAAACTTAGGTTTACTTTTTTTATAAAATCTCGCTTTAATTCAAACGATCGTTTGTGTGACTTACGTCCATGTTTAACTGAAGCATTATTTCTGTTAAGTGACTAGCATTAAACTTCCATCATTAACGTCAGGTTTTGAGGTTATTGGAATTTATGAGGTCCATTCATCAAGGGTTTTATTTCCATTAATGGTTCATTCATAAAAGAAACTTTAAAATGCGATCTCTCGAATCTCGAATGCGAACAGAGAAGGTATCTGAGTAAACTCAACGTCAGTTAAAATACTGAGACCAATACTTCAGGTTTATAACAGTTTCTGGAAGGAAAATTATCATACGATGTGAAATAACCTCAAAAACGGCCATAGCAGACATAATTATAAATACAAATAGTCTGACTGCTGTCATACATAGTCGAGTCGTCAGAGAGTTGACCCCTAAATATCATAAGAGCAAGCTAAATTTTGCAAAGAATATTAATTTTGGGACCCCAAAAAAGATGCAAGAAAGTTTACAACTTTTACCCACTGGCGTCCCCTTAAAACTGAGATAATTTTAAACAAAAATGTTTATAAGCATTTTTTGTGTAGCATATACCGTTCTCTTAGAAACAACGCTTGAAGCAACCGTCGATTTTCCATGTCAGTTACGTGCCAGAAATCAATGTTATATAAATAAAACTTGTATCAGCAGGACGGTAAAAATTTGATATCTTCTAATCTAATCTATCTTAATTTACTTAAGTTTTGTTTGGCTGTAAATATTTGATCCAGTGTCGATCTTTGCCGTCGAAAGCCCGTCTGATGCTCTAAAATATTTTCTGCTAGTGGTTGGAGCCGCTGGTTTGTAATATACTTGACGCTTTCTTGTATTACTGACCTTTAAAAACGACCCCGCCCATAATCTACTAGTACTGAGCAACGGAGCATTTGAGCCTATTGTATACCGGTGTCCTCGGATTAATTCTTCATAATCTATACCATTTTAGCATGGTATAGCATCGCTTTCTAATGAGCCGGCTGTATTGACCACGTGACCTTCTCATTGGTCATTTAGGTTACATGGTCGATAAACCTCACAAATTAGAAAGAGATTCAGGAATTGCTTGGCGTTACTTTTCTCTGTCGCACTGGACAAACGCGACTGTATTATAGCACTCAGTCTATTTGTATATGTCTATACAAAAGCCACTATTTTTGCAATTTTAGGTTTGAATATTTCAGAAACCAGAGCCAATTTGGAAATTTGGATCTCAGATTCAGATTCAGCGCACAAAAAACTTTTGAAAAATATATTCTGATCTCTGGGTCCGAATATTGGTCAATTTTTTTCGGTCTGTGTAATTGATGAGATGAGGTCAGAATCAGAAATGCATTTCAAATTGTTATGTGTTTTTTAAGTAGATCGTTCGAAAACCGTCTTCAAGCCTATGTTGACGTTATGGAAGCTCATTTCAAACATCTTTTTCAATGAAAATACCTTTCTTTCTTTTAGTTTTTTATGTGTTGTTTTAGATATTTTTTAAATACAGTCCTCTCTCTATATAACGATATGCAAGGGACCAGGGATTTTCATCGTTATAAGGAGAGATCGTTATACAGAGAGATCGTTATACAAAATTCGGTACTGTAATATTAATAATACTGTCCTAAATAACCTATTTTAATTTAAAAAAAAATATCAAAACGAATATGGATGAAATAACACTGTATTATACACCACGTAGATTTATTAAATAATAATATAAGCTTCTTCTTCTTCAAGTGCCATCTTCGTTCCGAAGGTTGGCGATCATCAGGGCTATACGTATTTTCGAAACTGCTGACCGAAACAATTCGTTGTTGCTACAGCTATACCATTCCCGTAGATTCTTTAGCCACGAGTTTCGTCTTCTTCCTATGGCACATTTTTCCTGCTATTTTCCCTTGCATAATTATTTCGTTTTTTGATTGTAAATATGACTTCCTTTCTTTATTCATTCTTCTCAAGACCTCGACATTTGTGACTCTCTCGGTCCAAGATATTCTCAGGATTCTGCGATACATCCACAGTTCAAATGCCTCCAATTTTTTAATATCAATCTTTTTCAACGTCCATGACTCCATTCCGTAGAATGGATAATATAAGCAATACAGTATAAAAAAATGATTGTACAATTAAAACATGTGTAGTGTAGAATAACAAAATAATACACTACTGTAAAATATACTTAGCCTACATTACCAAAAAAGTCTGTCCCCTTGGTCTTTTTCCTTTTCCCTTTCCACAGAACTGACCTTGTCCTAAAGACACATAGAATCTTCCACATCACTCATATCGTCTTCTTGGTGAATGAAGAATCGATGCAGTATTTTGCCGCATTCAATGCCTGCTTTTTTTATCGTGTCCGGAAATTCATGCCATTCATAAAATTTCGGCCCATTATCGGTCTATGTCTGTTCCATCTTTGTTGGCAAGCCATAAATTTCTGCATCTAAGCAGATGTTCCATATTCTGTACTTCTCCACAGTCACAGTTCACATTATCTTGGTTTATTTTTCCCCATTTTACCATGTTTGATTTTACTGGGCGACCCCCCCCCCGTTCTTATCCTATTTATAGTTTTCCAAGTTTTAAAGTCTAGGGACCGCCGGCCATTGAACATGGGAAAGAGAAATATACTCAGGCAATTCATCCTTCACTATTCCAAGGAATCTTTTCCTGAATTTTAGTCACTTTCGTGGTGTTCGAGCCTTGTGTAAGGCATGCCGTTCGTCCGCGATCTGTTTAATTTTCTCTAGGTGCTCTGCAACGCCTCTGCGTGTTGAGGGTTCTGCAAAACCTGCTACTTTATATAGATTTACTGCTACTCCTATACTACTGCTATATAGTACCTCCTGCTGAGGGCTTGGAGCTGGTTTTGGCTCTGGGTTGCAAAGAAATTTTATCCAGCCCAGAAAGTGGAATATGGTTCATACGCTGCTGCTGAGGTTTCCGCAACTTCTTCCTGCTACCGCCCTTCATCTCCGCTTCAAGCCACTATTTTCTGTCCTTCCATATCGGAGCCACAGTTGACTGAGATAGCCCCGTACGGCGAACGACATCCAATTGCTTGAGCTATCGATAACTTTTCTTCCATCGAGAGCACTTTAGGCTTTTTCGAAAACATATTGACTGACTAAGACACAACTCGCAAAAGTAAACAACCGCTGGACGCAAATAAAATAATACATTTATCATCGACTATTGAACGCTGAAAATCATCGCTATAAAGAGAGAACGATATTGTATAGAGAAAAAATTATTACATTGTTCTTATGACGGACCAACCAACGTTTACTATTTTCATCGTTATAGAGGAATTATTGTTATATAGAGAATCGTTATAAAGAGAGACTATGTAGTAAAGAAAATAAGAACAATAAACTAATTTCATGAAATATCCCCTTTTCCACTACAATTTAAAATATCTCCAAAACTATTTAATATTCGCATAGAACATATTTTTACTTTTTTTGTGTATATTACCGGTAACGAGTTTTTTAGTTTTGTATCTTAAAGTTTAATTAAATTTATACCATATTAAATTTACCTCAGCGTTCAATTGCTTTAAACTTGTTGAAATTTTAAAATTAATTACCTCAACTACCGCTCGTTATATATTAAATTAATTTACTTAATATCACATATTTATATAACTTCTTGTTTACAGTATACGCTAAAAATCTAAGTAAAGTATTTACTTACAGTGCTTAAAAGTAATCAAGATTTTGCCTTGTTTAAAATCCTTATATGAAACTCTAACTACATTTTATTCCTAACTTCCGCATAAAATTGGAATGTAATTACCTGAAAGATAAACATGCAGTAATTTAATCTACTTCACGTAGGTTCTTGTTTACAAAGTCTGGAGTAAATAAGAGGCTTTGCTAGCCTAATAGTTAGACCAGTAAAGCGGGTTTAACAAAATTTACCAAAGATTTAAAAACATGTGATTTTATTACAGCGTTAATTTTTTTTTAGGACCCCACTAGGGTTGTTTGTCCTGTGATAGATGTTATTAGTATGGATACTTTCCAGTATATTGGTGCGTCTGCCGATTTACGAGGTGGATTTGATTGGAATCTAGTCTTTAAATGGGAATATTTAAGTTATGCTGACCGAGAATCTCGACAGAAAGATCCTACGCAGGTAAATAAATTGTTATTACATTTTTTACATATCCTTACAAATGTATTAAAAACTGATATCTAAATTTATAAGTATCAACTCAAAAAATGAATTTTTAGAGTAAGAACACAAAATCTTACGACGTATTGTATTGATGGCGTAGACCAGATATTCTCTTAAATATCGAGAAAATATCCAAAATATTACAAATATTAGTGCTTTCATTAATAAATGTACTATTAAATAATTATTAAAACACTGATATCTAGTTTAGTCCTGAAGTTTCTATTAGGTCAACGTACTACCTTGTTTGCAACTCTACTAACAGCTCTCATCGTTTTTGGCATAGAATGGAACAAAGCAACAATCTAGTTTTACGATATTTCTATCCACTCGTTTACCAGCGCCCCTTCCAACTCTACCACAGTTTCAAACTCGCCATTATTTTGCCTAACCATTCTTCTCAATTTGTCCCACAAATGTCCTATGGGGTTAAGGTTTGGACTTGTAGTAAGCCAGACTAGTACCTGAATACCAATATCTCTAAAGCATTGCATTCTTATCTGCCCTATGTACAGCCGGTCATTATCCTGCAGTCTCAGCGTTAATTATAACTTTTTAAAACAATGACACAAATAATTTTATTCAATAAGCGGTTTCCACCCTATGGAAATTCCAGCGTAAATGTTAGAAGTTTTAATGCATCGAACAACATTTTTGAATTATCTAATTATAGAAAATAATTAATAACATAATAAAAACTGTTGATTAAACAGAATAATAATAAATTTAAAAAACACGTAGAGTACTTATGTAATATTAACAAAAAAAATGTGAAAGTTTACCACTGCGTTACATCTCCTTTATTTTTAATGACATCCACTATTCTTTGAGGCATAGTTTTAAGTTCTGACAAAATTCTAATGTAAACGAATCCCAAATTTCTTAAAAATTTTGTTTCAAATCGTTGATGGACCTGGCAGGATGTTTTCTCAAAGCTTTTTTCATTTCGCGCCACAAAGTCTATCGGGGACAAGTCGGAACTGCTCGAAACCCATTCCAGAAGTGGTAGGCTATGGTCTTCAATGCATTTTAAACTCTTTTTGAGGTATGACAACCTGCACCGTCCTGTTGGAAGACAAAATCTTCCGCTGATGTTAAACGGTGTTCCATAATCGGTAAAAGAAATTCTTTAAAAATATTCAAATATTTGTCCGTGTTTACAATCTCATCAATAAAATGTAACTTTCCCACACCTTTAGATCATGACTGCAAGAAATTTGACTTTTCTCTTCAGACAGTCTGGATGGAAAGCTTCATATTTCCTGAAAATGACGCAACTCCAACTGTCTCCAACACACACTTCGAATTGGGACTCATCACTCCATTGTATTAAATCCCATTGCGATCAAGTCCAATCTTTATGCTCTTTTGACCATCTTAGTCTATTTTTCTTTTGTTGTAATGTTAAAAGTGGCTTTTCCTTAGCCTAAAATAAAATAAAATGTATTAAAAATAATTCGTACTAATTTTTTCAACTATAAAACTTACTTTGTAAGTACCAAATCCAATTTGCGGGCCTCTCGGTGACGTGTTAATCTAGAAACGTGTCTTCCAATAAGGTCACTCCATAAAACGCTTAACTTATTTTTCGAACGCTTATTTACTGGTCGATTTTCACTATTAAGGTTGATTTACACATATTCGTGCCGTGTCCGTTCCGTGTTATGACAGTGACCAGCGAAAAAAAAACAATAATGTACTCTTGAGTTCGATTCAGACACATCAGTCCGTCACAGTCTCGGCGCCGAACCGGTCCTGTTTGGTCACAGAAATATTAATTATCTGACAGCTGTGAAACTGTTCGTCGCCTGATGAATGTGTATGCCGGCGCCATATTTCTATTAAAGAATATTTTGTATGACGGATTGTTCGGTTCGGCGCCAGGACTGTGACGAGACGTGACTGATGTGTCTGAATCAACCTTTATGAGTATATTTATACATTGACGTTTTCCGGACGGGCGCCGTCCGTGCCCGGCCTGTTATTTTGTGGTTAGTATTTTATATTTTTTTTAATGTATTAAATCAAAAGAAAAGAAAAGTAAAATTTTGTTTCATCGTCCAATAATTTTCTGTATATTTTAAATTTTACTTCGGTTTTCTTTTTTTTTTTTCACTGAGGATGCCCAATTCAATTTCTTTGTTTCCGCTTTTTCTGCTCTTGCTATTCCTCTGTATTAAGTAATCATGCCAAAACGGTGAGATCTTCTATCCAATCCACAATATTTTCAACTCTCTCTTCAACTCTTTACACATAAATATGTAACAACGTTTTGATTTCTATTCGGGCCGGTACGCACACTGCTACAACGCGGTTGTATGTAAATATAACATTAAAAATACCCGGACTCGGCACTGACACAGAACGGACACGGCCCGGATATGTATAAATCGACCTTTGTGCGTGTAAAGGTCGATTTATACATACCCGTGCCGTGTCTCTTCCGTTTCAATACTTAGTCCAGGTATTTTTAATATTATATTTACATACAACCGCATTGTACAGTGTGTGTACCGGGCCGAATAGTAATGAACACGTTATTACATATTTCTGTGTAAAAGAACAGTGTATACAACATTCACGTATTCTTAACCGAGTCTCGAACATAAAGCAATCGAATTGGTTAATCTTGACTTATTTTAATCCGAAATAAAATTCTATACTGACTAAATACTATAAAGGACATATTTCGCATCGTAATGTCTTCCTTGTGGAATTGTCTACAAAACGTGACCGATCAAATTGATTGCTTTATGGTCATTGAACTCAATAACCTTATGAAGAAATATATCTTAAAGACATACATAGATTATATTAATAAAATAAATAAAAAGGCTCTATTTTGGAAGTTTTTAGTTAAATTCTTAGTTAAAGTCAAATTTTTAGTTAAAATTTGAAATATATAAAATGTTTTAATATTGTTCATAGCTTTTCATCGTGTATAATATTTAAAATATCATAACTTACTACTGTAATTATAAAAATCCTATATTAATGCTGTAAACAAGCTATTGTATTTATTTTAGTATTGTATTGTATTATTTTAGCCTATAAGAACGCCAATGATAGCAGGCGGATTATTCGTTATTAATAAGGCATATTTCGAAAAACTGGGAAAATATGATATGAAAATGGATGTATGGGGAGGAGAAAACTTAGAAATATCTTTTAGAGTATGGCAGTGTGGAGGCAGTTTGGAAATAATACCATGTAGTAGGGTAAGTATGTCTTTGTTTTCAACAATATATTCGTTATCTGATTTTAAATCGATTTTAACCACATTAATTAAAAAAAATTACCTTATATTTTATATATAAAGTCCCCTTACAAGGCAGCCGACTTTGGCTTTCCTAGTAAACAGGCTCACATTTTTAACGGATAAAAAAACAATGGTATAATATATAACTAAACTGCATCTAAATATATAATATTGGATTGCTGCTAACAAAATTAAAAAATTATACCTAATATGAAAACTACAAATTATGGAAAGATCTACATAACTCGAACTCCTTACGGTATCTCCACTATTTTTTTTATTTTTACCTCTTAATTATCCAGTTTTCGGGGGTACACGTAAACTCATCACCAATTAGCATAAATACCTCTACTCTACATATTACAAACTTATCACCGTCATAAGGTAGGGATACCGTCATAATAAATAGGGATTTTAATATAGACCCCGAGAGATTGGTAAACTGATCACTAACCTACCTGCACCCCGTGACAGGTATAGACCATAAACCCCTTACAAACCGCTAAGGTTTGGTAATTTGACAAAATAATCTTAAATAGATGTATTAACCCTTAACCACTGACATGCGGTATGCCACAGCCACCTTTACTTCCAAGCCATGAAGTAAAAAAGGCAACACCGCATTCTATGACGTCGGTAGTCCGATAATCAGCTGTAAGGTCTACCAGAATATTAAACTAATTTGAATTTTAGGAAACTGATATTTTGAAAACTTCAATTCATTACAGAAATATTTTTAGGGAAATTAAATTAATAAAACCTTATATATACCTAGTAAATATATATAAAGTTTTATTATTATTTAGGTTATATTATCAATAAAATAATCACTAGAGTAAAATTTATTGCACTTAAAATACAGTGTCAAACAGTTAATCTTACAATCAAATGCAGTCAAGAATGTCTAGAAATTTTAAATATTAAGTACTTAAGCATATAAATAACACAATACATTAACACGACATTTAAAAAGATTATTAAAAATACAAAAGATATAAAATTTGTGCTAAGTAAAAACTTAGTGTAACTATTATGATTAAAAAATTCATCCTAAGAAATCAGACACAATATAAATATGGTTCTAAATTAATCTAATTGAAAATTAAATATTTTACTATTTACTTATAACTTTTGTTGAATTTTCATACTTAGATATACAAAAGTAGCAATTTTAAATATGAATAGGTTTGTTGTCATAAAGACCAAGTTAAAAGAGGTATACATGAAAAATGTGTTGAATGTAACATACCATTTATAACTTGTATATCGATTTAAAATAGCCTATATTCTCAAAAGATTTTTGAATGTAATACTCAAATTTGTTATCACTTATCTAAAAAGCAGATCTAAATGAGAAAGTAAGTTCTCTAATTGTGACCATCTTGTTAATTTACTATATTGTAAAATCCATTTCAAATCATTACCACTTAATCTATTCTTACCTACATTGACGATTACACTAAAATTACTGCTAACTATTACACTACATATTACACAAATATTATCACACTTGTGTCCCAACTGATTAATGTTTAATACATAGAAATATACACAGTCACTTGTAATTTTACTTGTCCAGTTTTTCAATGGGATATTATTGTCTAAGTCTAATTGACATAATTATGTTATCTCTAGTTCCCTCTTCTTATGCAAAAAGTTTCTTCTGTCTTCGGGATTCCTTCTTTCTTTAGTATGATGAACAGTTACATATGATGGTACTTCAGGAAATATATTATGAACTGCATTGCCTTTTAATTTGGGAAATATTAACTTTTCAATGTGTACATTTCCATCTTTATCTTCTCATTGTTCAGTCCTCTGAATATCATCTTCATGAAAATGTTTGGCACATACTACGGAAGATTTGGTAATTGTACAGCCTTCTCTATGAATAGAGCATAACCCAGTATACCTTCTTTGGGGATCTTTGGGAAACAAAAACATACTTTCTGCCTGTTTCGTTTTTAAAGTACTGGCATAATTAGTTTTGCAACCAGGTACACAACAATGCCAGAGCATCTGTAACAAAAAACAAAAGTATTATTATTGTTGTTTTTAGTTTACATATTTTGTAACAAGAAGCAAAAGTATTATTATTTTCAGTTTGTTTTGTAGGTTATATTTATACTTGCCTTTTAAATTGTCGTTAAGAATCTTCTAAAAGTTCTAAATTTAATGAAATTTCACTTATATTAATATTTTCTAATTGATTTAAACACAATTTACAAATAAAACATTCGAATAAAGTTAAAAAAACAATAAATTCAACAAACTTTACAAGCCTTCCTATATGAAATGTTAAACCAAAACAAACCACAGTCGGACTACCACGCGTTGTTGCCAAATTTCTACTTCATGGCTTGGAAGTAAAGGTGGCTGTGGGTATGCCATACCGAGCCGAAAATATATTTTGTTGTAAAACGTGTTTTATAAAAGATTCTTAGAACACCATCTGTGTACCTTCAAGTGGGGTTTAATTGTATCTGCTCTCAACTGCTGCAGTTTTAGTACACGTTTAGTCTTTGAGCTACGTTGACATAAAGTTTTCCTGCGGTATCAAGTACCGCATGTCAGTATTTACATTTCTATAGCTAAAAGCAGTGTAGTGTATTCTTTTGCTGTTAGTATGGCAGCAAGTTCATCCAGTTGTTCTAAATTTAGCCGCAAAACTGTAAAGCTTTCAGATGATGATTTTGAGGCTGTTTTATCTCAATGGGCTGACGAAGTACCTAGTGATTTAGAATATTTTAGTGATAGTGATGTTGACGATGCAAGCGAAGAAGTATGTATTGAAAGTTCACACGACACCAGAAGTGAGCAGTCGGAAGGTTCTGAAGACGAATATCATTTAAATGATAATGGTAAGTCACATTTTTATGGCAAAAATCGTTTTAAGTGGTCTACTACTGCACCCTCGAAAAATGTAAAAACTCCGTTACACAACCTTGTAACAAAATTACCAGCTGTGCGGTCCAGAGATGTAAGAAACGAAACTTCATTTTTTTTTTTAATTTTCTTATTTCTGATGATATAATACAAGAAATACGTAAATGAACAAATAATAAATTACGTGCAATTCGTGAAAACTATAAAAGAATGAATAGACCAGAACTAAATGAAATTGATGAAATAGAACTAAAAGCCTTTTTGGGATTGCTTTTATACTCATCAGCTTTCAAATTCAATGACGAAGATATAAATTCTATATTTGCTACAGATGGTACTGGTAGAGATATATTTAGATGTGTTATGTCAAAAGAAAGATTTGCAATATTTCTAAAATGTTTACGTTTTGATAAACCTCTGGATAGAGAAGAAAGAAAAAAGATAGATCCAAGGCACCAAAGAACCATAAAGGCAAGGACACTGACAGAACTGGGTTATCTGAGGAAGAAAGGAAGATGAATAAACCAACTCAATCTGTTCTTCGGCTTGCTAAACCTATTTATGGAACTAACCGTAATATCACAGCCGATAATTGGTTTAGTTTTGTTGAATTAGTAAAGCAGTTAGAAGAAAAGAAGTTAACGTATGTGGGAACCCTCAAGAAACATAAACGGGAAATCCCTCCGGAATTCCAGCCACACCGATGTAGGCAAGTAAATTCAACTACTTACGGATTTACGAAAAGTTTATCCCTAATTTCGCATGTGCCAAAAAAATCGAGGGCTGTTTTACTTATTTCTTCGATGCACCATTCAATAGGCATGGATCAGATTACTGGAAAACCAGAATTTATAGCTCATTATAATCGTACGAAAGGAGGTGTCGACACTTTAGATGCCAAGTGTGCCAAATATTCTGTAAAACGTCCTTTTCGCCGATGGCCACTTACTATTTTTACCGCATCACTGATATAGCTGCTGATAATTCGCATTGTGTACCAATCACTACAAGAAGATAATATGGAAAGGCTAAACTACACAAAGGAGTTGGCAAAACAATTAGTTTTACCTCATCTACAAAGAAGACTCGAAAATCCCAGAATCCCGAGAAAATTATTATATGGTATTGAACGAATACTAGGACAAAAACGACAAAAAGAAGCAGATTTTGAAGAAAGGCTTGAGAAAAAGAAAACGTGTTACTTATGCCCAAGTGCATTAAAGCGAAAGACTTTTTATGTGTGCTTTTCTTGTGGAAAACCAGCGTGCTTACAGTTTACAAAGAAAAATTGCGGACCTTGCGCGTAAAATGACTAGTTATTTTATTGAAATTTTTGGTTATTGTCAGAATTTTGTATTTTAGTTTCTCATTAAATTTAAATCATTAGTCTGTTTCTTTTAACATTATTTTACCATTTGTTAGTCACAAGTAATTAATTTTTCTTGTAATTTAGTTTATAAACGCTTTTGTAGTAACGTCCACCATTTTTTTAAATATTATGCATGCATTCATAATATTCTTGAAAAAGTAAAGTTTATTTTACTTGTAGCAGTATATTATGCTACAGCAACGTGAAGAATCATTCCATAGTTGATATAAAAAACAAATACAGTGATATAAGATAAATTCATATTAAAAACAAAGGAGAATAAGCAACGGTATCACATACCGCATGTCAGAGTCTACGTCCTGAAACATCCACGTCAGTAGTTAAGGGTTAAATAATTCAAATGCAATTCAGTCATTTTTATTCATGAATTATACAGAATTCTATTGATATCTAGTTAAAGTTAAGCGAAAAAAAAATTTGTGTTCATTTGCCCTCGTTTCTTTAAAATGTTCAGTGAACTGCTTATTGATTACATTTTGAGCCAACGCGGACGAAAAATGATGGTTATCAATAATTTCAAATTTCAATTGCGAAAGACTCTAAAATCGAATTGCATTTTGTGGACTGGTGTGACGAAAGGATGTAAGGCTAAATGTCATACAACCGGTGCGGTGAGTGCATTTTATAATGTTTTTTTAGTTGTTTGGCATTGGTGACAAATCATTCTAATCAAACAGAAAAAAATCCGAGTATCCAAAGTTTTAACGCCATATGTTGTGAAACCTTTTTATTTTTAGCTTTGTGAAAAAAAATTATTCTTTATAAAAAGTTCTGAATAATCTAAATTCTAGGTTATACAGATACTAGTTATACATATACTACAATATAATTTTACTTTAATGTTTGTCTGTAAAAGTTTTTTAGATATGTAATTTGGGTAAAAACGTTTTTAAAACAAAAAAATTTTTAGATAGTTTTCGCTATTATTTCTAGGAGTCCGATGAGTTGTATATTCCATTTTCTTAACACCTTGACAACTAACCTCAATTAGTCACCCTGATGATGCAAATGAAGGTTTGCGAAAACTTGGTCAATTAAAGAGTACTTTTTTCCTGCCATTTTCACAGGATAATGATTCATCATTAAGCATTTGGATGCATTCTATCATACTAATTAGATTTGCAGTTACCCTAAATTTAAAAATTCCCGCCAATGATGCCATGAGCTATAAAGCTTTGCGTGTGTAAGAATTAAGTTTCCTTCATCTTCCATGCAATAATGGCACACTCAAGTTAATAGCTTTTCCTTCTTTTTCAGATATTTTAAATTAGCAAGTGTCCAAAATCGCTTATTATTTTTAAGAAAGTCAAATAACGCCAAAACGGTAACACTTGGACCGAATGTATGCTCAAAAAATTACCTCTAGAATTCAATGAATTAATAAGCATAATGTAAGAAATGTAACAATGCAGTGCAAATTAAATAACGAAGTTGGGCACGATTTCAGATAAAAATCGGAGACAGCACGTGCTCACAAACATTGTTGTTATAAAGTTAACTATCGAAAATGTATGCAACTGAATTTTCAGATCTCAAAACCGTCTAGATTGGCTGATACATCTACCCACACCTTGAGACACCTGATATTAATATTTTTTTAAAGCTTAATTTACTTAAAATAATCTCTGAATTTGATAAATCATTACATAGACGACAAGTGTAACAGGTACCAGGTAATCTTCTGTATTAGAAACCAGCGCTTTAAGCCAAAAATGCTGGTAATGAGTTTACCTATATGCGGTGATGAGTTTACCGATCTCCAAAGGATGCCGGTGATCAGTTTACCATATCTCGGAGGGTCTAATAATTTTATGGAGGGCTATATAGTGATGAGTTCGTACACTTCCGTTTTCGATATACACAGAAAAATAGATAAAGGGCTAAAAAAATAAGTGATATATTTGATATAGTAATTTTGACAAGAATTATGAAGATCTTAAATGCAAGTTAAGTAGTTAAAAAACATTGAATAAGAAAAGGCGTGTGTCCCCTCTTGTTTTGTATTTATTTCTATTTTGCAGCAGAGGCAATAAATTAAAATATTTTGAACCAGCCTGCTCTATCAGCCGTATAGAATATTCAACTGGCGCGATTTTATTTCATTACTTTACTCCAAAATGAATTGTTTTAAAGTTATAAACAAGGAAATTAGCAAAAAATCGATGTTTTTAGTCATTTTTAAATATTTTAATTTTTTTAATAATCTTCCCGACCTATTTAAGAAGGAGGATAAGTCGATTATTATTACTGAGGTTATCAGCTAACTATCTCAAAACAGATCCACCCAGGTTAATAAATTATACATTGAAAATTTTTGGGTTGAAAGGGTTGAAAATATTAAATAGTTATCAAATAAAATTATAAAGATTAAGGTGATTTTAATTTACTATAAAATGCATTAATAGATCATTTTCTTAGACATCTATAGAACATTTCCATATGATAAACAAATCTTTCTTTTACGTACTTACATATGGTTAACATTTAAATAACGCATAAATCTGCAGTTTTTAATTTTTGGTAAAAATGGTAGTTTTCACCCCTTAAAAAAAACACATTTGAATTATACAACTTTTAACACGTACGCTGCTGACTTTTTTCGAGAGATGATACCCAGGAGCGGCGTAAAATATACTGTCTTAAAAATCAACGGGTTACTAGGAGTCATGTGCACGTCGCAAAGGACCTCTTTGACTCCGATCGGAGACATGCGCACGTAGCAAAGAACCGCTTTGACTCCGATCGGAGTCATGAGCAGCAAAAGTGTTCAAGAGGATGGTAAATTGCGCTTACTTACAAAATGTCATTAAACTCGGTGTGGTTCTTAAAATTCTGTGGTTTTACAATATTTTACCGTGAAAGAATGGACTAAAGGGAGAATTCCTGGCTCAAGCATCTAGGCCTATACCTCGGAAAAACATCACTCGAAATCTTCTGAGCCACCATTTCACGTTTAACTAATGCCAATTGGATCGCTAACCTTCTAAGGGAGACGGAGCAATGAGAGAAGAAATACAAGCTAAAAACTGGGAAAGTTGCATTGAAATTGAGGATAGGCGAGTTATACTTTCCCAAAATGTTTAAAATATTTTTTTTAAACCATTTTCCAGAGTGTAAATCAAATTTCAATATCAATAATCAATATTTAAAAATGTAATTTTAATTAAAATTAATTGTAGCTTGATCCCATATAAACATAATATTTTATTTCGACATGCCACAAGAAAACAATTTCAGAACCTATTTACATTTTATTCTGTCGTATTCTCCTGGTAAAACCTTGCCAAAGTGCTTCTAGACGCTATTATGCTTTTTACATCGCTTTACAAAAGTCGAATCCCGTTATTTTACGTAACTTCATGAATAGAATTATTTCATGCAATTTGAGATAAGTTTAACAGGAGTGTAATAGCCAGATTTGCACCAGTTATTAAAGTGGTATTTTATTGCAATTTGTATTTAAAATAAAAACTGTTGCTTTAGTTTCTTTTAATAAATTCTTTTGTTGTTTTTTATAAATTATTTGTTCATGTTCAAAAGACCGATATAACTGCAAATAAATTTTCTTGGATTAAAATTACCCTGTTGTAAATCCTGTACTGGACGATTTTTATATTATTAAGATATATTAATGCTCCCTTCACTCATGGAACGACAGTTCCTATTTCTAATAATTCTCATGATTCGATTCGTTAGAGCATACGTGTAGTTAAATGCCAACCAATAAAATAGCAATAGGGAGAAAAGCCGACATGTGTGCTACCCCTACAGTTAGGTGGCCTAACCACAGTCATTAAAAAACAGAAGGTGTCTCATTACCCAAGACACCTTACGTAACATTCAGATCATAAGCCTCCTCACGTAAGTCACACGCTGAGGAGGGGTGGAGGAAAAGCCTGGGGGTCAGATAGGTACCACCTCAACTAGTGAGGTGTAACCGGTTTGATTTTCGGACATGTGGATCCCACTCTTACAGTGGTATACACATGTCCCTAGGGGTAGGGTTGATCGCCTCGCGTGATTGTGTGTGTGTGTGTGCCAATAAAATATATCTACATAAATATGTATATACTTTCTGAATATAAAAAATAAATTTGGATGATGAAATATGTTTGTCATTTGAAATATTGAAATATGAATATTTGAATATTATATATATTTTGAAAAAATAATGACAGAGATACAATTGTGTTTATCACTATCACATGTTTAAAAAGAAATGTCAGTGGTAAGAATGAAAAAGTCAATGGTAGGAACTATACGTAAATGTAATGATAAGTATAATAATAATAAGTGATAAGTATATTATTGCAAAGACCACAGACTGATAAGTTTAATGAGCCATTTGCTTAAGGTGTTTCTTCGCATCCTTCACACAAGAATGTTCAGAAAGCTGGAAGATCTAAGCGGTGAGACACAATTTGGTTTCAAAAACGGATTGGGTACACGTGAAGCAGCTTTTTGCTTGAATACGCTTGTACAAAAGTACATGGATCAACGAAAGGATATACTCATAACATTCCTCGATTATGAAAAAGCGTTTGACACCGTAAAACATGACGCAATAATAAAAATGCTACACAATGCTAACATTGACGAGAAAGATATAAGAGTTATCCAGAATCTTTATTGGAATCGAAAAGCACGAGTGAGACTGAACAAATCAACTAACACAGAAGAATTTGAAATTTTAAGAGGGGTGCAACAGGGGTGTATTTTGTCTCCTATGCTTTTCAATCTCTATGTGGAGACCATTTTTGCAGAGGCACTGGAAGGCTCTGAGTGTGGAATAAAAGTAAACGGGTTTCTGATAAATAACATTCGTTATGCCGACGACACCGCGATAATAACAGACAACGAACATGATATGCAGTTGATGTTAAATAAAATAAACACCGTTGGAAAAATATATGGCTTAAAGATAAATGCTGAAAAAAACTAAATGCATGGCAATAAGAAAAAACGCACTTTTAAGAATACAACTGCAAGTAGATAATGCTCCAATCGATCAACTGAAAACGTTTAAATACTTGGGAATGATGATAAATGACAAATGGGATCCTCAAAAAGAAATAAAATGCCGTAGCAAACAAGCAAGACAAGCTTTTATCAAGTTTAAACCGCTACTATGTAACCGCAATCTTTCCTTTCATCTCCGCTACAGGATGGTTAAGTGCTATATATGGTCCATATTGTTATACGACATGGAAACATGGACGTTAAGAGTACCTAATAAGTTAAAGGCCTTCGAAATGTGGACGTTGCGAAGAATGTTCCGCATACCATGTAACAGATAGGGTTAGAAACGAGGAAGTCTTAAGAAAGGCAAATACTGAGAGAAAACTACTCAATTTAATCAAGGTACGAAAAATTGGATACCTCGGCCATATTCTGAGAGGAAAAAAATACACAATCCCTCAACTAATCATCCAGGGAAAGATTGAAGGCAAGAGAGGAGTAGGTCGCAAACAATATGGCTACGAAACGTAAAGAACTGGACAGGCATAAATAACACTGGCGATCTTTTGCATGCCGCAAAAGACAGACGTCTGGCCTTAAGATAATTCACCAACGCACTATAGGTGCACAACACTATAAAAAGAAGATATTAATACTATATTAAGTATAAGCACAGTATAAACACATAATAAATGTACATTGATTGCAGAATAACGACTTATTTCTATATTTGGGGGCTTATTTAATAGTATTTGTAGATTTTGAAAATCAACTGACTAGTTAAAATAAGGAGTAAAAGTCAAATCAAATAAGGAGTTGGATGCATGATCCCATAATCATGCTACATCTGATCCTGTTTTCTCCTACACAGGAGAACCACCCGATTATTCCTTCTTAAGAGACGCTGATTCTTATGTGTGGATCCTGGATATCCCAAAGATTTCCTATTTTCTAATAAAGTGAACGACAGAGTTATCTTTCTTAAGTAACAACATTACACCAGACCCTGGGTCAAGTGATATCTTTCATCGTCTTTATAATCTGAAGGTGATCGTTGAAAAAGTACTTTATCATCATTCAAAAGCTATCGCAAATAATAATTATCGACCACTTCCTATCTCATCTTGTTAGTGGCATCTTAGTCTGGAGGTTTTTTGAACACGGTTTTATAGCCAGACGTTATTGCTACAAAGACAAACGTTTTTGCTTGTGAATTTTTGAGAAGAGAAAACTTTTAACCCTTGACTTCGTATAGAGAGGTGTAGTACATATTTAGTAAAACTATTATCTTATCTTTAAATCGATAGAATATACCAGGTCTTGACTTCCTATATTTTTTCAGATCATCTGTGGCCATACACATTTAAGGCCAACTTTGCCTAATTGTTTTTCGAAAACGAATTATTATTAGCACTAGTAACTTTCTTGATTTTGGCTATTATTCATAACTTATATTAAATTTATTAATTCCATCTCGTTTTTAGGTGGGTCATGTATTTAGAAAAAGACACCCTTACACATTCCCAGGAGGTAGTGGTACAGTATTTGCAAGGAATACTAGGCGAGCTGCAGAGGTCTGGATGGATGAATTTAAAAATTATTATTATGCTTCAGTTCCTCTAGCGAAGAGTGTGAACTTTGGAGAGTAAGTATAACTAAGTGATTATCTATAGGTACTAGATTATTAGTATTTAAAAATACACTGCTTGAATGCAGCAACTAGTCATTTAAACTAGATTTTGGATGATGGAGGGCAATTTCTCAATGTTCCAGTTAATTAAGCTCTACGCTTACTCAACGATTTCCTGCAAATGTCCTACGATTATTTTTGTCCAACTGTAAAATTAAAGCTATTAAGTCAAACATGAAAAACGTGTGGACTTTAGCATGTTTCAGTCAAGTCACTAAATCTTCACATCGAGAAGATCCATAAAAAAGTTAACACGCACACTGATATGAAAATTAGGCTTATAAGAGTCGCTACTTGTTGTACTAATGACCTGATGTGCATTTAATAAAATTTAGAGCACCACGATGTTGAATGGCTCGATGAGAAAGACGTAGACATTCCAAAATTGGATGAAAGCGAGCAGACACACAACATTTAGAAGCAAACATCTATCATCGAAAACTTATAATCATGGATTCAATTAATGTGTATTGTGTATTTAAATATTTAAAAGAAATTTATTTTGATCGTAATATTACTTAAGATTATAATCTTTGTGCCTTTCTATATAGTGAATACCGTTTCAGTAAAGTTTGTTTAATTGAATATTATGTACAATCCTCTATCCTAAATATATTTTCTTATTTCTAAAAGTATAATATATGTTTACGTAACATGAGAGCGGGGGTAAGTCCTTTGCTAACTTTTGGCGACAAGGGGGTTGGGGGATAAATAATTATAATATTAAAATAAATCTGCTTGCGTAATACTTGAACGACCCCTAAGAAGAGGACGTTCAGAAAATAAGAATACAAAACATATATTTCACAATACTTGGTTCGAGGAGGGTATTTGCATATTTGTTTAATTCAAATATATAATGTGTGGGTGTATGTGTAAAAAAAATTAACTACTGCTGACGTAATCATCATCTAGATTGCCTATGCCTCCATGACATCAAAAACAAATAAGGCAAAACCCCCTAAAGTGATTACGTAATATTCGAACAGCTTCTTATCTTGCTTGAATGTATAAACAATACTTGAAGAATCAGGTTTTAAAATTTTAAATCATTTTGTGTCTGTTTAAATAAATAACCATGAAATAGTTGCCACATGGATAAGACAGAAAACCAAAGTCACCGATGTGGTGCAAAAATCATTAAAGTTGAAATGGGAATACGCTGGACATGTAGCTAGGAGCGATCTAAACAAATGGCACAGATCAATTTTAACCTGGAGACCATACCAACACAAAAGACCCAGAGGCAGGCCTCCTATGAGATGGACAGATGATCTGAAAAGGACTGCCGGGAAAAATTGGCTACAAGTAGCGTACAATAAAAAACAATTTTTTTTCATAGCAAAATTTTTTCCTTCGATAGCTACAAGCGGAGGAGATTTAAAAATGGGTGTAAATTCCGTAGGTCTTTTGATAATATCCAATCGAGCTATAAATGGTAGCAAAAATATAGGAAAAGAAAAAAAGGTACTTACAAGATATTTTGGCCGGCAAACATATCACGAAACGAAACTTTTCACGCTAACTTCTGCACGTGGTCACCAACGTGGTCGCATATCTTCGTTCAACCAACTGTCCCTTGCTTCTCTTTAGAAGCCAATCCATGTTTATGCCGAATGCCGAATTACATCGTTGCCACATGTAACGAGGGGAAAAGGGAACCAGGGAAAAGGACATGAACCAATTAAAGCTCGACCTGGCTCGTCTACCAATGAATGATTACCGAACAGAAAGGAAGACTTGAAGAGGCTTATGTTCAGACGTTCAGACGTGAATGTGAATAGCGGACTCACTTCACTGTGAATAGTTTTACAATAGCCCTTTTAAATCACACTTAAGCCAGAAAATTTTTAGACGAAGCAATATAAAATCATAAGTGCATCCGCAACTTTAAATTTGAATTGCTGAGTAAATCTAGTCAACCAACGAGTGATATGAGTAAAACTCTTCTAAGACGATATGAGACGGAGTAGTACGATATGAGACGGACTCTCACGAGTATATGACCACTCAACACTCATTAACATATATTCATGAACACTCATCATTAATCGTTGCCGGAAAACGTAAGATGCTTGAAAACCAGAACATATATACCTACCATAATTTGACATATTGATAAATTGATAACAATATAAATAAATTAATAATAGTTAATAATAATTTATTTCTTATTTTAGTATCAGTGATCGTCTCGAACTTAAAGAACGACTGCAGTGCAAGCCATTCAAGTGGTACTTAAAAAATGTTTATCCGGAATTGAGTGTACCTCAAGTTACTACTTCACGGTACGGCCAAATTCGTCAAGGTGCTTACTGCTTGGACACTATGGGCCATTTGTTAGATGGAATTGTAGGCTTGTACCAGTGTCATCATACTGGTGGAAACCAGGAATGGGGATTAACCAATACGGGACTTCTACGGCATCATGATCTTTGTTTAACAGTATTTAATTTTGCTAAAGGTAATGTAACTTTTTATTACTTACTTTATGAATAATATTAATATAATGAATTATAATAAATAATAATTAATAAATTTATCAAAGAGTATTTCATAAATCATAAAAATAAAAGCCACTAGATCAATACTAGCATAAGCGGTTGGCCTTCGGTCAACACCCTAGGGCCAGTGGAGTTCCCACCTGATCAGTACTCTGGCGGAACGCTATTGACGCTATTCTCTCTTATGGCGTACGCTGTTTTAAACCCTTTTCGGTCTTCCATCTACTCTAGCGCGCATCAATGGAAGTGGAACGCAGCGGTGGGAGTGCGTCTGTACATAGCGTTGGCGGGACGGTGGCAATAGCTGGCGATACACATCGTTACTGTATACCTGTTTATTTGATAATCTAATATGTTTGCCTGAATTGAAACTAATGATTTGGTTTTAGAATTTTCCTCTCAATAATATTTTTATATGCTTTAGTGTGTTTCGCAGACGACACTACACTTCTAGCCTCTACTTTAGAAGACATTACTAACTTATTGACAAAACTCGAAGTAGAAAGTGCTGAATTTGGACTCAAAGTCAATTACAACAAAACCAAAATCATGGTTATTACTACAATAGTTTCCTGATACCTAAACTATTGCGGAATGCAAGATAGTTTCCACTGTGATATGTCTTTGAGTTCCAGTTAACAACACAAGCAGTTGTGAACCCGAAATTCTAAGACTCATTCAACTAGCAAGAGTAGCAATGTGTAAACACCATGTGTTTTGTTTTTGAACAGTTTATGTTTAGGCCAAACTCTCTTCCCACTGTATCAATGGCATTTAAAAGGCATTGTAATCCATTCATGTCATCACTTAAAATAACTGTATCGTCTGCATGTCTGATTGTATTTATCAGAATTCCATTAACTTTCACGCCCCATTCCAAATTATGCAGCGCTTCTTTAGATATTCTATCTGAATATAAATTAAATAACAGTGGGGATAGTATACAACCCTGTCTGACACCTCTTTGTATTTTACATATTTCTGTTGATTTTCCGTTTATGCAAGCTGTCGCTGTTTGACGCCAGTATAACTTTTCTATGAATCGTATGTCCTGACTATCAACTCCTTTATCTTTTAATATTGTAATTAATTTGTGATGCTGTACTCGATCAAAGGCCTTTTCATAGTCAATAAATACAGCAAAGACGTCTTTCCTTTGATCTCGACATTTCTGCAGTAATACATTTAGTGCAAAGAGGGCGTCCCGAGTTCCCAGTCCATTTCTGAAGCCAAATTGTGTTTCATCCTGATCTTCTTCACATTTATTTCTGATTTTACTGTGGATGATGCGTAGAAATATTTTCAAAGTGTGGCTCATAAGGCTTATCATTCTATAATCGCTACAGTTTTTCGGACGTTGTTTTTTTTTTGGTAGTGTTATGAATTCGGACTTTAACCAATCTTCAGGGATATCACCAGTCGAATAAACATCATTGAAATGTTTGACCAGTATTCCAATGTTCTCCTCATGTATAAGCTTTAACATCTCTGTCGGTACGTTATCAGGGCCAACGGCATTCTTGTTCTTTGCTAACTTTATAGCATGCAGTATTTCTGATTTTAGTATTTCTGGTCCTTCACCTTCAACTAAAGTATCCGGTTCTTCGGGTCTATCATCATTATACAGTTCACTTATATAATTACACCAGGTTGTTTGAATTTCATGTTCGTCTATTATCATTTTTTCCCGACGAATCGGTTATAGTATGTGGAGTTTTCTTATGATAAAGACCAGCTACTTCTCTAACTTTTTTAAACATATTAAACGTATCATGTTTTTCATTCAACTTTTCTAATTCCTTGCATTTATCCTCCATCCATTTTTCTTTAGCCACCTTTATTTTTTGTTTAATTAGTTTCTGTTTTTCCTTATATTCTGTCTTGTTACCTTTCAGTTTCCTTCTCTGTTCCATTAATTCCAGGATTTCATTAGTGATCCATTGTTGTTTTTTGTGTCTGTGTAACGTTGTTGAATATTTTTCTATTACTTTCAAGGTAAGATCTTTAAATGTGTTCCATATTTCTGTGTTGTTTTCATTTATTGATTTCTTTAGCTCATTGTTTAAGTCATTTTCTATTAACGTTTTGTTGGATATTGAGATATTTAATTTTGGTGTTTTGGGGCTTTCTTGGATTTTTTTGAGCTTCACTTTGATGTCAGTTATTACAGGGTGATGGTCTGAACCGATATCTGCACCAGGATATGTCGTTACTCTGGTGACGCCATTCTTAAATCTCTTGTTTACCAGAATATAGTCTATCTAATTTCTAATCATATGTAGTGAATTATCTCCTGGTCCCCTCCATGTGTATAACCTTCTTTTGTGTAATTTGAATCAATTTTATTAATTAATGTTGTTAATTGTTCTGTGATTGCTGCTCCACAATATTTCAGTAAATCGTTTGGTATCCCGTCTTTACCTGCTGCTTTTCTTATCTTCAGGTTTCAAGTATTTTCCGAACTTCCTGTACATTTATATTAAGTTCTTTATTTGTGGGAATTTCTGGTGTTTGCGGTTCTAGCGCCGTATGTTCTTTCTCTGCATAGAGCTTTTTTAAGTAGTCAATCCACGTATCCTTTTCTATGTGTTTTGGTTCTATTAGTTCCTTTACCTCTGTTCTTTGACCTCTTATGAAGCGGCATATTTCCTTTTTCAGACCGTAAAAATCATGTTCCATTTCTTACCAAAAGCGTTCTCAGTGATCATTTTTATGTTTATTATAAGTATATGTGTTTCGTTTTTAATTATCTTGTAATTCTGGTATGCCTCTTGTGTTTTGGTTGAGAGTATTTTTGGTATTTAACGGAAAAAATGTTTTTTTCCGTTAAATACCATTCTCTCTCCTGTTGCTGACAAAGAATGTAGAGCGTAGAACCATTTTAATTAATTTTAAACTGTTTGTCCTTGTTTTAGTGTAGTGTTTTGTACAATTTTATGTTAAAATTCCTGTTTATCACATTCTACGCTTGCTGAGTAGCCCAAATTTGACGAAATGTCCCTGAAGATGCTGTAGTAAGCGAAAGTACTTGGGCAAGTTTTAATTGTTAAAATTGTGCTCGATATTCGCCTTTCATTTTCAAAGTTCATTTATTCTAGCATTCAACCTTATATCAATTTATATATAAATCTGCTGTCAGAACTTCTTCAGAAGTTTCTAGTGTTCTGCATCGTTTGTAGTGAGGGCCCAGTCATCGGCGAATCCAAACTTTCTTGATTGTGTTTCCGACATATCTGCTAAATATAAGCTAAACAGTAATGGAGAGAGCACTGACCCCTGTTGTAGACCATTCTTAAGTTTCTTTGGTGGGCTGATATCTGTGCCAATCACTAGTTGAAACATTCGGTCGTTGAGCATGCTGTCTATTAAACGTGCTATTTGTTTACAGGGGATTGCACGGAGAATTTTGTATATAAGGCCCTCTCTCCATACTGTATCGTAAGCTACCTAGCGATCAATAAATGCCACTGAAGTTTTAAGTTTTCTTTGGAGACCCGCTTCGATGTAGGTGGTGAGTGACATTACCTGGTCCACGCAGCTTCGTTCTGGTCGAAAACCCGTTTGTTCGCCTGGGATCACCTGGAACAGTTCTGTACTGATTCTATTATATATAAGCCTCTCTAATAGTTTGTAGATAGCAGAGAGAAGCGCAATTGGTCTGTAGTTTTTTGGGTTGTCAGCCGTTTTGCGTGGCTTTAGTATGGCTATTATCTTAGAGCGCTTTAGTTCTTGTGGAATATTTCCAGTTTCTATCATGTCTGTGAAAAATCGTGCCAGCTAAACTTTTGTATACTTGCCACAATGTAGTAGAAATTCAGGGTAAATATTATCAAATCCTGGTGCTTTTGCTAGCTTAACGTCTTTAAGAGCCTCTGATATGTCTTCGCTGGTGAAGGGGAGGGAATGCTTCGTTTCTGTGGCTACATGTTTTAAAGTTTTAAGTTCTCTCTTTACGTAGATGGTTTGTGCTTTATCCTTTGGTGCCCTGGATGTTTTTACTTTATGTGATCCTACGGCATCTGTCTTTACGGCTGCCTCTCGGCGTTTTGTACGTACACCGCTCCCTAATTTTCTTAGTAATGACCATGCCTGTCTGCTTGATTTCTGGAAGTTTAGACTTTCTGGTGTTCTGTATTCTGGTGTTTTGGTATCATATATATGGGGTTTCATTCGGATTTTGCACAATACTAATTTATGATCGCTTCCTATTTCTGCTGATGTTAGTGCTCTGCTCTTACATCCAAGATTTGAGATGGCTTTAACCCTCTATTCTACAGAATATAGTGTATCATAGATCTTTGTCCCCTCCTGTTTTCAAAAGTGCATTTATATTGTTTTATATATAATTGAATATATATATATATATATATATATATATATATATATATATATATTATATATATATATATATAACAAACTATATGAAATACCTGAGGATTGCATCAGGATCCAGACGATTCGGAAACTATTCGAATCACTTTCAACATATTAAAAATATTTCGAATAATGTAGTACTGCTGTATTTTAAACAAACAAAGCCGAAATAAAGAAAGAAAGAAATAATGCCAAAAACAATGAATACATTTTTAACATTGTCATAACAAACTAATGACAATCAATATAGGAGTGCTGGAGCAATAATTGTACGATACTTATAATTTAAATTTCAAAAAATTCCTTATCTTTATTTTAGATTTTTAATAGCACCCGTACTTTTAAAGTAACCACAGACCTTAACTTTAAGACATATATTTTTTCTATAGTTTTTTTTTAATCATCAATTTTTAAATATAAAAATAAAAATACAATTTAATTTTATTTCCAGTGGGATCCCAAGTAATTATGCGAATATGCGACGGTTCTGTTGAACAAAAATGGCATTTGATTGCCCCCGATGGTCTTCTTCGTAATTCTAAATACCCACTTTGTCTAGACTCCCGATTTACAGACACAAAAGGCATTACAGCAGAAAGATGTAGTAGCAGTTTGGATTCTCAAAGATGGCAATTAACAGGAAGATCTTAAACGACATAGTAAGTGGATCACGGAACTTAAGTAATAAAGTAATTTGCGAAAGATAATGTTACGAGAAAAATGAAAATACTGGGTCTGATTTTAGGTATTGTAGGTCATGAGATCTCTCGATTTTTATGAGACGTTTAGGAAATATGCTTACTTGATAATCAAAATATTTGGTACGCAGCTGTTTTTAACTTCAAATCTAAATAAATGCTAACAATGTGATTCTAATGATTTTAAGAAAATTATTTTCTACTTTTCCTCTCATCATCATCATTCTGGCTTTACAACCCTGCGTGGGTCCTAGTGCCTCCTCAAGAATTTCTCTCCACTCGTCTGTTTCATCGTTAAAATTTGTATTAAGTAATTTGTAAATTTATATTGTGTATCTGTGATTTATTTTTAAAGCAACAGTTAGATTTTAGGCATAAATACATTTTAATAATTGTGATTTTAAGTAATAATAAAATAAGTATGCAATATCCTAATTATTCGAATTTATAACTGTAATTTAACCTTTAAAGTTCCTTTAAACATTGATAATTACTAACACTTCAGATTTTCCTTACCATAATTGATAAGGTTTATTTTTTTATGTTGCGCCACTGTATAAAAATGGTCAACCAGCTAAAATCTAACCTGTTCTTTAGCCTCTAAATCTAAATATTCACTAATTTTTGTAACTCATTCGTAATACTTGCCTTGCCCATTTAGTTCAAACATCATGCATCTGGGCACTTATTTTATCATATGTATATATAATATACGTATATATACGTGACTACACGCGTGGATTACATTAGTAATCCGTACGTACTGGAGCTCTGGAAAAGCAATATTATTTGAAAATAGTGTTATTGTTTTAATGAGGTTTTAATAATACCACTGCAATCTATAATTGGCTTTATTTTATAAGTAAAATGTACATTAAATTAAAAAAAAAACAAAAAAAAACAATGTAAAATTAAAAAACAAATACTATAAATCAAAGTTACCTATAACCAAACGTTAGAAACCAAACTAGGCTCTATAATATCCTTCATATAACATCTTATCTGATTCAGACTGCATGTCCACATTTATCTCAACACAATGTAAGTACACAAATTTGCTTTAAAAGGAAGAGCGCCCACCAAACTGGCATGGCAAGTGGCAAGTGGCAAGTAACTAGAATGTTACTTAAAATGTAACCAATGAAAACGAATGATTTAGCGCACACCAAAATGACAGTGACGTCATCCATTCTAATCATTCGTTTGCATCGGTTACATTTTAAGTAACATGCTAGACGCGTGCTACTTGCTACTTGCCACTTGCCATGACAGTTTGGTAGATGCTCTCCCTAAATGTCCTGGGCAAGTCCGCTGATCACAGCTGCTGCACCATTTTCTTGTGCTTTTATTCCTTGCTCTTGACAAATACGACAACGCCCAAGGACCGAAGGTCGAGTCGGAAATTCTTTAGGAGTTTTCTTATTTATTTTTAAAAGAAATTTAATTTTTCTTTTATTTCTGTTGATGTGTGAGTGTTGTCTAGTCGCCTTTACATCAGTGGTTTTATTAATCAAACGAAATGTCCTGAAGAAAAGTGCTTTTTGGGAGTGGTGCAGTGACATTATTAATCTTATACAGGGAAATGCATTAATTCCTGATATATTTAATAAATCAAAGAACACGATGTGTGGCCAACATAACTGGTCAACCAGATCCACAACAAATTTTGTTGTGTTGTAATCCGTTATTATTTCGGGTTTGTTTTCGTTTTTTATTTCAGGGTCAATACTGTCATTATGGTGCATGGTTGAAACAGCTAATACGACCTTATTTTTTTTAAACGTACGTTACCAAGCTACATTTTTCTTAAAGGAATGGAATCCGAATAGTGAAGAATGTATGTCTCTGTTTTTAGACGTTATTAATTCTTGTGGTACCTCCCTCTTATTTTTACGAATTGTACCAACAGTAGTTAATCGTTTCTGAAGCAAGTCCATGGCCAAAAATATACTGGTAAACCAGTTATCCATGGTTACATTTCTGCCTGTTCCTTTTATGGGTTTAACCATTCTTTTAACAATCTCTGCGCTACTCCAATCAGTTTTATAAGGACCAATTGATTGTGTTCCACATTAAATATCCATGTTATAGGTATATGCATATTTACTATCTACTATGGCAAATATTTTTTGGATGGATGAATATATTTGGATGGTTTACTGGGGATGTATTGACAGAATTGACATTTTCCCCTAAAAAGTAATTGCTCGTCAACTGTTAAATATTCTGATAGTGTAAAAATTTTTTGAAAATCAATAAAAAGTCCAAAAAAAGTATCTTATAGGAGCAAATTTATCCAGCTCTTCTTTGTTGTCTACAATTAAAGTCGTTAAACCTCAAACTTCTTAGTAGAAATCGGAAACGATTTAAAGACATTGGCAAGTAAATAGCTTCAACGCCAGTACCTTTCTTATTATCCCACATTTGCACAACATTTAGTCTTTCAGATTTTAGAACACCTGCTAAAAAGAGTTTACCAATAACCCTCAAATAATAATAATCCCCAAATCTCTTCGACGTCGGTCATTTTAGCATCTCTGTAGCATTGACGATATTATCATCTAGCATACATTTGAAGAAAGTATTATTGGTGCAGGGTTATTTTCCCTTGTAAACTTGTGGAAGGTCCATAGGTGAGCACTCCAGCAAAATCTGAATCGTCAAAATTAAGACTGTTTACTGGCTAGATTCCAGCTTTTTCGAAAGCCTTTGTTGTATTAATAGGAGTAAATGGTAACAAATATGGCTGGGCTGTCAAACTTGCAATGTCGTAGATCGTTATTGATTGCCAGGGTTTGATAAAATGAAGTCATTGAAGGATGAATTGCACCTAGCTTTGGATGGGCCATAATTTAATAAATACGGCTGTTGACATTCAGCCTGATTGTGTTGCATACCCAACTGTATCAGGAACACTTCCATATAAATAATAATCTGTCTCATATGACTCTTGCTGCTTGGATGGCCGTAGAAATACCAGTTTCATCAGTATTAACGATTCGATCAGGAGGAAATTTATAATTGACCATAACCTCGGAATAGTTTTGAAAAAAAGTTCAACGTTGTCTTTATTAAAACCGGACTGGCGAGCAATGCTGACATTTTCCGGTTTTCTATACGACAGTTTTGGGTGGCGTTTTATTAATGAACGCATCCATTCGATTCCTGATATCTGATTTTCATCCCACGTAGCTGGATCTTCAGTTTCTTCGCATATTGAAACGCTAATATTCTAGCATGTTTGTAGGTAAATCCAAAATTCATTGATGAAGATTTATGTAGATAGGCTTCAAGCTCTACTTCTTCACCGGCAGTGAAAACTTGAAGAGATGAATATTTAGAAGCTGAGGGTGATTCTGGACTACCGGAATTATCACTTTCATTTCCTAAATCTGACTCATCCGCTGACCTCTTTTTCTTGACATGGAAGTGAAGCGTAGATTTGTTTATATTGAACATTGCTGCTGCATTTTCCGCCCATGGACGATTACTTCATTTATGATACTAGTCAAATCTTCTGTTGAAATGTTGGCTCGATCTTTTTTGCGTTTATAATTAAGCACCATTCTGTAAAAAAACAAAAAATATAAGTTTGGCGCATAATTGAGTAGTTTTTTGAATATATGATGCTCATTTATATTAACGCTCCATTCTAACAATGAGTTTTGGTTTAAATGTAATAAATTTATAATAATATTCAACAAACAATACATTTTCTTGAAATGGGGCACAATTAGACTAGTCCAAATCTGCCCCACCTGATTTGTCTAAATGTGTCCCACAGTCGTTGTATTTCTACATCAATTTTTATAAAGTCTAACGGATTGTCAAGGAACATTAACTTTAAGGTTATGGTTACCAATACACTACACTCTTCCAGTCAAGGATATACAAACTGGGCTATTTACAAGAGAAAAATATTTACACTCTTATGAACACAAAGCGTGAATACTTACATTAGTCCTTCAGTAATTTTTCAGAATTTTTTCACCAATTAATATCACGTTTTACTTGAATTTCTGCACTGACGCGGTAACGACAAACCAAAATTCGTACGCTCTGAGACGCAACTAACTTTACCATGCTTTTAAAGCGGTAAAATTGAGTTGTCCAAATGTACTCCACGTCCAAATGTGCTCCACCCTACCCTAGGTAATATTTTAGAAAGAAAATGTTTTTGATTTCGAAAGCATTCATGACACTTTTATCCTGGTTTTAGTTAGATGTTGTTGCTGTGATCATTATTGGCTAGTTTTTTTTATAATAGTTTTTTAAGCTTTTCAGTACAAATCATGAATGTGTTGCTTGTGTGAGTCCATTTCAAATAAGTAAAGAAATAATAAATAAGACTTACTCACAATCAATTTAATTTAACTATCAGACGACCGGTTTCGCTTTCTACAATATGCAAAGCATCTTCAGGTCTCGATACAAAGTTAAATAAATGATTTATTCATTTATTTAATCATTTATTCAATCATTTATTCATTCAATCATTTATTTAACTTTGTATCGAGACCTGAAGATGCTTTGCATATTGTAGAAAGCGAAACCGGTCGTCTGATAGTTAAATTAAATTGATTGTGAGTAAGTCTTATTTATTATTTCTTTACCTAGTTTTCAGTATATTTATTTTTTTATAACCATCAAATTTTTTCATGTTCATAACCTATAATGAGAAAAATTTTGCACAGCCTAATTTTTATAGGTTTAAATGTCTTCCTTGTCACTGTTATGATCCCTATTTAGTATAATTCTGTTGAACAGACCTGTTTACTAAAATTAATAGTTTCACAGTTTTTGTGTCTTATCAAAAAGTCTTTTATAGTAAAAAAATATTTTATAGACTTCTTTAGCATTGAAGTAACTAATATAGGCACTATTTCGATTTAGAACATCCAACCATATGTTTTTTGCTATTTTATTGTATGTATAGGTATACGTTTTTGCCTGCTGAATACAGTTTTAACATTTTTTATAATTTTGGTTAGATGTAAATCTTACATTTAAAATTGCTTTAGTTACCAAATGTTTTGTTTATCATATATTACAGATCGGTTTCAAATGAAGTTTATATTAAACTTTATTGTAAAATAAAGAACAAATTGGATTAACTAAAAAATTGGGATTGAAAATATGTAGCAATGTTTTGTTCCTCTATCAAAAAAATTTTATACAATTTAGTAATATTTTGTGTGTTTAATTTTAAAGTAAGTAACATAGAATATCGACAAAGCGCTCGAAATAATGTTTATTAAAATTAATATACAGAAGAACTTTTTATAATATACAGAACGGTTAATATACAGGAAAATCATTAGTTGTTATATACAGTCCATCTAATTTACTTACCGTTGCACGTCATTATCATTGACAGAGATCAAAGTTGACATAGTTGCCAAAGTATAAAAAATCCTGAATCCATTTTAAATCCAATAGGTCACATAATTATGGCAAAAGTGGATTATACAACAAAACAAATTAATATTGTCATATATGTCAACATAACAAACAAGAGTTAAAAAATAATCTTGTTAAATCTCTTTACAACGACTATTTAGATTCTTACGTGACATTTTTGAAATAAAACACACTAATTTTGTTCTAAAAAGAACAGATTTTATTAAACAGGTAAAAATATAAAACAAGAGGTATTCACTTTAAAATTCAAAATAATAAAGTACAAAAAGTGTCAACACCGCAACTGTCAAATAAGTGTTACCAATTTATGCCAAAATATCACCTTCGTTCGATTACAGTTACAGTGTGTTCCGAACAAATGTTCTTCATAAAAACCCTTTATAATGCATTTATACAAATTAAATGAAACATATTTTTGTGTATTTCTTTAAGTTAACATTAAAAGAAATCTTTAAATATTATTTCTACGCCTATATAATAAAATATGTCTAGTGGCTGCAATGCCAGTGTACTCGGCAAAGTGATTCTAAAAATAACACACCTACCGCCTAAATATTTCGTGTTGGTATCATGTGATCTCACGGGCTATGACGCGGATGACGTGCAACGGTAAGTAAATTAGATGAAGTATAAATAGTTTTTAATATCACAAAACACAACGAACGCTACTCACTTTATTATTTTGGTCTGGTTTTTACTTAATTTTTTCTTGTTCGGTGTATCTGTCTAAATTATATTGACTTTTATTTTAAGGGAAATAAACCAGCATATACCTTTTAAAGTAGATGACTTTAAAGTTATATTGTCAATATTATAAGGTGCAATCCATGGACGAATTTATTGATTGTATGAAATGAACTTAAGAATACCTGACAAAAAAAATAATGATAGCATGGAATTGATGTTTAAAGAGACAACCACATCCATTCATTGCAGAAAATATATATTCGGTATGTTGTTGGCAACATTGCAGCCATCTAATGAAAATATTGCCCTATGGCCGAGCCATGTGGCCTAAATGTTGCTGGTATTTGAACATATTGCAGTTAGTGGCTGATGCGTTGCCAATAAAGTTGTACTGCCGTGGAAAATTTTACACTGCTACTCTGTAGAAATTTAATTTGGTTTTGTCAAAACATACATTTTTTGTCAAAAAAGAATACGTGGTCAATCGAACGAAACAACGATATCAGGCAATGCTAAAACCATGCAGTTCTCTTCAGTGCGTTATCGTAGCGAGACAGAGACGAACTAGTTTTTGCATTAGTGAAATAGCTTTAATATTTTTAATTTTTTTTTGTGAACAATCGTTTTTAATATTTTATAGTGACGTCCTAAATCCCATGGAATGTTTTTCCAAAGAATTCGAGGTTTTCGTCTCGTTTAAACATATTTTGCTGAATTTAAAACCAAAATCCTATTATTTTTCTATCATATATTGATTTGTTATTTATTTATTCGTCCCTAGATTTTTTTCATTTCTTAAAAGGTTTATTTGTAAGCCAAATTAGTGCATTGTAAATATTTTACATTTTACACAGCAATTATCGGCAGTGAAGACGGGAAGTCGTAAATTTTTATTACATCGTTCAATGTGAGATAAAATAAAGAATAAATAAAGAATAGAGAAACATAATATGTTATGTTTATTGGAATTACTCGACATCATTAGCACGTGCAAATCCTACCCTGTCGCCTAATTTCCTATGAAATTACAATGGTGCATGTTTTTAGGGTCCATTTATTTTATCGGGCATGCGTATTTACGAGGTTCACAAGGTTTTGAAACATGTTTACATTCAGCGCTATCACTAGTTGCAGCTTCTTTTGCAGCGTTGTCTGCCTCTCCATTTCCTTGAATTCCATGATTATCCAGGTATCCTGGTATCCAGAATAATATAATTTTTTCCGTTCAGTTGAGCGGTATGAACTTCTTGTTTTATTTTGATGACCAAATGATTATTTGGGTAGACATACTTAATTGACTGTACGGAACTTAGAGAGCCTGTGAGTATGATATAATTGGTATTAAAAAGTGAAATGATAAATGAATATTACATTTTGATAATCATTCTGGTATTATTTCCATAGAAAAGATATACATTATCTTAAAGGCTCTTCTGTATAATTAATTTTTAATAGTTTGTTACCATTTAATGCTGCCAAATGATAATTGATATTTATTTTCTAAGATAAGTAGATAATTTTTGTTTATTTGAAAAAGTATCGGTTAAAAAAAAAACAAAAATTGAAAATTTAAAAATATAAGAGCAGCATTTTAGATTTTACAAAAATATTTAAAAATATTATAGATCGACAATTGTTACAAAATTGGTATATACTAGTTTAATGTATTAATGATGATATTGCATTTATCCTAAAATAAAAAAAATAATAAATAAAAATGACAAAAGAAATGGTCGTAGAATCTAGTTTTCACAGTCTGACTTGCCCATTTTATGGGGGTGATATTTTAGATATATGGTTAAAGTCAAGTTTCCAAATTAATATCTTTTTTCAAGGAAACATTTTAAAGGTTTTGGCGGTAATTTTGCAAACATTTTGCTTGTCTTTTATGGTATCCCCATTTCTAATAGAAAATTTGACTTTTACTTGCAAATATCACCTCTAATTTTGTGACTTAAAATACACAAAGAAATGATTAAGCTATAACAAAAATCGTATTTATTGATAGTTAAAATTGTAGTAGCTATAAAAAAGTATTTTGAAGTTTAAAGCCGATGAAATATTTTGTTTATCAAAAACATGTTTTATTTTTTTGTTAAAAACTATTGTTTATATTAATTTCGCAAACAAACTTTTTGTTAACATTCTTGGAATACAATATATTCTGATATTTACCTGATAGATATTATATACCACTTTTGTGAGAATTTGTGAAAAAAAATCAGATTAGATAGTAAATTAATTATTATCATATTAAGTAATAGTATTTAATGGAAAAGGAACACATTTTTTAAATAATTTAGTTTTTTTGATATTTAGTAATAGGTATGTAATTTAGAATTGACGTTAATGCTAACAGATAAATAGATATAGGGGAATACTTATTTAATGAAAAAAAAATATTTCTAAATCAAACCTTACAGAGTAATATTCTATACTTAAAACGACCTACATTTTCGCTATATTAAAACCAGGAAAGGCAAATGAACAGCCTTAAAACTACCGACCAATCCCACTGCCGAAATTTGTCTATAAACTACTATAACATTTAATCTACATCAGAATTAGTAGAAACATATTTGAAGTGATATCCGTTGAGAAAACAGGGTTCGGACTTAACCGCAGTTTCACATATCAGATCCTATTCCTAACAACACATATTGAAGCGTATTTTCAAAGAAAGTTAAAAACATCCGTTACTTTCATTGACCTATCAGCTGCATGCGATACCGTCTAGAGACAATGACTAATCTGCAAACTATGCCCACTGGCCCTTTCAAGTTAAGAATTACATTGGCAATTTAAAAAGTGTGCAAATAAAGCTCAGCAATGGGCTGCCACAGATATCTGTGCTAGTAGTCTTACTGTTTAATTTATAAATCGCGGCCCTGCCTAGGACAACTGTCTAGAAATTTGGCTGACGACTGGGCCATTGCAGTACGATATAACAACATAAATATTAGAGAAACAATACGAACGGAAGATCTTATCACTTTGGGAGAATACTTTCACAAATGAAGGCTAAGGCATAACGCAATGGAAATGGACATATGTTGCTTTCATCTAAATTATGCCCAATCCAACAAAAACGTCTCGCTGTACTTTAAAAACAAACTACTGGCTTAAAACAGACCACTAAAATGTTCGAGTAACTCTTGATAGAACCTTGAGCTTTAAAGAATACCTACAAAGAATGAGTGTAAAACTAAAAGCGTGAAATAATATAATCCAAAACTAGACAGAACGTCCACTCTCGGACATGTTTGTATAGTCGGCAGCTGAATATGCTTCCTCGGTATGACTCAATAGTAAACACTAAGATTGTCGACATTGAATTAAACCAGACAATGCGAATAATCTCAGGTACAATTTGACCAACACCGACCTATTGGCTTCCCATTGTAAGTCAAATCCCACCGCCGCGCCGAAACTACGTCATTCTCTACTCTGAGAGTATAAAAAAAATCAGCTAACCATCCACCATGACAAGCTTGATACAGAAATGAATAGACTGCACTTCAGATATCCCCTATTGCTAAGAGCCACCTACTCACATTCGGAACAGTTCAGTCTAACTAACCAACATCTGGAGAAGACATTGGGAGAGAGATGGGAAAGTATCATTCAAAAACCGCCAAGCTTTGAACTAGTGCATTGATATATTAGATGTTCGTTTTCAATACTCCATTTAACGTTTTCTGCACCTAAGTGTTTAAATGCGTATTTTCTTATTCTTAGTTGTATTGTTACAAGTACTGTATAAAAGATCCCAAAGGTCAGAGAACAGAGAATATCATATAAACAATATGACGTCGCCAAACTGACAGGAACAAAGACACCGCTGACAACTTCCAGTTAGACGAGACAGTAAAACTACTTCGAAGCGAAAATTAAGGTGAGATTGAAGTGGGGTGGAGAATAATAGAAGCTATGAAGCAAGCAGCTTAAAAGCGGTTAGGTCAAGAAAAGAAGGAGGATATAAAGAATGGTTTAATGCCGATTGCATGAAAAGTCTAACAAACGAAACGAGGCAAGACTAAAATATATAGACAAACCACGTGACGAAAAAAAAATAAATATAAAGCAGAGAAAAGACACGTGAAAAGAGTGTGTAGGGGGAAGGAAAGAGAGCATATGGAAAAAAAGCTCCAAGAGATTAAAGAATTTTACATTACATTTTACATTTTACATTTTACATTTTTTACATTTTACATTACATTAGTAAAAATGTGAGAAACTTCTACCAGGATGTGAAAAGGAGTAGGGAATTTAATAGGAGACACGCAGAAGAAGCTAGATATATAGATGGCAAGATCATTTCAAAAAGTTGCTTAATGAAGAACCGGATAAAAATGATAAGGAGCAAGTGGAAAGGATAGAAGAAGTCAACGACATGGCGGAAATCTCACCGTGGAAGAAATAAGAGAAATCATATATAGCATGAAAAACATTAAAAGTGCAGGTAGGAATGCTATTCCTACAGAACTAATCAAGCATGGTGAAAAACCACTAATAACACAGATATGTAGCCGGCTGATGAAAATCTGGGAACGAGAGAAAATGCTGGAAGTATGAAGAGGGGCAATAGTATGTCCCATTCATAAAAATGAGATAAAGTAGTGTGCAAATCTACAGGGGTATCACTTCTTCTTCAAGTGCCATCTCCGCGGCGAAGTCGGCAATAGCTATTCGGACTTTTGAAACGGCTGCTCTGAAAAGTTCATTTGATGTACATCCGTACCACTCTCTGAGGTTGCGCAGCCATGACATTCTACGCTTCCCTATGCTTCTCTTTCCTTGGATCTTTCCCTGCATAATCAGTTGGAGCAAGGTGTATTTCTCTCCACGTGTAATTGCTCGAGATATTCTAATTTTCTTGTTTTAATTGTATTTAAAATTTCCATTTCTTTATTCATCCTTCTCAGAACCTCTTTGTTTGTGACCTGTTCTATCCACGGTAGTTTCAGAATTCTCTATATACTCACAGCTCGAATGATTCCAGTTATTTCATTGATGTTGCTTTTAAGGTCCAAGATTCCATTCCATAAAATAAAGTAAAAAACATAGCACCTCTTAAATCCAGTTTTAAATCCCTGCTACATAGCACTCTTCTTATTTTGTTGAAATTTGCTCTAGCCTTTTCTATTCTGATTTTGATTTCCTGACTGTAATCATTTGTGGAGTTAATCATTGTCCCAGATATGCATATTTGTCTACTTGTTAGACGTTGGTTCCGTTTATTAAAAGATTCTCATTATTATTATTATTATTATCGTTTTCTCACTCTTCTGGGTATCACTCTTCTGGATGTAATATATAATTTACTCGCCAGAATCATGAGAAGTAGACTGGAAAGGCACTTAAAGAGCAGTTTTAAAAGGAGGATTAAAAACAACAGATCCACAATAGATCAAATTTTCATGTGAAAAATGATTCAGAGCAGTACATACGAGCAACAATTAAAGCTAAAACCTCTGTTTTATAGATTTATCCAAGAATACTTGGAATTCCAGGAAAGATAATCAGCCTAGTAAAAATGACTTTAATGAAAACCGACACTAGATTAACGATAGGCCTAACAGAAAAATTTTAAGTAAAAACAGAACTAAAGCAGGGAAAACAGCTGTCCACAATACCCTTCAATTTCTTACTAGAGGCAATAATGAGAGAGAGTGGAATACTTACGAAAGGTATGATTTATGACAATACAAGCCAGGTACTGGCCTTTGCAGACGATGTAGTGTTAATGAAAGCAACTAAAGGGATTAAATACTGCTGAGGATTTTAAACTCTTTGAAGTGAAGGCTAAACAGTATGGGTATGGACTGATTATTAATGAGCAAAAAATAAATTATATGGAAATGTACCAGACCATATATAAAGACACACAACTGAAGACTACCACAAACAACTAGTATAAAGAGTATTGCTTCAAAAAGCTGACGGAGTTTAAGTTTCTAGGAGTAACCCTAACAAGTAAAGGAGAAGAAAGCCAAGAAATTGAGAAGTGGATTTCGAGAGCAAGGAAAACGGTCGAAGCTCTACACAAAACTACTGCAAAATATGCTGAACATCTGGGAAAGCAGTGTTTTAAGAAATATATTCGGAGGAGTAAAAGATTATGAAGACGTTTGGAGGAGACGAACAATTGCAGAGATTGGAATTCTTATTACATGTAAAATTTAGCTTCTTTGATAACTGTATTTCGCCAGGGACTTCACAGAAGGAGATGCATATTTCGCTCTGTAAAAAGTTTAGTTTATTGGCCTGCAAAGAAGTCCAGTGACTTAGTGTTAAATTTGTTACATTAACAGTTTGATTATATCAAAATTAATCTTAACTGTTTCTTTAGAGCATTAACTTTCTTTTCCAATAGATAATGTTACTATATATGAATTATTTTATAGTAATACCATTTTATAGTTTTTTTTTGTATATATGTATATGTTATGTCAGCAAAGTAATATATTTTTTGTTACTTAGATTAGAAATATTTAGTTATGTTGAACTTAGAAAAGGATATATACTAGTATTTGATTGATATATTTCTGTGTAGCATATTTCGTAAATACTTAATAATATATAAAGAAATCAAACTTTAGGTGTGAGTACTTAACGAGAATCAAAGTGTTTAAAATTAAAAACGAATAAAAGAAGGTTGTGTAGACTATTTGAAAAATATCAGATCTTAAGCGACTTTGTAAGTTTCTGAAATAACCATACACAATTGTAGTGTATCTACTTTAACTTGATTATCAAATCAAATTTAGTTGTTAAGTATGTATGTAGGATTTGTATGCCATCATTTCGAAATAATATTAGATCCTGATATCAAATGCATCAAAATAGGTAAAAGATAGTCTCCCTACTAGATATTGACATACATGATCTTTATTAGGTAGTGAAACTATATTGTTTGAATTGCTAATTTTCTCTCTGCATTGTATTATGAATATATTACTACGTTTATTTGTATTTTTAAGCTAACCATTACATTATGTTTATATATAAATTGCTATTAGTAGGTAAGTACCTACTTATTAACGTTTAAAAAATAATAATTAAAAAAGAAAATTCGTCGAGTTGGCTATTCACAAATTTTATAACAAATGAGGATTATCTTTCCTTCTATTTAGCATTTTCCTAGACATCAACTTCATGAACTTCAATTCTGTCCACCTATTTTTGTTCTGGACCTCTGCGATTAAGTTTTTTCCAACTATTTTTCACATTTCATCGGATAAGTGCGTTCAGGTCTTTTTTCAATGGGTTGTGTTGGTATTTTTATCCTTCTGTCTGTGTAATTCTAGCCAAATTATCTGTTTATCCCTAATATAGGTATATGGTTTTTAGAAAAACCATTGTTTTGTCGAAGTTTCGGCAAGGTCACACTTGCCATTGTCAAGTCAGATTAGTTCTTGAACTAATCTGACTTGACAATGGCAAGTGTGACCTTGCCGAAACGTCGTCAAAACAATGGTTTTTCTAAAAACCAAAATTACTTAACGCGGAGTCAAACCCGGAAAACAACTGAAATTACATATAGCTCCCGCGGAAATTTCAAATCCAATATACACTCACCGGCAAAATTAACGGAACACCTTAAAAATGGGACATGTTAGATGACTCGAATTTCCTAAACCTGTTGTCCGATTGTAGTGATTTTTTTAGTATGTTATAGGTATATTATTTAAGAATATCAATGAAATAATATTGTTGCTAGACAGGTCAAACGTCATTTTATACCGGGTGTAACAATCATACTGTGTTTTTTCCTTAAAGTTCGAAACACCCTGTGGAATATTCTAGCATATATAAAATATTGAAATTAAAGCTCAATTATAGTCTCAGGCTTTCTTAACATTTTCTTTTTTGATTCATTTGCTTGTGTTGGATAATAAAAAAGTTAGGTACGTTAACAACTAGCCATGTTTTTCATCAATAAATGCTCATTTTCATCTTAGTTTCACCAGCATATTTAAAGGAACAACCATAAAATCTGAGTATTTTCTCTCTAGTCTATATACTGTTTAGATAATATCATAATACGAATGTTGGTGAAGTATTTTGAATTTATATTACAATGGTAGTACAATATAAAACCTGTTTAAGAAGAAATAAAACACAAAGATGTCAGACTCAACAAAATACGGATTTTAAATGCATTAACTTTATTGTACAGTTTGAACTTAAATTGTTTTTTATGCATTTTTTTGGCTTTAATAGCGTGTGTTTCCCCTACGAGCCCTTACAACTGCAGTTATTCGTCTTCTCATACTTCTGATAACGCTATCGATCAGTTGTTGGCAGCCTCTCCCATTCCTCAATCTTTTGCAATTGTGACTTCTTCTCTGTTTTGAATAGCAGGAACCCGTGCCCTAAGTTTTCTGCCTAGCATGTCCCACATATCCTCTATCGGGTTTAGGTCTGGGGAACAAGCTGGCCAATTCATCGTTGTTATACCCACTTGTAATAAGAAATATCTTACACTTACACTCTTACACTATAAAATAAAATTTTCGCCAATATATGGTGAAAAAGGTACCACATGGTCTTGGAGAATATCTCTGATATACTTATCTGCTGTTAATGCTCCACCATCAATCACCACTAACTCTGTTATTGCTCCCAAACATATACCGCCCCACACCATAATTGAACCTCCACCAAAAGGTACGGTCGTAGTAAAATTGAAAGGGGCATTTCGTTCTCCTTGGCGTTAATACAATCTTTCTCTACCGTCGATGTAATTTACACAGAAACGGCTCTCGTCCGTAAAGAGAATTTGACTCCAGTGGTTATCATTCCAATTTTGATGTACTCGACCAAATTGTAGTCGTGCTAAACGATGGTGTCTCTGGAGTCTGGGAGCTTTTATTGGCACATATGACTTGAGACCGGCTTCTTTAAGTCTCTTTCTTATTGTGCGCTCAATTAAATACAAGTTTGTACTTGTTATGAACAGACAGAATGACTGTAAAATGTAAAACACAATACAAATAAACAAATTAATTTGACATTTTGACATTTAAGACTTTCTTGTGACAAGGAGCTTTCAAAGCTATGTAGATATAGTCTATAAAATACAAATATAAAGAAATATTGCATTAATAACAGGTTCCTTTAAATTTGCCGGTGTGTGCATTAAATTGTTAACTTCTCATAGCCTACTTTAGGCTTGTTTTTAAACTAAGCAGAAAATGAGGATTTATTGATGAAAAACATGGCTAATTGTTAACGTACCTAACTTTTTTATTATCAAACATAAGCAAATGAATCAAAAAAGAAAATGTTAAGAAAGCCTGAGGCTATAATTAAGTTTTAATTTCAATATTTTATATATGCTAGAATATTCCACAGGGTGTTCCGAACTTTAAGGAAAAAACACAGTAGGATTGTTACACCCGGTATAAAATGACATTGACCTGTCTAGCAACAATATTATTACATCGATATTCTTAAATAATATACCTATAACATACTAAAAAAATCACTAAAATCGGACAACAGGTTTAGGAAATTCGAGACATCTAACATGTCCCAATTTTAAGGTGTTCCGTTAATTTTGCCGGTGAGTGTATATATATATATATATATATATATATATATTATATATATATATATATATATATATATATATATATATATAAGTTGTGATTTTTGAGGATGCAGTCAGTTTATTTGGCCCAAAAGACAAAGAAAACTCTTTGACTTACTGTCAAGATTTCGAATTATATTTAATTCTTTTTCAAGACATCTATAAAAAGAAATATAAATTAACTAGTTAAAATTGTTAATTGTCTTACTTACTAGTCGTGAGATTACAGTTTTTAATATTGTACTTTACAAAACAAAACATAATAAATATAATAAAATTTTTTTATTAAAAATAACTATATTGTCACTATATATGTCATTGTCATGGTTTGATTAATGGACATATATGAATGAAAATACAGTTACTGTATGTGGAAAGTAAAACCAGTAACAATAGTTTTTATTATAATTTATTTAATTGTCTATAAAAAAATATAAATTAATCCAGTCAGCAGTTTGGCTTAAGCACAAATGAATTTTTAATGTTAGGATGTCAATAGAAAATGAGATCTTGACGGTATTTATTGATATGTTAATATGTAACAATAAATGTTACTTAATTTGTCAATATCTGATCTTCTATTTACACATTTTTTATTTTTTTGTATATGTGTCATTTCTAAAAATAACCGTTTCTGTTCATGTTTCTGCCTCTCTAGAATTGAAGCCTGTGAAAAATTAAATGTGTGATTTAGATTGATGGAGTGTTCAGCTAATGCACAAGCTTGTGATTTCTTAGTTTTTACATCACTTTTATGAGAAATAATTCTGCTGTGTAATGTTCGAGAAGTTTCTCCTATATAAACTTTATCACAGTCTGAGCAAGGTATTTGATACACTACTCTAGAACTTTCATCAGTTGTTAAAGGATCTTTAGTTTTAGTGTATAAATGTGCTATGGTTTTAACATTTCTGGTGGCAATTTTTATGTTTTCTAATCCTTTAAATAATATGAGAAGTTTTGGTGTTAAAAATGGAATAAAATATAAATAAAAAATACAGTCAAGAATACCACCATCTTATATATATTATATATATATATATATATATATTATATATATATATATATATATATATATATCCTACAAGAAGCAGTCGATGAAGAAAGAAATGAAAGGGAGAAAGACTGGTTCAGTTTGCACACTACCAAAACATGCCTATTGCAAATCATCATCATCACTGGCTCGACAACCCTTTTTGGGTCTTGGCCTGTTCAAGGATTCTTCTCCATTCTGACCTGTTTCGTGCTTTTTTTTTCCAGTTTTTAATTTTTAATGTTGTTATATCATTTTCTATTTGTTCTACGTATCTCAGCTTCGGTCTTCCTCTTGTTCTTTTTCCTACTGGCACTTGTTTGAATATTTTGTTTGGTATTTCGCCTTCTTCCATTCTTTCCACATGTCCAATCCAACGTAGCCTTCCTATTTTAATGAATGTTATGATATCCGGATCCTGGTATATGTTGTATAGTTCAAAGTTATACCTTCTCCGCCAAATCCCGTTTTCTTTTGTGCCCTTATATATGTGTCGCAAGATTTTTCTTTCAAAGGTGACTAATAACGTTTCCTCCCTTTTAGAGAGTGTCCAGGTTTCTGAACCGTATGTGAGTACCGGTCTTATTAAGGTTTTGTATATTTGGCATTTTGTTTTTCTGGAGACGTTATCTGATCTTAGTTGCCTAATTAAGCCATGGTAACATTTATTGGCAATAAATATTCTCCTCTTCACTTCCTCTGCAACGTTGTTATCAGACGTAACTAGGGATCCTAAGTATGTAAAGTTTTTTACCGCCTCAATGTTGTATTCTCCTATTGTTAAATTTGGCAGCTGCCTTATTTGTGCGTTTTTATTTGCAGGCATATATTTTGTTTTTGTCTGATTGATTTTAAGACCACTATTTTTTGCAGCTCGTTCTATTTGAGTGAATGCCTCTATCATTTCTCTTCTTGATCTTGCGATTATATCAACATCATCTGCAAATGCTAGTACTTGCACGCTTTTATTAATTATTGTTCCTCGGGTATTAACTGTTGTGTCTCTTATTATTTTTTCAAGTATGATGTTGAATAATATGCATGATAGAGCGTCTCCTTGGCGTAGTCCCTTCTTCACATCTATTGTTTCCGTTAATTCGTTTTGTATCCGGATTTTACTTTCTACTTTTAGTGTTTCTTTTATCAATTCTATTAGCTGTGTTGGTATATTAAATTCTTTCATTGCTTTTATTAGGAATTCTCGGTTTATATTGTCATATGCGCTTTCGAAGTCTATGAAGAGATGATGTGTGTCGATGTTATATTCACTTGTTTTTTCAAGTATCTGTCGCAGAACAAATATCTGGTCTATTGTTGACTTCTGTCTATAGAAGCCACATTGGTATTTGCCAACTATTTTTTCAGCGTATGGTCTAAGTCTTTCATACATTACGTTGGACATTATTTTGTATGCCGCATTCAACAGCGTGATTCCACGGTAGTTTTCACATTCTAACTGGTTTCCTTTTTTATGTAGTGGTACAATAATGCCGCTATTCCACTCCTTTGGTAGCTGTTTATTCAACCATATCTTTCTTATCAGCTCATGTATGGCTTTAAGTAATGCGTCTCCTCCCTCTTTCAGTAGCTCCGATGATATTTGATCCAATCCCGGTGATTTATTGTTCTTTAATTTGTCCACTGCTGTTCTAATCTCTGCTATTGTTGGTGGACTCTTTTCTCTGTTGTCTGCTTGGTCTAACGGTATATCAGGGTTCATCTCCGTCCTATTCACCCCAAGCTTTTCCTTAAAATGTTCTGTCCATCTTCTAAGTATCTCTTTCTGTTCTGTCAATATATTACCCTCCTTATCTTTACACATCGTTGTTCTCGGTTTGAACTCTTTTCTGCTTTTGTTGAGTTTCTGGTAAAATTTTCTTGTCTCTGTTGGTTTACTTAGTTCTTGTAGTCCTTGAAGTTCTTTGTTGATATATTCTCTCTTCTTTCTTCGGTGAATTTCCTTTTCTTCTTTACGTAGTTGTTTATATTCTTCCTCTGCTTGTCGGGTTCTATGCCTCTGTTGCATCTGTAGATATGCTCTGTTTTTTCTTTCTGTTATAGTTTGACATTCTTCGTCAAACCAGTGGTTCGTTCTTGTTCTTCTTTCTTTACCTTCCATGCCCAACACCTCTTTAGCTGTTTCTTTTATGATTTCTCTGCACTCTTCCCACTCCTCATTTAGGTTTTCATGTTTTAGTCTGTTTTCTAGTTTGATGCTTATATTTTCTTTGTACTCTCTATTTTTGTTTGTTTCTTTGAGTCCTTCTATATTGTATCGTTCATGTTTAGAGCCTCTTTCCTTTTTGATGTTTGAAATTCTAGCCCTTATCCTACTTTCGACTAGGTAGTGATCAGAATCCGCATTTGCCCCTCTTCTGGTACGGACGTTTATTATATTCGATTGGTGTCTTGAGTCTACAATAACATGATCTATCATATTCACTGTAAGTCCGTCTGGTGATTTCCAGGTGCCTTTGTGTATATCTTTTCGAGCGAAGTATGTGCTGGCAATCACCATGTTAAGTGATCTTGCTAGGTTTACCAACCTATTGCCATTGTCATTTGATTGCTCATGGAGACTGTGCTTACCTATTGTGGGTTGGAATTGCTGCTCTCTTCCAACTTTTGCGTTTAGGTCTCCATAAATTATTTTTATATCACTTTTTGGGCATGACTGGTATGCGGACTCTAATTCATCATAAAACTCTTCTTTGACTTCCTCTTCTTTTTCTTCTGTGGGAGCATGCGCATTAATTAGGCTGTAGTTGAAGAAACGTCCTTTAGTTCTTAAAATACACATTCTGGGACTGATGGCTCTGAAGTCTTTTATTATAATAAAAGACTTCAGCCTATTGCAAATACATTCTTTAAAAAAGAATCGAACAGAAAATGGATTTCGGTAGCACCAAATGGAACCACTAAGAATGAAATTAAATTCCAAGATTGCCCAATTAACCAACAAGATTGCTACAATATAAAATGTCAATGTAATAAATCAATTTAAACCAGGAAGTGACCATGGACTAATTAGAGCAAAAATTGTTATAGCTCTGAAACTAGAAAGAATAAAATTAATCACAAAACCAACCCGTATAAATATTAACAATCTAAAAGAAAATTCAGATCACTACCAAAGGACAATTGATGAAAGATTATATGACCAAATCACAGCTTCCAATTAATGAAATCATCATTGGTAGTGCCAAAGATATCGGAGGCCCGCTACAACAAAAGTAACATAGTAAACTGTCTAATAAAATCAAAATATTTTAAAGCAAGAAAATGAAAGTAAGTAGCAACATATGCAAAATACAATACACAGAACATTCTAAGGAAAGTATTAAGGAAGACAAGAAAATACAGTGAAAAGCTGTAGAACACTCAATCGACAACTATAGGAAAACAAGTAAAGCATTATTCATTGGGAAGAAGAAAATCGTTGATCTAATAAACGAAATCATCAACATTACAGACAGAAATGAAATAATACAACTTGTGACTAAATTCTACAGCGAACTATGCAAAGCCTCTGAAGCATTTGAAGAATCAGTAACCAAGAAAAAGATGTACCAGAAACCCTTCCGAAAGAAGTAGAATCAACAATTACAAAATTAAAAAGCGGTAAAGCAGCTGGAATAGATGGCATAATAGTGGAACTGCTAAAATGCGCTGGCAAAAAAACCTGGAAAATACAACAAACATAATTCTCATTGATAAGAAAGGTAGCAAGGATGATATCAAAAACTACAGACATATAATTCTACTACCAATAATTATATACAACATATTCACAAATATCATCAACAATACATTAACAAATTCATTAGAAGTGCACAGCCAAGAGAGCAAGATGGCTTTAGAAGTGGAGTAAATACACTTCGAGAACTAATGAGTAGAGCTAGGGCTAACGAACATGAAATACTGCTAGCATTAGCCTTCATAGATTTCGAGAAGGCTTTCGATTCTATATATTCCAAAACAGTAATAGAAGCTTTGACTAACCAACTCACTGACAAACCGTACATCAAGACTTCCCTCCAGAGAAAACCCTCCAGAATTTTCCACTATCAGAGGCGTTCGACAAGGAGACGCAATATCACCAAAGCTCTTCACTGCAACTCCAAAACTCTTTTCATCAAAATAAACTGGCAGAACAAAGGCCTCTCTATTGATGGAAAGTACCTCAACCGTCGAAGATTTGCAAACGATATCGTTCTGATTGCTAATATTCCTGCAGAATTACAAAAACTTATAAGCGACCTAAATGTAGCTAGCAATGAAGTTAGCCTAAAAATAAACTTGACAAAAACAAAAATCATGTACAACGAGCTAGTGGATGTCCAAGATGTAATAATAAACAACACTGCAACTGAGACAGTAGACGAGTATGTATACCTGGGACAATTAATACATAAAGCTGGCTCCTTACTCCAAGAAATCAACAGAAGAATGAAACTGAATGAGTATCTGTTGGTAGAAATGCAATTATGTTTCAATCAAAGATGCCAATCTACCTGAAGAAAGAACGAAAGAAGCATTCGATCAGTGTATACTACTAAGGATGACATATGAAACGAAAGTGGACACTAAAGCAAGAAATAATAGCGAAACTTAAGTCACTCAAAGGTCAATGCAGCGATTCATGCTAGGTATAAGAAAGAAATATCGAACAAAAAAATAATGGTTCAGACAGAAAACTAAGGTCACTGATGTAATCCACAGAATTAAATCTTTAAAATGGCAGTGGATGGGATATTTACCGAGAAGAACTGATAATAGACGGTCCATTATAATTATACTGTGGTATCCAAGAGACGTCAAGACACCATATTATATATATATATAATATCGGAATGCTTAAGTGAAATAATACAGAAGAACCGATTCATGAACATTAAAAAGTAAAATTCTAATACATTACAACATATAAAGAATAGAAATAAAGGTAGTAAGAATATAAGAACAGGTATAAGAACATAAATTTAACGACTTATAGAGTCAATGTAGGAGAAACAACGAAGTTCGTAAAAACATAAATCCTAAACGAAAATATCATCCAGGGAGATCACTTACAAATTGATATGATATCTGAATATCAATCAGCATTTTAACAGCTGGAATTCTCTTGTTTGCCAAATATTTATGTAACATAAATTAAATTTCTTTAAAAAAAATATTCTTGTGAAAATTTCAGTTCTTTAGAGCAGATGTCACTAACAGTTAGGACTTTTCAGCATTAATTAGGCAGAAATATGTTTAGTTGCCATAAGGATACATTTTATAAGGTCTTATTAAAAAGTTTAAAAGTTTTTAAAATCGTTAAAGCTTCTTTTTCTTTAAGAAATAAAATAGGTTGAAGATACGTTTATTATATAGTAATAAGTTATTAAGTATATAGTAATAAGTTTTGATTTCCACTTCGCAAATCGTTCTCAAAATATCAAGTAAATAATTTTTTTTGTTACTTGAAAAAAAAAATGCTTCTAATTATTTAATTTTATCTGTCTCATTCATATTTACAATTCAGATGTAGTAGATGACTTTATTATGATGTCAATTTTTTGAGGTGCGTTCCTGGGACGACTATATAGGAAAATAGTTCATTCGATTACATGACATTAACCTTAAGTTTAGAATGCCCGTCAGAAAAATCATAACATGTGATTTGTCTAAAAAAACAATAACACTCAATCATGACAGTCAAATTCTCTCGTTACTAATTGCATTATAAATCATAAAAAAAAAAACAGGAAAAAAACCAATCCCGACATGGCAGGCATTTGCTCTTACATTTATTAATTAATAATTTACTTGGTTCTTTTTTTATATCACATACCTATAATACCATATTTGATGCATTTGATATAAAACTTACAAAGTCGAAACTGTAACGCAGAAAAATATAGAAATCATTTATGTAAAAATAACTGTAAATATGTAAATTTTATTTTCTTTTAATCTTGTATGTTAATTTTTTTAGATTTTGTTTATGTGAATTTTATTTTATTTGCACGTGTTTTTTTTAAATAATTTTAACATAATATTTCACTGGAAACTATTGTGATATTTATATTTTGAATGATTTAAATTTATTAAAACAAGTTTGGAAAGCAAAATGTTTTGTTTTAATAACCTGTATGGTTTATTCTTAAACTCTGAAATTTCTAACAAAAGATACTGATATCGTATAGTGATAATGTTCTAAGATGACCCACAGACGATGCAACTTTTTGTACTTCCGATCGTACGTAAGCAGGCCATTTACGTTCCGACTTGCGGTCCCACTTAGTAGGACCACTAGTTGGATATTCGTCTCCACTTACGCTCCGACTTGCTATCCAACTAGCGGTCCAACTTCAGTTCAACGTCAAATAAATTTAATTTCTAATATTCAGGCTTATTTCCAATTAAAATAGTAAATTTGAATAAGATGCAAAAAAGTGCAATTTGCAGTATTACCCCCATTTAAAAAATAATTAAATGCAGAAATCGCAAATGTAAATTTTGCCTTCAAAACTGGTACAGTTTTTGTGTGCCCATTGGCGCAAATGCTGCATTGGATCCAGAGTTCTCTGTTTTTACCGAATTCGACACAAATTGTGCAAATATCTTCGTTAACGTCTCTATCACGGTTATCGTCATCATCCTCATCTTCAGATGATATATCTTCTGTGACTTCTGTGTTCTTGTACAATTTCTTTTCGAAACTATTCGCGGGAGGACTGGACTCCCTAATTTTTCGTTTGGTTCCTTTGCTGGCTTTATTGTTCATTTGCTCTTCCTTCTCCCGCTGTTTTTCTTCTAGAAGTAACTTCATTGGTGTTGATGTCATTATTTCGGAATGTTGCTTCCTATTGCTTTTGTGCTCATCTTTGCGCATCCTGGTAGTGGAATTATGTCAACTAAAGATACTTCAAACTTTTTGTCGTGTGTCGAACTTTCTTTATTTCACTTAACTCTCTTATTATTCTTCTCCTTATCTAATCCACTTTTTTTCTCTTGTGTCTTATCTTTTTCTTGTATGAATGATTCACCTGGAGCAAAGTTTGATCGGTAAAATTTTCAGGATTATATGGAAATATTCCTGTATTCTCAAAACCTTTAATGGCTTTGACTGGTGTGGTTACGCGACCGTATGTTAAATATTTTAGCTATTTCAAATATTGTGATACGCTCATGAGGATGACTTCGAAGATAATTGCCACATTCAATATTATAGGCTGATTTTAACGATGAGTAAAAAGCTACATCCAGTGGTTGGAGTCGATGCGATGTGTGTCGGGGGTATAGTTAACATAATAATTCCTCATTCTTTACAGAAATTTTATGTCTCTAATGTACAGTGGCTACTGTGATTGTCGACGATTAGCAAAACTGGATCCTCCTTTGAAGGTTTTACAACACTGTAAAAATTCTGGAGCCATTCCAGACATATTTGCTCATTTATCCACCCATTATCTGAGCATTTTTTTCATTTTTCTTTTCATTCACTCTGGTTTGATTCTTTTGCGGGCATAAATAAACAAAGGTGAAATCTGTGAGTACAGAGCCAAGTGATAATAGAAAGCTGCTATTTTATATTTTAATAAATCATTTATAAGTTGAGTAGACTGAGGATAAGTAGACTGTTAGAACAACCAAAAAATATATGATCTAAATCACTTTTCTCTCCACAATGCTCACATTCGTCATCATTTAACATGTATAACAGACAAAATATGAAATGTCTGCTCTTGTCAAAACTGACAGATACATAAGACCACCTATTAAATTCTGATAAAGCACTTGAGGAGATGCATTAACGCCTCTATTCAAATTTAAACTAATCTCTATTGGGGTAGCAACCTCTTTCAAACATATGGAACCTTTTTAACAACTGTTCAATATAGAATTTTTGATCTAGAGTTATAACACTATTCTCTTTATTATGAGTTACTCTCATACCTAAAAAAATTCTGAATTTCTCTTGAATATTTAATTTTGAAACATTCATTTGAATTATTAGGAAATACAAAATATGACATGGCTTATAATCAGATTTCTTATAACCTAAATTAATTAAGAAAATATCGAGTTTTTCATACCAAGACTGACTGTTTTAAACCATATACGGCTTTCTTGAGCCTTAACACTTTTGTTACTTTCGATTTCTAAATCTTCAGCTACTACCATAAAAAACATTTTAGCCGTTTTACAGACCAAAAAGTGCCAGCAAGGAAAAACTCCAAAACCTTCATGTTCAGGTGAACGTGAAGATGTTGATGATTCTAATATTTCAGCTGCCAAGGGCTTATTGCTTTTAATGAATTGAGTTCAAACCTCTGATAAAATGGCTCCCTGTTCCGCCTGTGATGCAGCAGTACAACTTAATAGGCCAAAAGTTGTGAATATCTGTGAACTTATAAGTACTGGGAAAAATTGAAAAACTTCACAGGTATAAACAATTTGGAAATATTCAATTCCATAGTAACTGTGTTTGAAAATTATCCCAACGACAAAACAGTGCACAGGTTTAATTATAGACAAAGAATAATGTAAGTTCTAGTGAAGTTCAAGACTAGTCTCTCTATGTTACATTAACTATATTTTTTTAATATTTCCCCAGTGCTGTGTAAAACATACCTTTGTGACACCATTCCAATTTTATCTGATGTTTTAAAATCCCTTATATATTTTTCTCCAGAAGAGGAAATAATTCAAAATATGACAATTTCTTTTAATAATTTCCAAAATGTTAGAGTAGTACTAGACTGCACTGAAATATACATTCAGTCACCAAAATGTTGATGGTCTAAGATATGCTTTTATTTACAATATAAATCTCATATGACATTAAAGTTTATGACAGGGATCTCTCCTGCAGGATTAATAACTGGTGTCAGCAAACCTTACAGTGGAAGGACATCTGATAAGGTAATTTTTGAAGAGAGTAAGGTTATTAATTTATTAGAATCTCATAGATATGCAATACTGGTGGATAAAGTCTTTCAAATTGACAATATTTGTAATTTACACAATATTAAATTAATTCAACCACATTTCTTAAAAAATAAAGCACAACTGAGTAGTAGAGCTTCAGCAAGAAATCATATTGAGAGTTCTAATCAGATACAAACAATATTTAAAATATTAAGTGGAAAGTTTCCCTGGAATTTAATACCACAAATATATGATATTTTTATAATTATAACTGGAATTACAAATTTTCATCTTCTATTTTATCACACTGAAGAATTTTAAAATAACACAATTTTTTCCAGTTTCAGGATTTTTATATTTTTTACTTTATCCGCTGGTTACAAAAAAAATGTGTTCATTTAAATAGACAATGTTATAAAGGTTATTTTTGTATACTTATATTAAAACTAAATATTTTATCAACTGCAGGCATTTTTATTGACTGGGCCCAGTAAGTTTCAGCCTTGGCCCCAGGTGGTTTTAACCACCACCTCCATTTTCTTTACATATTGTACAAGTTTATTAGTAAATTTGCCTGGAAAAAAATATTTCACTGCTTTGGTATCCCAATATCCTTGTTAACAATTGTTGATAAAAATATATGACAGCATGGCTTCTGGGACCCCACTTTGGCTGAAAATACTTTCATCATAGCAGGCATTATTTAAAATTTCTATAAACTTTTATTCATACTAGGTACAATTGGATTTTCCTCCACAACAGAGGTTTGAGGAACATTTCTTCGCCCTCGCCTGTAACCAAATATTAATTATAATAAAATTGTAAATATGCAGCATTATTAGCTTCATGCGTCACTGACGCGACACCTATTGCCTTCATCTGACAGTTTTGGACCTCCCAATTTGAGGTTAAACATATGTTAAATACATACCAAATTGACAATTATTGATAATTAGTTTTTAATTACATTTTTTCAGTTTATGTACAAAATAAATGTAGTATTAAAAACTAGGTTTCTAAAAATTCATCACAATTTATCTTTTCAACCAAAATGGCGAAGAATGGAAAAAATCTAGTACTAGAAAATCAAGTTTTTCATGTGGAAGAGCATGTAATTAAAAACAATAATAGTAAAAGTTATGATATAAAAACTAAAGTTACCAGGCAGGCTGCAGTTAGCTTAAAGCCTTATGAAATATCATTTAAGTTAAATTATTTAAATTTTTCCTATTTCAATTGCATAAAAATGAAATTATATGAGATTTACTTTCATATTAATAGCACGAATCCATCTTTTTTTCTCTAATTTATATGTGATCTTTGGAAACCTATAAAAACTATATTATTTTTGCTATTATTAACACAATTAAATACGAAACATGTATTTGCACCCATTTTTGATAAAATTTATGTGTAAAAAGATAGGTCCAATTTTGTCATATTTCTCCGCTACACATGCTGCCATCGTTTAAAGATACCCCTACCATGGTCACGCATGGAGCGAATAACAAAAATTGATAAAAAACTATTAATCACCATAGAAACAACATCAAGACATCTAGTCTAGTCTTGTGTTTAGTTCATATATGTAATCAATTGTATATTTTACTGCTAGCTTATAGAAGCTATAACAATCAATTTTCCTTATAAACTATCTAAGATACCTACCTATGTAGTGCAAGTGCAGAATTTGGAAGATGCTTGCAAAAAAAGTCTAAAATTTCTTCTTTATTCACATTAGATAATCTACTTCTTGGGATCTTGCGTTTAAAACATGGCATTTCGTTAATTGGAACAGGCTTGTACTTTTCTTTTGTGTTCTTTTCATTTGACCAAAAACATTTAATATCAGTTTGGGAAATTTCCTCCAAACTTTCAATATCTTCTCTAAAATATATTTAAGCAAATTAAAGCACTTTTACTTTACTTTTAATACCGATTTACAATTTACGGCCTACCTTATACATTTTACTAAAAATGCTGAAATGTGTTTGCATCGTCCACTACTGCCAGCTTTACAGGAACAATGCATTGAATTTATCTTTAAAATATTTTCTTTATTAGTTATTAATTCGCCCTTAATTTCATGGGGATTGTAGTTAAGATCATTGGATTGTATACACAGAGCATAAACAAATATTTTGTTTAAATGTTGTTGGCCACTTTTCCCAGCTACTATCAAACGCCCTGCATTTAGAATATTCTCGCCTTCAGCTATAGGTTCAGAATCGTCAGAATGTTTGTAACCTTCGAAATAGGTCAAATATTCGACGATACTAAGTCTCATCATCAAAAGTTTAAAAAACGCAAGAGACTCAAAGAAAACACAGTAGAATAATCACAAACCAGAAACCACAGAAAATACAAAATATAAATATAAAAACAAATTCTGGACTTCTTCAATATTGGTGCAATGAACATAACCTCGTTGATATGTTTGATAGTGTTTGATGTTAAATGTAAGCTTAATATACGTCAGTGTTGCCATATACTCAAATATTTCCCACTCTCACATATAAAATTATTGGCAAGATTTATATATGAAATGAAAATGTAAAATTGAAAAATACATATATAATTAAACAAAAATGTGAAAAATATATATATTTTTACCTATACATAGGTATATAATTTATTAAAATTATACCTATAAATATTATAAAATAAAATTATATCTTGCATTTCTACATTTAAAAATACTTATATAATAAAAACCATTAAAATTATGCTTAAAAATTAATAGTTTAGAAACTTTATAAATTACAGAATAAAGTAAAGTTAAATGAAAAAAAAATTAGGTTAAACAAAAGTATTTAGCTATATTTAAAATAAAAAAATACTATTTTATGAATGCTTTTTAATATGAATTCAAAAATTGTGGCTGTGGCGTGTACATTTTTACATTTTACAGAAGTAAAACACTTCACATTTACCTAAGTATATACCTAAATACAAATGTGAAGCATTTTACTTCTGTATAAGTTTTTTAAAGCATATATAATTTCGTCAAAGTATCTTTCTATTTTAAACACTCCTATAATTTATACAAAAAAAGTGGCAACACTGTGTCACACAAACATATAGTTGGATGCCAGGTTATGTTCATTGCACCAATATTGAAGAAGTCCCAAATTCTGTATTTGGTGTTTGTGAGGTTATGACACAGAATAATAAACAAATTCTGTATTGCTCGATGGTTTTATCAGAGAACTAGGAACTAGGAAAGGAACACTGCGTAGTTCTCTGGTTTTATGGCCCATGAAGAAGTTCCAATATATGCCGCAGTGGCGCAACGCGCAACTGTCTAAACCAATGACGTATAATATACGTCATTGGTCTAAACTTTATTTGCATATTTATATTCTTTGCGAAAAATGTCTAATTTAGAACGTATCCGTCACTTACATATTAAAGGTCGATTCAGACACATCAGTCACGTCTCGTCACAGTCCTGGCGCCAAACCGAACAATCCGTCATACAAAATATTCTTTAATAGAAATATGGCGCCGGCATTCACATTCATCAGTTGACGAACAGTTTGCCAGCTGTCAGATAGTAGTTGATAGTTCTGTGACCAAACAGGACCGGTTTGGCGCCGAGACTGTGACGGGACCATCGAGCAATAAGACAAAAGAGGGAATGTAAAGGTAGAAGGGGTAAACATATTGATAGACAGGAAGTGCCATCTTGAGAGGCCACTTTAGACAAGGATAGACTGTCTCTTTCCTTGTTTAAGAAGTCAAATTTAGTTTGGTTATGTTATTGTTTGTCCCAACTGTCACATGAAATTTTATTAATATTGAAGTTTTTTACCAATTGTGTCACTTTTTATACTATTATCGTTAATATTTAATTAAAACTTTCTTGTCTGAAAAATATTTTACAGGTATTGTTAACAAGTGTTGGAAAATTTAAATTTAGCGCCTTTGCATTTCCGGATATGCCCGCCATCAGAGGCCACTTTTTTGGTCTCCTTTTCATAACGATTAGATTTCCTCTTTTGTCTTATTGCTCGATGGACGGGACTGATGAGTCTGAATCGACCTTAAAGGTCGATTCAGACACATCAGTCACGTCTCGTCACAGTGATTGCCCCGAACCGAACAATCCGTCATACAAAATATTCTTTAATACAAATATGTTGCCGGCATTCACACTCATCAGTTGACAAACAGTTTCCCAGCTGTCAGATAGTTGATAGTTCTGTGACCAAACAGGACCGGTTCGGCGCGGAGACTATGACGGGACTGATGTGTCTGAATTGACCTTTAGAGATACATGTTAAGAGAGTTGCCGATCATCATGGCAATCTTTATCTTATCTGCAGCAGCGCGGAAAAACTTCACAGATGTTGTATTGAACAAGATTCTCAGGTTATTTAACCAAGATGTTCTTCTTCTTCCTGGACCTCGCTTTCCAAATATTTTTCCTTGCAGGATGGCTTGAAGGAGAGCATATCTGGATTCATTTCGCATAATATGTCCGAAGAATTGTAACTTTCGAGATTTAATGGTGGTCAATACTTCTCGGTTCTTATTCATTCTTCTAAGGACCTCCTCATTTGTGACTCGGTCAGTCCACGGGATCTTAAATATTCTCCGATATAGCCACATCTCAAATGCTTCTAGTTTTTTGCACATATCTTCATTCAAGGTCCACGATTCAACACCATATAAAAGGACAGAGAAGACGTAGCATCGCAGCATTCTTACTTTTATATCAAGAGAAAGGTTGTGACTCTTGAAGAAGGCCCCATCCAATTGAAGGTGGATTTAGCTTTTCTCCATTCTTCATTTATTATGGTGCCGAGGTAGTTGTAGTGCAAATTTTTTGGTTCGGTCACAGAATAAATAACAATCAGAATGCTTACTATCAAATGCCGCATTTGAAGTGTGTCAGCACGATCGCCATATTTTAAACGGAAACAGACTCGGATTGAGAAATTTGTGACAAGCTACGGCAGAACTGTAATTAAACTTTTTAGAGATTAATAATTTAGTAAATTTGAAATAATTTAACCTATTCTTCAACTAAAATTACGAATAAAATAGTGCACATTATGTCTATGGTTACCGTAAATAGATTAAACCGGGTTAATTTTTCTATGCACACAAGATAAAATTTCATTGGACAGTACTGGTTCCATTTAAAACATGACTGATTGCATCTGCGCGTACTTATCTTGACAAGCAGAGTGGGCATTCTGATTATTTATTATTCTGTGGTTTGGCTAAGCTGATGCCTTTTTAAGAGGGGTTTCCATCGCAAAAGACAGTCAAACTTGGTAAATATAAACTAATAAACTTAGAATCCAGTTCGAGACTCATTAGTAAGGTGTCGATAAATTTCAGCTCCGAATAAAATGTGTTATTTGTTGGTTTATACCAAAAATTTAAATACAAGTTTGTACTAAGAGTGAAATTAAAGTGTTTTCTAATTACAGAAGAGAAAAATTGTAAGTACAATTTTTATTTGATCCAGATAAAACCATTTAAAGGATTTTATTGAAAACTAAACAACAGAAGATCTATTTTTATTTCAAATAAAAACGCCGATAAACCGGCTTAATTACCTAAGTCAGTAGCGACTCTAGTATAATTCTATTAAATGAAGAAATTAAAAATTAAAAATGGATAACAATTTAAAAACAGACACAGTAATCAACAAACCATTATTAACATCTTCAACACCAACCTCTTCTTCAACATTAACCTACTCTAATGCCGTAAGCAACTTTAACTTTCCATCCAAAGAACAAGCAATTGTTTTGTCATCAGTACCAGATATAAAAATACACGAATACATAACAGCAATAGGAACTTTAGTACAACCAAAAAATATCATCTTCGCGTCCAGAATTTCAAATAACAGAGTATGCATCTATCTCAGTAACACTACAATCTTAGAAAAATGACTGCATAATCACAAATTCGTTTCAATACAAGGAAACGACATAGAAATTAGAAGATTAATTACTCCTGCGAGATTAATTACTCCTAATTTACTCCTGTAAAATACAATAGATCCTCAAGGGAGGCTAACCCTGCGAGCGGCTGCAAGGAATACTGGTCACACTGGTCTGGAGGGCTGGCTCGTCTTCGTGGATTTACGAGAAGATAAGGGATTTCGGGATAGGGGTAAGAACTCCTCGGTCTCAGGTCCTGTAAAGAGTAGAGGTTATGGGCTTACTTTTGAAGCCGGAGATATGTATACGCAGAATTCTCGTGTTCTCCTAGTCTCTAGTGAGTCGGACGAAGGAACATTAAAAAAAAACCATATTAGAGTCAACAATATATTGAATCTACCCTGAAGTTCCTAATACAATCGTTAACACGTTATTCTGCGCGTCGGGAGACGATGTAGCAAGATAGTGAAAAGTTGACAGAGGTACAAATATAATTACACAGGTTAGTATAAGAAATCTGTTACCTTATGTGTATATTAGGGCTTCAACCACGACACGTTCAGTCTTCTGGAACTCGGTCAGTTGAGGGTTGCGAACTTTCGAGCTGCCACAATAACCGGACTACACGCGAATTCTGACAGAAGATACCCGGCCCCCGGAAAATCACCGACTGTCTCGCGTACTGTTCGCGTACGGGACGCTGTCGCGTCCCAGTCACGGTGGCCCGCTATTACTGACTGCCCATTACCAACTACTCATTACTAACTGCCGACTACCCGGCGTCCGTCGTTTCTTCTTGTTTTATTGTGGTCGTACTTTCAACGCCGGTTCTAGTACCAAGGTCGTAGGTTCGCTGAGTTGCAGTTTTGGCGTTATGTGCCTATTTGGGTCACGGCTGTTGTTGTTAATAGTTTCGTGCTTTTTATACGTTTAAACAATTATCAAACAATGCCATAACTAGGTCAATTGTTATACCTACTTTGTATAATTTAAATGTATAAGTTAACTGTATTAATTATCCCTTATTTAATTTGGAATATATAATAATTATCTCGAATAATTATTATCTTTTTTATGCTACTTATTGTTCCATTATCCCTTTATTCCAACTTCTCACTCACTTGCTACGCTTACATTACATTACTCCCTACGCAAAAAAAGAAAAGGGCCGAGGGGCCTTTTCCTTTTCCAACAATAAATTTATCTACTTACATATTATATTACTTATAATCTACTATATATATTTTTTATATAAGTCCCAATTTATATTTTATCATTTACTGTTTCTTATAGACTATTGTACCGTGGTCAGCGAATGTATCGTGCTGCCCCCGTATTGAACCTATGTGTATGACAAGTTGAGTTAATCTTGTATTAATCTTATTGAAACTTAACAAGTGAAAGACTTTCCTAACTTATTACAATTGTTTGTGATTACATGTGTCCATTACGACAAGCGTATTCTAACTGTTCTATACGATTGTACTCGCGTTTTGCGTTCACTTTATCGCGTATCCCTGAGGGAATTGTCCGCACTTCACTCGCGACGTCTTGGCTGTTTTAATGTCCGTTTGCCAATTCCACGTGTCGAGTTAACTATATTGATGCGTTACTGCTGCTGTCTGCCTCCATTGGTCTGTCCTTGCTGGGTGGTCGTCTCAGGTTGAAACTGCTTTGCTTTGTCGCATTATACTTCTGCTAAATTGGTATCTGGTATGTGTTTGCTGCATGTGTACCCTGGCCTGTTCTGCATGAGTTGACTGACGGCGTTAGGTAAGGATGGGGCCATTAGTAATCTGTTTTTTTTTTTTTTTTTAATTTCTCTCTTTGTTTGGCATCGTCGCAGTACTATGTCTAAGTGTAACTTTTCTATTTCTCTTTGGTAGGATTGTTTGGTGTAAAGGAATTTGCTATTGATGTAGGTCATTAGGTCTACGTTTTGGGGTAGGAGTGGCATACTAGGATTTATTTTGTGTTTACTAGGAAATTTATTAGGATTCGGGGGTGTTCTGTTTGCCATACTTCTGTGTTACATATTATAGCCCTTTTGTGTAGTGTTAGAGCAAATATGTTTTTATTTTGTTCTACTATTATCAATTCTTTTAGTGATTGTTTATTAGTGATCTTTTCAACGTGCCTTCTGTAAAGTTGTGACAATTGACTTTCACAACTGTTGTCTTTGTATTGTTCCCAGGTTATTTAGCCTATTGTAGAGTCGTATCGATCGGTAGCAGTGTATATTTCAGCATTCTTCTGCTCCCATCTTCTTGATGTAGCTGTCTAGTCCTCCATTGACTATGGACGTGTGGCTGTACATCCCACAGTGAAACAAGAGTCTCTCCACCGTAATGAGTCTCTCCAGTGTCACAAATCGCACTGTTATTACTTCCCGAACGGTCGCACTCCCGTAAGCAGACTTTAGTTCGCATTAGTACTTTTTACGCGTAATTCAAATGCACCTTAACCTATAAATACATGTATAGCTGCTTATTGCAGACAATTTTAGCGATAGCTTTACATAAATCTGACTTATAAACTAACCTACAGTGTATTGCATATTAGTATGCCTATTGACTATAAACTGATAAATAAATTGATATCTAAACCAATAATAATATGTTAATAATTGGGACTTGTACTTTTTAAATATTTACAATTTAATATATCATCTTTCTTTTATATATACACCCTGTATATTAGAGTCATATATTTTTAATTCTCAACTTGTCATCACTTATTGTATATAGTTACGTATGTGTAACGAATTTTCCTTATTTGAAAAATATTTTAATTTCTATATTTATTCTTAATAAAGAGTCAGGAATTATTGTAATAATTTCTCACTCTTTCCCAAATCTTTTTTTAAAATAATTCAAAGGTGAAATTTATTTTGATTTCTCGTCAAACACAATGACCTGTTTTCAGTGTTATGATATTTATGTTTCAAGGCTATTAAATTACATTTTGCTGAGTGGCTAATTTTTATATACTCACATTGTTGATGAAATTTGATACTGACTGATATAATGAACTCTTGGTGTCTGTTATAAACTACAATATTTATTTTTATTTAATTAAAAAAACGTTTTCTACACTTGACCTGTATTAGTTGTTTATTTATCTGTGCTCTGACTCAATCTTTATACTACTTTTTTAGTTGATGGGAATTCAAGTCTGTCAATCAGTTTTGACATAGCTATAAAGGATTGGCGTATGGTATCTTACCGATCCAGCTCTTACTAATCAACAGCAGCTTAGACCCCTATAAACTTTAAATTAATTTACTTATTTCTATTTCTTAAAACTTGCTTTTAGTTATAATGTACTATTATGTTTTCGAAAAAAAAATTATTTTCATTGAACTGTGCTAATATTTAACTATGAATGCTTATATTACCTGTGCTTTGTCTTTCGTTCCTTGTTAAAATTTTAGTATTATTTGAGCGGCCGTCTCTTGTAATACCAAGCTTTCAACTTTTCTTATAGTTGTTTTGATATTTTTTCCACTATTCATCTATTGCGTCAAAAACATGTCTGTGTCCTCATCCTTCTGTGTTACTATTGCTGTCTCGTTCTTATTTATTATTCTGTTGTATGTATTCCATCCTTTCTGTTTCGTTTTGTGGAATATGCCGCAACATTTTCTTTCGGGCATCTTGCCTAGTCTATTCTTTATTCGTTCTGATCTTTCTTTTCTTTTGGATTCTCCTATTTCTTCTTCCTCCTCCGTGGAATAATCACTTGTTTTATTCTCGTAATATTTCTTTAACCTATTGACGTACACTACCTGTCTATTTTTCCCTTTTTTTTTTGTACCTACTGCATACGTCACTGGTTCAACTTTTTCTATAATTTGAAATGGTATGGATAGTACCATTTTTTTTCTATAACTTCTTTGAAAGACCTGTGCTACTTAAGTCTCTCAGATATACCTTGTCTCCTTCTTCGAATTCTCTCAATTCAAATTTTATATATTTATATTCTCCTGTATTTTTCTATACACTATTTTCATTTTTCATCCATGTCCGTGTCCATGGGTTCCTATATTATTCTCCTGTTTTTCTTCTCACATTTTTCATTTTTCAACCATATCCCTGTCCATGGGTTTCCTATTTCCATATTTTCCTATAACTTTTCTCATTTTTGCTCTCATGCTCGTGCCCCTGGCAGTCGTCGCATCTCTTCACATTTCACATATTTCCCAATACTTCTTCATAATTCGTTCCAGAAATAATATTCTCTTATATTTCTGTACTACTTATCCTATTTATTCTTCCATATCCTTCCTGTAACATGTGGAAGGTATTAATTATAACTCTTCTTTTTTTCATTTTTCCATTTACTTCATTAACGAAAATCACAACTCCAGATTCGTTTCGCATTTTTGTTACATCCTGTAGATACTGTATTGTCGTGCTGGAGCCGCGGGACTCTTAGCGGGTTGGGATTCTAGTACCACCCTAGCTTATCCCCTTAGCAGCCTCCTACTTGACGTAAGTTTCACCCCTTAAGGTCGAACCATATACAGCTTGCCCACATTCCTGTAAACAAATATACTTCTGGCACTGTATTCAACTTCGCATGCTGTGTGAGATATGCCTCTATTTCTGTGGCATCCCACCTGTGTCCACTAAATTATTCCTTCTTATTTATGGTTCTGCTTCTTTGTCTCAAGCAAAGAAACTGGCTTAAACTCTTCTATATTCAGAGTACCTTCTTCGTCCAAAGTCTCTTTAATGTTACTTTAAACGATAGTAACTAACTATAATTTTTTCGTATCAAGCGAGTCCTTGCCTTAGCAACGATTCAGTGCTTCAGTGAAGGCCCTTAGGTCTTCCTGTCCAATTTGCACTTTCCCCTGGTACATAAACTGTAGCAAGTTACAGCGAGTCCTTGCCTTTGCAACGATTCGGCCGCTTCAGTGAAGGCCCTTAGGTCTTCCTGTCCAATTTGCACTTTTCCCTGGTACATAAACTACAGCAAAGTTACTTTAAACGATAGTAACTATTATACTTTTTCCGTCTCCAGCGAGTCCTTGCCTTTGCAACGATTCGGCCGCTTCAGTGAAGGCCCTTAGGTCTTCCTGTCCAATTTGCACTTTTCCCTGGTACATAACTGTAGCAAGCCTCCTAGTGTCTCGCAAGTTACGTTTGTCAAAATCACTATAGGACGTTGACAACGATTCGACTCAAATTTTCTTTAAATATGGGCCACAGCCCAAAGAACCACTTTACGTGCTTCTATGCATTTTCCATGCGCTGCAAGCTCCACGTCTACTAAATCTTGACTGTTCCATAATGGATCCATTCCCGAACTCATATGTTCGTAGAAATCATTCCAAAATAGTGAAAAAGATTTTCTGACGCTACATCCCATTTAAATTTTCTTTAAATGTGAGCCAAAGCCCAAAGAATCACTTTACGTGCTTCTATGCATTTTCCTTGCGATGCAAGCTCTTCGCCTACAAAATATTGACTCTTTCATAATGAATCCATTCCCGAACTCATATGTTCGTGGAAATCATTCCAAAATAATGAAAAAGATTTTCTGACGCCACGGTCAATTATCTTCCAAAGCTCCATTAAATTCTTTTCCCTTTTTGTTTATATGTCCATCTCCGTATGATGTGCCAATTTATGAAGTTAACCAACAATTGTATAAAGAATTAAATTTTTGTTAAAATAAAAGAACTTAGAAATATACGCTGCCGAACTTAAAAAAATCTGTAGGAAATATCAAATAATCAAATCAATAATAGTCGATCAATCAATCAATAGTTAAATATCAAATAAGGTGTTAGTATTAATTTTTTTTTTTTTTTTTTGAAAAATTAAACTCTATTAAATTCTTTTCCTTTTTACGAATTGAACGTTATTATAAATCCAAATATCCCAATTTACTTTAGCAAAGTCATATCTAATTTTTCAGTGTATATTACTTGACCAAGCGCGTTTAATATTTTTCAAACACACGTCGAGCAAATAGTATCATATTTCACTTTCACTTGATACATTAAACAAAAGAATTTGATAATATTTATGTAAACCGTTAGTTAGTAAAACAATATTTAAAGAATTTATATTTTGCGCTTTTTGAAAGCCATAAACTCGTACACTCAAATGAACTTGATCTTGACCTACTAACTTAAATTCTGTATTTTTAACTACTAAATAGAACAATAATGGTTATTTCTTGAATCAATTATATTTCATTCTTATATTCAACTAGTTAGTAAACAATATATTTATTATTTCTTTAAATAATTCAATTCCTATATTCGACTGATAAATAATAATCTCTGTTATACCATCTTATATCATATATTCTGTTAGACAGTATAGTTTATATGTTTTTTTGTGCAATATTATGGTAATTAAAAAAAACAATTATATAGAGAACATCATATAATGTGTTAGTATGTATTTTTGAAAAAAATTTGTACTTGTCATCTCTTCACATATATCATAAAAGCAATTCACCTATCTTAATTTACGATTCTAAGTCTCAGGAAGGAATTGATATGAGGTTATTTTCCAGTGATACAAGACACAAAAAAAAATCTACTATATACGAATAATTTGTGTAAAACCACTAACAAGTTTATATAACAAAGAGAGAAAAAGGATTTTCTTCCAGAAAAGGGAGTCCTGCACTCCACACAATATTTACTGGATACCTCACTGTTTCTTTAATCTGTTGTCGTCTTAGGAAAGAGAAGAAAAAAAATTGGAATGTCACTGGCGAAATGAAACGATGAAGGCTTCTTATAGCTACAAAACTTGCAAAAGTTTACAAGGATACTGAAGAAGTGACTTAATTATCCCTATTTACCGAAATTCCCCCAAACCGGGACCGCTGTCACCAATGTAATTAATACAAATGGGACAGATTTACGAGAAGTGGAGAGGGATTAAGGACTTCTATGTATAGGGTCCTGTAAAGACTGTCACCAAATGTAAAATACAATAGATCCTCAAGGGAGGCTAACCCTGCGAGCGGCTGCAAGGAATACTGGTCACACTGGTCTGGAGGGCTGGCTCGTCTTCGTGGATTTACGAGAAGATAAGGGATTTCGGGATAGGGGTAAGAACTCCTCGGTCTCAGGTCCTGTAAAGAGTAGAGGTTATGGGCTTACTTTTGAAGCCGGAGATATGTATACGCAGAATTCTCGTGTTCTCCTAGTCTCTAGTGAGTCGGACGAAGGAACATTAAAAAAAAAACCATATTAGAGTCAACAATATATTGAATCTACCCTGAAGTTCCTAATACAATCGTTAACACGTTATTCTGCGCGTCGGGAGACGATGTAGCAAGATAGTGAAAAGTTGACAGAGGTACAAATATAATTACACAGGTTAGTATAAGAAATCTGTTACCTTATGTGTATATTAGGGCTTCAACCACGACACGTTCAGTCTTCTGGAAACTCGGTCAGTTGAGGGTTGCGAACTTTCGAGCTGCCACAATAACCGGACTACACGCGAATTCTGACAGAAGATACCCGGCCCCCGGAAAATCACCGACTGTCTCGCGTACTGTTCGCGTACGGGACGCTGTCGCGTCCCAGTCACGGTGGCCCGCTATTACTGACTGCCCATTACCAACTACTCATTACTAACTGCCGACTACCCGGCGTCCGTCGTTTCTTCTTGTTTTATTGTGGTCGTACTTTCAACGCCGGTTCTAGTACCAAGGTCGTAGGTTCGCTGAGTTGCAGTTTTGGCGTTATGTGCCTATTTGGGTCACGGCTGTTGTTGTTAATAGTTTCGTGCTTTTTATACGTTTAAACAATTATCAAACAATGCCATAACTAGGTCAATTGTTATACTTTGTATAATTTAAATGTATAAGTTAACTGTATTAATTATCCCTTATTTAATTTGGAATATATAATAATTATCTCGAATAATTATTATCTTTTTTATGCTACTTATTGTTCCATTATCCCTTTATTCCAACTTCTCACTCACTTGCTACGCTTACATTACAGAGCCGACTAGTGATATCAAATGTCTGTCCCAGTATTTTAAACACTATTATCGAAGAAAGCTCAAAAAATTTGAGCTTATTGCAGTGTCTAAAATAACATTTTTAAAGGTTGGCATGCCTGAATCTAAATACAATCATATATTAAGCTTTAAACGTCAAGTATTTGTTACTCCAATAACTAATAATCATATCCCAAATTCACTTCTAATATCTTATGACAATACCCCCTACAGAATTTATCTTTCCTTAGATGGCCTAAATTGCTCTAAATGTAATACCACAGGACACAAAGATGAGAACTGCACTATCGAACCAATTAATTTACAAAATATTGACAAGCTATCTCAATCTATAAATGTTAATATTTCTGAATCAGAAAATTATCCAATAAATAAAACATCCCTTACATCAGAAACTTCAACTTCTAATCAATCCAGTACTTCTGAAACTTCTTCAACCAGATCACTACCAAATACCTCCTCCAACTCACAAAACCTACCCGAATCACTATCTAATAATACCAACATAATATCACACACTTCTATAAAAAGACAAATGTCAACATCTTCTGAAATAATAGAGTCAGAAAATCAAAAAAATAATAATTCCTGCTCCAAAGAAATCTGCACCTAAAAGGATTAAAAAAACTTTGAACATCGAAACCTCAATGAAACTTATAGAAGCCATTTTATCGTCAGCTACTACTCCTTACACACTAAGATACACAGAACTATGCGACTATATTACAAATGCTATAGGTTCAAAGTTTCCTGAAAACGTAGCAAAGGATTATACAAATGACCTAGAAGGACTTAGCGCTGAATTGCAAATAGTACATACAAACACAAACGATCGACGTCTTAAAAACAGCATTTTAAGAATCTTAAAAAAGATACATGGAACAGACAACTCTTCTATTACTGAGGAAGAAAGCAACAGCAACTCTATCCAATAACCAAATTCATAGTTCATTGGAATTTGAATGGCTTTTACAGCCATATCGAAAACTTAAACATATTAATCAATGAATTCTCACCTCTAGTAATATGTTTACAAGAAACACGACTTTCTAATAATAATGTCAAATTGAAAAACTATACACCATACATCAAAAACGGACCGGTGCAGCAAATAGCAAGTGGTGGTGTTGGCATCTTTGTGAAATCTACGGTCGAATCCAAAGAAATTCCGTTAGATACAAATCTGGAAGCTGTTGCAGTCTCAATAGTTCATCATTTCAAAATTAATATTTGCAGTGTATATTTAGCACATCCGGAAGAATCCATACTCCTAGAACTACAAAAAGTGATAGAACAAATTCCATCTCCTAAACTAATTCTTGCTGATACAAATTGTCATAACGAATCTTGGGGATCTTTGAAAACTGACAAAAATGGCAAAACTTTATTAGAAATAATTAACAACCTTAAACTGGTGCTATTAAACACAGGAAGGCCTACCCGTTTCAACTCATACAATGGCACGTTTTCAACCATCGATTTATCCCTCAGCAATTCAACTTTAGCACCACTACTTGAGTGGAATACACTTTCACACTTATTTGACAGCGTCCATCTACCAATTTTGATTACTCATATTAAAAACACAAAGATTAATACAAAACCATATGAAACATGGAAATTAAAATCAGCGGATTGGGAAAAGTATACTAATTTAATAACTGAACGAATGAAAGACTTCAAAATATTAGAAGATATAAACATCACAATATCAAATTTTAATGATATCCTAATAGATTCGGCCAGAGAAGCGATTGGAAAAACTAAAGCAACCACAAAAACACCTCTACCCTGTTGGAATATCGAAATAGAAACTTCTTTGAAACAAACAAAACACTCCTTTAATATATTGAAAAAACACAATTCCGAAACTAACTTAAATACTTCAGATAAACTAGAAATTGTAGAAATCTTAGCTGATCACTATCAACTATATTCGAGCAATGATCAATACAACTCTACATTTTTAAAACACAAAGAAAAAACCGAATTATCACAAATCAAAATAGAAGATAATTTATGCCCTCTCAATATACCGATTACAATAGATAAGTTAAACGAAAGCTTAGGGAATGCTAAAAAAACTTCTTTAGGATCTGATGATATTCCAACAATATTTATTGAGAAACTGCATGAAACAGTAAAGAAAATTTTGGTTGACATCTTTAACAATATTTACACAAATAAAACGTTTCCTTCAATATGGCGTCAAGCGATTATAATTCCTTCTATAAAAATGAGTAAGCCAAAAAATTTACCATCCTCCTATCGTCCAATATCTCTCACCCTTAACATTTGCAAAGCAATGGAGAGAATATTGAGTAAAAGACTGAAATGGTACTTGGAAAAAGAAAAACTTTTTACTCCAATACAAAGCGGATACTGTTCAGACAGATCGACAGCTGATAACATTGTTGCACTAGAATTCGAAATACATAAAGCATTTGCAAATCAACAAAATTGCAATATTTTTCGACATTAAAAAAGCTTTCGACACAACGTGGAAGCATTATATCCTCAAAATTATGAAAAACTGGAAAATGGATGGTAACTTTCTCGTTTTCACCAAAAACTTTCTTCAAAACAGGTCCATACAAGTAAAAACGAATGGATTCATATCAACATCGAAATCACTTCATAATGGAATTCCTCAAGGATCGGCCTTAAGTCCACTATTATTCTTAATTGCAATAAATAATATAACAAACCACATAGAGCTTCCCGTAAAAGCTAATCTTTTTGCTGATGGTCTAGTAATATATGTTAAAAGTAAAAATATAGAATTAGCTACGCAAATTTTACAGAGAACATTAAACAGCTTAGAAATGTGGTCTTTAGAGGCTGGTTTAACTTTTTCAACTGAGAAGACTAAAGTAATAATGTTTGACAAAAGAAGAGCAGAATACAACTTAAACTTGTATCTAAATGGTCATTATCTGAAACAAGTCCGCGAAATTAAAGTTTTGGGTGTAATATTTGACTCACAACTCAAATGGACTTCACAAATTAATAATTTGATCAAATCATGTCAACAAAGAATAAATTTACTAAGAGTTTTATCCAATCATAAATGGGGTTCAGATACTAAAATTCTTCTTAATTTATATCAGACATTAATAAGAAGCAAACTCGACTACGGATGCATCTGTTATGAAACAGTAAATAAAAATCAACTAAAAAAACTGGATGTTATTTAAACCACATCTCTACGACGATCTTTGGAGTCTTTAGAACTACTCCAATAAGAAACCTTCAAGTGATAGCAGGAGAAAGGCCACTATATCTCAGAAGACAATATCTATCACTATGCTACGCTTCAAAAGTTCTAAGCGCAAAGGATCATACCTTTCTCGCAAGTTTAGTATCGGAAGAATCACTAGAACAATACACAAATTACACCACCAAGACAGTACCATTTTACGAACGAATTAAAAGATTACCGTATTATATCAATCAAATCACCTTGGCACCCATAAAAATATACCAGACACCTCCCTGGACAGTTTCTTTACCAATAGTAGACCTCTCCTTACTTAATCATGATAAGCATTCAAACATTTCTGCTGAGATCAGGCTTCAGTATCATACAAATTGACTCATATATTCCACTTACAAATTGTTCTTCACTGATGCCTCCAAAGCTTGCAATGGAGTAGCAGCTGCTACTGTATCAGAAAACGTAATTTCTGCCACTAGATTAACTCACGGCTGTAGTATTTATACCACAGAGCTCCAAGCAATACTTGACGCACTAAATCATTGTAAAACCACAAATGAAAAATAATTACTAATATTATCAGATTCATTAAGCTCTTTACAGACCATTAAACATGTTTATCCTACACACACCAATATATTTCTAATTAAGGACGCGTTGCAACAGCTCCAATTTTCTGGAAAAATTATATCTTTATGTGGGTCCCATCCCATGTCGGAATAACTGGTAATGATCTAGCAGACAAAACAGCGTTTGAAGCAATAAACAATGTGAACATTCCGACTACAACAGGTATACCAATTTCAGATACTAAGACTTTATTTAAGACTCATGTTAATAAAATCTGGCAAGAAATATGGGATCAAACAAACACTTAAAAGTATCAAACCAGACGTATCTTCAAAAAATCTTCCTACACCACCTAAACGAAAAGACCAGGTAATTATCAGCAGACTCCGACTTGGACATATACGACTTACGCACGGCTACATCATCTCCAAAGAACCACTACAAATGTGCCAAAGATGCCAAACACCTTTCACAGTCATCCATATATTAATAGAATGTACAGAGTACAACTCAGCCAAGGCGATATTCAAGATACCCAACAGCCTGAAAGAAGCACTGGTTACAAAATTCAAGAGCCCAGAGATAATACGAACACACTTTCTTTGTTGTGCAAACACTTTATCGATATGACAAGAGTGACCCCAGGAGAGAATAGCATATGTCAGATGAGAATGAAAATTACTATGATAAGCTGGTAAAATAGTTTCCCTGGAAGTCACTTGTACAAGGTTCCTGAAGAGAAAAAGTTGTCGGGAAAGCTTTTTCGATAGATTAACTATATGTTGTTCCCAGGTTAATCCTGCATCCAAATATATCCCCAGAAACTACGCTCCGGTTACACATTGTGGTAGAGCAACGTTTTCGACACAAGTGCTATTTCTTAGAGTAAAATTAACACTTTGTGATTTAGAGTTGTTCAAAGAGGGACGGTTAGTTAAAAACCAATTGAATAAGTTTTTTTTTACGATATCTATCTCTCTAGAAAGAGAGATAGATACGATACCCAAACATGATAGCCTAGCCTATACCCCACAATAGGTAAACACAGCCTACACAATATATCCAACGACAATGGCTTAAGACTCACAGAAACTGCAGCAGCTAATAATATGCTAATAAAGTCAAGCATGTTTCCGCATAAAGACATCCATCAGCAAACCTGGGTCTCAAACGACCATATTACGCGCAACCAAATTGACCATATGGTATGATGCCCGTCATGGTAACAATATTATAGACGTAAGAAGCCTGAGAGGAAAAGACGGAGACACAGATCATTACTTACTCAGAGCCAAAGTCAAATCCAGAATATCTAGCCACAAATACAATAAAACAACAATAAACCCACAATGGAACATGGACGAAATACGCAATGCACAGAAACAACAAAACTATAGAGAACAAACCTTGAACTCTGAAAGAGAATACAATTATAGAGAACAGCTATGGGAAGCGACTGCCGAAATAATAACGAAGACAGCGGAAAAGATCTTTGGAAGGAGTAGGCAGAAGAGGGCAAAAACATGGTATGACGAGTAATGTCGGAAACAGCTGGAAAAAAGACAAACAGTAAGGAAGACTTGGATACAACTGCAAACAGACCAAAGTAAAAAGGAATATGACGACTGCCGAAAAGAAACAAGAAAAATAATACGCACAAAGAAAAGAAACTATGAACAACAAAAATATGAAGCTATGGAGAGAGACCGGCCCAAACCAGGCTCCAGAGAATTCTATAAAGCAATTTCCTCTGAGAAAAGATGACATAGAACCAATTCCATCCATACACTGAGAGACAATCAAGGCCGTATGATAATCGACGGTAAAGAAGTAACTGAATAATGGAAAAATGAGAATGGAATTTTAGAGGAATCTCACTTCTAAACACGGCATATAAAACCCTCTTAAACATCATTCTTAGTAGACTTGTAATATCAACCCTTAAATATCAGAATTACAGATAAAATAATATTATAATTCATACTCGTGTAACATTTTGTTTATGTAAATATTTGGTAATTTAAATCGAGGACATTCATATATAACATACTCTAATTAAAACAGCCAGTCAGCACTCTAGTAAAATTGGACGACTTACTTGTGGTGTAGGTCAGGGAATACACTTGACACGAATAGTAACAAGAGCGCTGAGCCAGCAAGGCCGAGGCTATTAAAAGCAACACCAATCATTCTCGGGGATCTTAATTATTATACCGACACTATGGCCAGTAAGGTATCATCTATCGTCATCGTCAATTAAGTACTGATATAGTTAAGTTTATAATAGTGAAATATTGTACAAAGCAGTGATTAATAAATGGGCAACTAGTTACAACAATATTATTTACTACCCAAGATAATATTTACCATATGGCGATCCTGAATTGGTAGAAACCAGGAGTCTTCGTCCCAGAAGCCTAGAATGGGAGGAAAGTCATCCAAGGAAGACCTACAGGAGAATGGAGTCGTCAACAGCAACTTCATAGTAAAAAGTAAAGATGTCAGACCAGGCGAAGAAATAAAGATACTCTTATACATCATTACCACAGTCCTGATACTAAAATTGGTATGGTCATTATGGAAGGCGCATAGGAGAAATATGAAGCGGAGCATACACCGGGACATGGCAGCGAGATCGACAACAAATTTAGACGTTTAAGTGGTGAGTCTGCATATTATCTATTTTTTTTTGCACTTCCTCACACGTATATTAACATAGCAGTTACTTTATTAAATATTAATTATTATTTTTATGACTTTTTGAAGATAATTTCACTTATATTTTAGTATGGATAATTTTTAATTTTAAATTTATTGAATTTATTGAATTTTAATGGGTATTTGACGATATTATATTTTTTTGCTACATTATTCTCGAATTTTATCGTACTACATAAGCCTATTGGATTTGTGTTTTCGTTCTTAAATGCCTAGCAGTTTGGGAAGATTTTGTCAAAACACTTGAAGCCATTACACAGGATATAACTAAGCAGAGCAAAAGAGTAGCAGTTAAAAAAGGAGATACCTAAAAGCAAGGAGGTAAAAACTGAGATAACGACACAAATAATTGAAGCTTATAATAGATTGGTACACCTCATAACCAAAAATTGGGATGCACTAACTGATATCCAGAGAGAGACTTGTAAGAGATACTTCAACAAAAACCGAGACAAAGTCATTCGATCATTCCAAGCTATAAATTCCAGAATATTAGTTCCTAATCTGATAAATCAACAGATTGATAAAAATATAGAAGAAGATCAAAGTGACACGGAACAAGAAGAAACCATGGCGCTTAGCATCAATGAATTTCTAAATATTGCCAGCAAAATCTTACCGAGTGAATTTGACGGAACCACAGGCAAACTACAATCCTTCGTGGACGCACTCGAACTTTTACAGAAAATAGCAGTAGGACATGAGGAAACAGCGATAAGCCTCATAAAAACAAGGTTAACAAATAAAGCCAGAAACTTAATAACCACAGAAGACACTATTTTAGATATACAGGCAACACTGAAGAGAGAACTAAAAGGTGATACGCCGAAAACGGTGATAGCAAAACTAGACAAAAAGAAGCAAGGACATAAAGATGCAGCTGTGTACGCAGCTGAGGTTGAGGCATTAGCCGAACAATTAAAAGTGGCATACATAACAGAGGGAATGCCAGGAGATTTAGCTAAGAAATATACAACAGAGGCAGTAGTGGCTACGATGAAACGTAACGCCAGCACAGACAAAGCCAAGCTAATATTAGAGGCAGGCAATTTCACAACCCCACAAGAGTGATGTCAAAATTCCTATCAATAGACACAACAGAAGACAACGTACATGGAAGAGTGTTAAATTATGAAACATACTATAACAAAAGAGGGAAATTCCAGCACAAAAGAGGATATCATAATGGATATAACCAGTGGAGAAGACCAAATTTCTCGCAACAAAACAATGTAAAAAGAGACCACCGTCAACATGAGCAAAAAGGGTCCAGAAAATTTGATAACCAAGCACAGAGGAGAAATTCAAGAGGATTCAACAGACATATACGATTATTAGAACTAGAAGATAGTCCGCAGGAATCAGAAAACCCACAGTTGGGGTTTTGAACAAACAACTCTCATCTGAGACGGATGAACAGATGACAGAATCAGAATATTTTATCTACAATTTCGACTTAAACCTTACAAATTTTGTAAGAATAAAAACAGGAATCTTAGGACAAGTAAATACATTTATTATAGACACAGGAGCAGATATTTCAATACTTAAATGTACACAAGACTCTATGAGAGAATATGTAAAACCGAACTCAAAAGCAAGAATAAAAGGAGTAACTCGAGGAGAACTACAAACAATGGGAGAAATCGAAACTACGCTAGACGTATGTGGCAATCTTTTTGGACATACCTTTCAATTGGTAGGAAACAACTTTCCTATACCAACAGACGGAATAATTGGAAGAGATTTTATCACAAATTATCAATGCATATTAGATTACGCAAATTTGAAAATACATATCAAAAATTATAGAAACTATTACATCAGTACAAATATTTTGGATACTGTAGACGATAGCACAATTATAATACCACCCAGATGTGAAGTTTACAGAACAGTTCAATATTTTCAAAAGTTAAAGGCAGATAGACTAGTGGAACAACAGGAGATACTACCAGGAATATTCATAGCGAGAGCGATAATATCAAGGAATAACCCATATATCAAAATTTTAAATACGACTTACGAAACTGCTACGATAGAGACGGGTACAATCAAAACATCAGACATGAAATTGTTTAAAGTATACAGATTAATCAACGACAGCAAGGACAGGAAGAAAGAACTACGGGAAACATTAAAGCTAGATATACCGGAATATACTCGAGATAAATTAGTATCGTTATGCGAAGATTTTGCAGATATATTTGCATTAAGACATGATATGCTAACATGCAACAACTTTTATGAACAAAAATTGAGAGTAAAAGAACACACACCAGTTTACATAAAGAATTATAGGACACCACATTCGCAGACAGAAGAATTGAATAGACAAGTACAACAATTATTAGACCAAGGAATTGTCGAGCCATCGACATCAGAATACAACAGTCCAGTCGTACTAGTACCGAAAAAAGCTATAGATGGAAACAAAGCATGGAGACTATGTATAGATTTCAGACAGCTAAACAAGAAACTAGTCACAGATAAATTTCCGTTACCAAGAATAGACTCAATATTAGACCAACTAGGTAGAGCAAAATGGTTCTCAGTAATAGACTTAATGTCAGGATTTCATCAGATACCACTAGAACAGTCATCAAGGAAATACACATCTTTTAGCACGGAAAAAGGAGCATTTCAATTTACCAGATTACCTTTTGGACTAAATATAAGCCCAAATAGCTTTTCGAGAATGATGTCAATAGCATTTACAGGTTTAACACCGGAGAAAGCATTTCTGTATATGGACGACATAGTAGTAATAGGAATAACAGAAAAGCATCATTTAGATAACTTAAAAAAGACATTTGATATATGTCGGAAATTTAATTTGAAGCTAAACCCAGCAAAATGTCAATTTTTTAGAAAAGAAGTTACATATTTGGGACATGATCTGTCGCAGGAAGGAGTATCGCTGGATAAAGCGAAATATTCGACAATAGAGAACTACCCGACACCGAAGAATGCGGAAGAAGCCAAAAGATTCATAGCATTTTGTAATTACTATAGACGTTTTATTCCGAATTTTGCAGAGATATGCATACCTATAAACAAATTGTCGAGAAAAGGAGTATAATTTTTTTGGTCGCAAGATTGTGAAGAATCATTTAAGAAACTTAAATCATCTTTGATAAAACCACCTATTTTAAAATACCCAGACTTCAACAAACAATTCATACTAACAACAGACGCATCAAATGCAAGTTGCTCAGCAATTCTAAGTCAGAGCTACGAGGGAACAGATGTACCAATAGCTTACGCATCGCGCAGCTTCAACAAAGGAGAGCTTAACAAACCTATAATAATTAAAGAATTACTTGCAATCCATTGGGGAATCAACGATTTCAAATGTTATTTATACGGAGCACCAACATTTTTGATAAAAACGGATCATAAACCACTAACACACCTATTTTCAATGAGAGATCCTACCTCAAAACTCACAAGAATCAGATTAGATTTAGAGGAATACGATTTCGAGATAGAATATATAACAGGGAAAAATAATTACGCAGACAGTCTGTCGAGAATATCAACAAATCAGTTGAAAGACTTATACATAGACAACAAACATATTTTAGCTATAACCAGAGCTCAATCAAAGAAGAAAGCCGAAAGTGCAAAGCACAGGGAGATAGAAGAGGAAATTATATCACAACATAAAACCCACAAGCAAACAGTAAGAAAGGTACTAAACAACATGGAGGCGCATAGACTACCAATTTTGTCTTTTGGAGCAAACCGAGTCTCACCAAGACTGAGCATTCGGGTCAAAAACAAAATCAAATGCAGCAAGAGCATGACCACAGGATTTAATCACTTTGATTTAGGTCAATTGTTGGTACAGCTTGATCAGCTAGCGGTAGAGAATGCAATAAGTAAAGTAAAAATATATTTAAATGATATTATTTTTAAATCGTGCACAATTGAAGAATTCATAAACGAAGGAAATAAGATATTGAAAAATGTAGAAATATACATATGTGAAGTACCAGAAGTCATAGAGGACGAACAAGAAAAACTAAGAATAATAGAAGAATACCATAATCACCCGATGTTTGGAGGTCATGTGGGAAATAATAGACTTGTAAAGAAACTAAAAGCGAGATTTAGATGGAAGAACATGGAAAAGGACGTACGTAAATATATTAAACAGTGCCATAAATGCCAAATTAATAAACCAAAAAGATCACATGTCGAAGAATTTGTGATATCGGACACTTCGTCAAAACCATGGGACATGGTGTATATAGACACGATAGGTCCATTCCCTAAAAGTAGTGAAGGCAATCGATACTGTATCACGATGATTTGCGAACTGACGAAATACGCAGTAAGTATCCCAGTAGCTAATAAAGAAGCTGAAACGATAGCTCGTGGAATTTTTGATAATTTCATACCTACATACGGACTCATGGAACAGATTAGAACGGATCAAGGCACGGAATACAAAAATGAAGTAATGAATGAATTAACTAAAATGCTAAAGATCACACACAATTTTTCAACAGCATACCACCCTCAGTCAATAGGGAGTTGTGAGAAGCTACATAGGACACTAAATGAATACGTAAGATCATTCATAGACGACAACAAAGAAAATTGGGATATGTGTTGCAGAATGTTCACATACTGTTACAATACTACCCCTAATGCATATCACGGTTACACACCTTTTGAATTGTTGTATGGGCGAAAGGCAAATTTACCAGAAGATCTCACACAGGAAATTCAACCATGCTATAACATAGATGCCTATTACAATGAGCTCCGATATAAACTACAAATCGCACACGACAGAGCTAAAACGTTCTTACTAAAACACAAAAAGGAAAGACAAGATGCAAGCAAGCTAACTGCAGCACCTCAACATTTTAAAATAGGAGATCTAGTCCTGCTCAAAAGAGAAGAAAATAATAAGTTTGATAGTCTTTATGCAGGTCCTTTTGTCATAACAGAATTAAATAATGTTAACTGTAAAATTAGGCTAGATAACGGAAAGATTAGGGAGGTGCATAAAAATAGATTATACGCTTACAATCAGTAGACACAAGTGAACGTGGAGATTTTATGAGACAATATTAATGATATCGCGGGAAAAGTGAAAGGACAAATGAATAAACTATTTTACCACATATGTTTTAGAGTTAAGATAATGTATATATGTACACAGTAGCATAGGTAAACAGTACTTACTTGAGGTTGGAAAATTTCTCTTCTTCCGAAGGGAAGGAGAGAGAGGAATAAGACAGTTGTAAAAGAGAAATTTTTTTTCCCAAAAGGGGATGGTGTAATATCAACCCTTAAATATCAGAATTACAGATAAAATAATATTATAATTCATACTCGTGTAACATTTTGTTTATGTAAACATTTGGTAATTTAAATCGAGGATATTCATATATAACATACTCTAATTAAAACAGCCAGTCAGCACTCTAGTAAAATTGCACGACTTACTTGTGGTGTAGGTCAGGGAATACACTTGACACGAATAGTAACAAGAGCGCTGAGCCAGCAAGGCCGAGGCTATTAAAAGCAACACCAATCATTCTCGGGGATCTTATTATACCGACACTATGGCCAGTAAGGCATCATCTATTGTCATCGTCAATTAAGTACTGATATAGTTAAGTTTATAATAGTGAAATATTGTACAAAGCAGTGATTAATAAATGGGCAACTAGTTACAACAATATTATTTACTACCCAAGATAATATTTACCATAGACTGACCCCTTATGCTGAAAATGTCCTAGGCGAATATCAAGCCGGGTTTAGGGCAAACAGATCAACAATAGATCGACTATTCACGCTGAGACAACTTCTAGAAAAGGGATGGGAGTATAACAGACCCATACAAAATCTTTTCATAGACTTTAGACAGGCATATGACAAGCGTAGAAAGAAGCCAAGTATGGAATGCCATGGCAGAGTTCTCAATACCAAAGAAACTCATTCGGATGACCAAAGTCTGTATGGAGGGTAGAATATCTAAAGTACGTGTAAATAATAAACTGTCTGGCAGCTTTGAAATCAACAGTGGACTTAAACATGGTGATGCGTTATCTCCACTACTTTTTAACCTTGTATTAGAGAAAGCCATGAGGTCCGCCGAAATAAAAACAAAATTGCTATCGGTTCAAGGTCCCAAGCTGTTACTCGCATATGCAGATGACATAGATCCCGTTGGTGACTCCATCCTATCCACGAAAGACATTTTCAACAAGATGGAAGGAGCAACAAGTGAAGTAGGGCTGAATATTAATGAAAAGAAGACGAAATATATTTGTATAAATAGAATGACACGAAGAGACAGAATAGGACAAAATGTCACGGTCAACACCTTCAATTTCGAAAGAGTACAACGTTTTACGGCCCCCAACAGTATCTAGGGGCCGTAATCACAGCTGACAACGATGTCACTGAAGAAATAAAAGACAGAATCCAATCTGCAAACCGCTGTCTATTTGCACTGAATAAGCTCATAAAATCAAAAAATTTCAAAAGTTCAAAGATCAAAATCTATAAATCCATCATCAGACCTGTAATAACATATGGATGCGAAACGTGTGGACCATGACCAAAGCAAACGAAGAAAAGCTCAGATGCTTTAAACGAAAAGCCTCACCATGACATCACCACAAACCAGTATAAGATCAGAACCAATATCGAATTCAAAGCACTCTACAACGACGCCGATATTGTACAAGAAATTAAATCACAGCAACTAAGATGGATAGGCCACGTGCACAGACTGCATAAGGAAAGACTTGTAAAACTGGTATGGAAGGAGATTCCCACAGGCAAAAGACCACTCGGACGTCTCACAATGCGATGGAGAGATAACATCCAAGCAGATCTCCGGAAAATGAACATTCCATTTGACCCTAGGTTGATGGAAGACCGAACAAATTGGAAAAAAGTTGTACAGTCAGCCATGGTCACCCAGGGTTGTAGGGCTACGTGATGATAATGATGACTTCAAATGTTTCTTCGCTCATTCTTAAATGTTTTTATATGTATCCAAGTCATCTCGAGCAAATTCATTCAATACTTTAACCGAAGAACCCTCATATTTCCGCCTCAAGATTCAAGGTCTAACCCACCAACGACGAGATTTTCTTGTTTTCCTATATTTAATTACGTTTCTTAAATATTCACACTCCATGCGAACGTCAGCAGTTTCTTACGTCCACCCTTCTCAATGTTTATTCCTTCGTTTGTCGTCACGTTTGGTGTTGGTGGTTCATTCTCATTACCTTTAGCAAATAGGAATCGAAAGTAGTCTGCCCATAATCCCTTCCGAATGTGTCTCGTTTTTATTAGTTGGTTCATCTGTTTTCTTTGTCCTGTGATCATTCTCCATAGAGAAATATGGAGAATTTTGTACCTTAAACATGCAAAAAATGCTCATAATACCTTTATAAAGGTGAGAGGGACGAAGAATTAGAAAATATTCTGTGCTGTCTCCATAGAAGTTTTATCTGTTTATGATATATATTAAATTAGACATTATTATACATCTGCTACCGTAACTCGCAGTAGATGAAGATGTATAATTGGGACAAAATGAGACAAAATAGCATTTATTATTTTATCTTCTATCATTATTTGCATTTATGTCATTTGTATTTAGCCGGTAATTTTATTTTCCCTGATGTTATAGTTAACATGAGTTTGTCCTTTTTTTGACACTGTCGTTCCCATCCAAAATTGCAGTTACGAAAGTTAGGAACTTTTTTTGACTCGTTTCTACTAACCAGTAGTAGTAGCAGTTTGACTAGTTTTTTTTTTCGTGATGTCTTAAGATGAGGCACATGTATATATGTGTTAACGTAGATTACAGTTATGTTTATTTAGATATCGATGAAGTAGAAAGTGGAATAGATGGAAAAGCTTGAGATCTGGAGACTGATTTATTGCCATCTGAGATAAAGCTGGTAAAGATAGATTCAATATAATCGGCTGAGGTTAGTTTTATTGCTATACCAAAACAGACGAACTTGAAAATGTATGTAGATTTTACGTTTTATGAGCCGAAAACTCAAGTTTTACTGAAGATACTTCATAACTGCTTATAAAAAAATAACGAAAAAGAAGTATGGCAAGTTTGGACATAGAGTCTGAATGGACGCTAAACAAGCTTTGTTTACCTTTCAAGTACTGTTACACAAGTGTCACGATTAACAAAACATGCTGTCGTTTCTTTTTGAAAGTTTAATCGCGTAGATCATCATAAAATAGTAGATTTTCCTCGGAACAGTAACTCAGATAATAAAGATCTTAAAATAAGAACTTTGTGTTGGAGACATAGTACCAATATTAGAACCGATGAACAAAGATCTAAAGTTTCTTCCAGAAAACGAAAAAGTGCTTGTACTTGGGCTCGCTAATAATTTTTTCGTCAAACCAGACTTTTCTACGGATTATTATGATGTAATAATTTTTCCTCTTTATAAGAAAGGAAACATGGAAAGTGCAGAAAGTTATCGAGGAATCGTTTTTTTTTTAATTGCCATATTTTCAGATTCCAGTAAGAGCCCTAGAAGGTATTCATTGAATTCTGACAGGCAACGGTGGGGGAAATCTTTTTTGGACTTCTACGTCACGGAACAAAACACTCTGGCATCTTTCAGTCGAGTAGGATATTAGGCCAGAAGACCCCAGGGCAGCGTTACCAGACCTAGGGAATTTTCCCTATATCTAGGGAATTTTGAGCCAGCTTAGGGAAAAAGGGATTTTTATTCAATTCTATGGAAAATCTAGGGAATTCTTAATATTTGTAAGAATATTTTAAAAAATCAGTTTTGTTTAATAAACTTTCCAAAATTGCACATATTATATCATCTACTTGGAAATCATACTATTGGTGGAATCACTAAATTCGGTTTATGTGATTTCCCGTCGGAAACTAGAGTGGTGAAATTTCACGAACTGCGAATTACGTCGGGGATCTACCTGGGCTAAAGTATGTACATTGGCGTCGCCCATCGGGCGATTTTTGGTTTCTAGTTTGTCTTTCTCTAACTGTTTATGTGATTCTCCGTCGATGACTACAGTGGTGGTATGTCACAAAGGACGAATTACGTCAGGGATCCACCTGGACTAAAATATCTTAATACTTTGATATTCTTACCCTTCTTAGCATAAATACAATTATAAAACACTTGTGCAGAAGGGGCAAAAATAATTATACTAAAAACATATGTGTACGACTAGAGGAACATGCTGAACGCCAAGAACCTAGAGAACTTTTCTCAAAAGTCAAGTATCTAGCGAGAGAATTCAAACCACAAACATAGATCATCAAAGATAATAATGTAAATATCATAAAAAACCCAGACGGCCTCGCAGAGGTGTGGAAACAATATTGCGAAATACAGAGAAAATAAGTTATAAAAAAGAACCTCAAATATTGAAATCATAAATTGAGGTTGCAATTAAAAAGCTAAAATCCAGAAAAGCAGAAAGATAAGATGGAATAATAGCTGAAACACTCAAAGAAATGGGAGAATTAGGGAAGGAAGTAATGCTTAGAATTTGCAATGAGATTTGGAATACCGGAAAGTGGACAAATGACTGGGGTAAACTTGCGTTTATTCCCATATATAAAAAAAGGTTGACCGACAGCTGATTGCAGTAATTACCGCACAGTAGCATTGATATCACACGCGAGCCATCATTAATAAAAGACTAAAATTAATTCTCTTACCACAAATTCCCCAAGAACAATGCGGATTCGTCCCAGGTAGAGAAACAAGAGAACATATTCTTAATATTCGTCAAATTATCGAAAAATCTCGAGAGTGCTTTGTTGACTATTTCAAAGTCTTCGATACCATAAAATGTAATAAAATGTTTCATACACTTAGTGAAATGAGTACTGCAGAACATCTAATCTATTTATTACAAAAATTATAGGTAAATAATACCTGCTAATGTAAGAGTTAATAATGTGATTTCGAAAAACATCAAATTAAAATCTGGAGTTCGACAGGGATGCATAATATGCCCTATTCTATTCAATGTGTATAGTGGACATATGCGTCAAGTTGTTGAGGAAAGTGGCAAGGTAAGGTGAAGCAACGATAGGAGGAAGAAAAATTAAAAACCTGCGTTATGCTGATGACACTGTTATATTGGCGTCATCATGAAAAGAACTGGAACAAATTATGAATTGGCTAGGCACAGTGAGTACGGAATATAGTTTGAAAATAAATATGCAGAAAACCAAAGTGATGATCATCGATAGAATCAGAAACAACCAAGCAGAGATAAAAACATGGCAGGTTACGAAGTAGTCAGGTAATTTAATTACTTAGGCTTCTTTATTACTAACAGTGGAGGATGCGAAGACTAGATCCGTCGACGCATCACAATGGCCAGATCGGCAATAGCTAAACTCTCAAAAATTTGGAAGAACACTGGCATTACAAAAAATACAAAATTACGCCTTGTTCAAGCATTGATATTTCCTATCGCCACATATGCTTTAGGAACTTGGACAATAAAAAAAAGCTGATTCGAAGCGTATAATGGCATTTGAAATGTGGGTCTACCGTAGAATGTTGCGCATACCATGGACCGCTTATCGTACAAATAACTCAATTCTAGCAGAACTTAACATAAAATTAGACTCATCACAACTATCAACCCAAATATACTGAGACATATAACTAGAAGAAGAGAAGGCATAGAGCAAATGATAGTTGAAGATAACGTAGCGGGTAAAAGATCCAGAGGAAGATCTCCAGTACGATGGTCGGACCAAATAAAAGAGATGACTGGTTATTCATTCTCCGAAGCAAAACAACACGCACAGGAAAGAGATAATTGGACAAAAATATTTAAAAAAATTACTTGACGCCACTATATGCTTACGAAGGAGAAAAGATTAAGGACGATTCTTACCTAACAAATTCACGAACAACAAATAATACCAATCGCACAGAATAAATGTTCATAACCAAAAGTCCTTATTTATTCTACAAACAATTAAAATACCAATATTTCCAACTTCTTATGTGACCAATAAAATCAAATTAGAAATATTTATAAAGGTTTTTAAAAATCCCGCTCATTCTGACGTCAGACTTAGGTGGTCCATTCTAGGCTAAATATGGTTGTCAAGTTGTTAGGGAAATCTAGGGAAATTTTAACAAAAATCCTAGGGAATTAAAAAAAAATCATCTGGCAACCCTGCCCCAGGGTAGTGCCGGATCAACCGTGTTCGGGCTAAAACCTTAACCACCGGTCCAGAGAGGTGGTCTTGCCACTCAATAAACAACTAAAATAAAAACCTAAAAATTTATAAATAACCATACCTATTACCGTAAATCAGAAAATGTTTAGACGTTAATCCATAAAGTAATAAATAATATTAACTATAAATTTAAGATCCATGGCTCAATTTCCTCCTCTATCCTCCTGTTCCTTTTTCTTCATAACTCCAGAAATCAGACAGTGTACCTACTTCTCTCCATTCTTTCTCTCCTCTCAACATTATGTTTACAATGTTTCTTTGACCAAGCCCGAAACCCATTCGCCTCGAAAACCTCGAAACCCATTGTTTATTATTCTATGCTTTTATATTCAATCGCCAAAATGCCATAAAAGCATTGTTATGAAAATCGTGACAATCAATACGTGTTACCATGGAAAGTGGATAGATATCGACCAAATAGGACAAACAACGTTATAAAATTAATAAAAACTAAAATATGTCAAAACCCACAACGATTAAAGATGCAATTAAAAGATGGGAGGAAAAAAATCCAAATCAAAATATTAGTGAAGCCTTAGAAGTTGGATTTCAATTTCAATGGCCGCCAATTGAAAAAATGGATAATTCACTATCTGCTCTAACGAAATGCCAGAAGCTCAGTTTATCAACAAATATGATTGAAAAAATTGCAGGTATAATATAAATTAGAGTATTTAAGATTTATTTTTCCCCTTTTATTCCCTTACCAAATGTTTTGGACAATATTTTGAATAAATCCGTAAGTTAATTTGCAAATCCGATATGTGAACATTTCCCAATGTTTGATTTTGTTAATTTTTATACCTATCTTCTTAATTTGTTATTTGTATATACCCATCAAAGTATATAGCAGAACAAAATTATTTGTTTTTGGGTTATGTGGATATGAAAGGTTTATAGCCTTTTTATAATGCTGACTGTAATATTCTATCTACTGTGTATTCTCTAAATGCTTTAAAACAACTCTGTTTTATAATAGTTAGATATTAGCTGTTTTTTTTTAAGTCGGGTATTTCTATACCTTTATCTTTCTATATCGAGTACTTGGACGGAAAGTTTATATCATGTTTGCCATCAGTTTTGCGAATTTTAAATTTATATTACGAATACTTAGTTAATTAATGTAACCAAGAACGAATTAAAAAATATTGTAAAATTATCTGTAAAAATGTTTTACTGGAATCTCTAGCATATTTCTAAATAGCGAAACTTACAGGTAATAAAAGTTTTTAAAGTAACCGCCAAAAATTTTTACTATAGTAAAATTCATTAAGCGGTGCAGGAAAATATAAACATTAAATCGTGTCCGAACCGGTATGAACCGCCGATAACATCGCCAGACGAAATAAAGATGGACATTCCGGTTAGTTTTTAAATATTTTTGAAGAACTGTTACTTGCATTTATGCATAAAATATTCATTAATTTTATAAAATCGGAGTATTTTTTCACTTACTTTGTATTCAGTGATAACATTAATTTATTTACTATGCAATAAACACGAATATTTGAGAAAAGAAAAAAAAATATTAAAGTGTCATAATTATCTGTTAAATTTATCGTTGTTTATATGCCCTGTACCGCTTAATGGAATAAGGTATAGTGATCTAGATCACTTATAAATGCACTCTGACCGAAACAGCTGTAGTAATAATAATTTAAAATAAATTTTGTCGAAGTGTTGAAAACAAAAGTTTTTAGTATTTTATTGTTAAATACTTACTTTTTACTTTTTCGTGTCTGGATCCGACTACAGTTTTTCTGCCCAATATCGGGCTACGTATACACCCTTTGTATTTGCGAGCCATAAATCATCTAGAGTTCACTGTGATGGGCTAAGTCTGCATACTCTCAGGTGCTCCACGTTCTGTATTTCCCCACATTCACAAAGTGCGTCGCTATCTATCTTGATGCCCCATTTAATGAGGTTTTGTTTTACAGGGGCAACACCTGTGCGTATGCGGTTGAGTGTCCGCCAGGTTCTCCATTCCAGGTTCATTCCATTAGGTCGTTCTGAATGTAGGGGGAACAGTTCGGGTGGTTCGACGCTGACATTTCTCATAAACCTTTTCCTTGATTTAAGTCGGCTGATTCCTGGCGGTTCGTCAAACCCGTATAATTGGTGCCTTTCATCGAAAGTTTGCCTGAACTTCTCCACATATTGTAAGGCACATCTACGGTCGTCTAGTGATGCGAATCCAGCTACCCGGTACAGTAGGGGTAGAAGGGTAGGCTTCATAAAACCGGTTATTATTCTACATGTTTCATTTAACACCGTGGTGACTTGTTGGACGTGTCTAGATCTACCCCAGATGGGACAAGCATATTCCCCTGTTGAGAAACATAAGGCCTCAGCTGTTGACTTCGAGACTTGGGGGGTTTGCACCCCACATGTTCCCTACAAGTTTCCGGAGAAGGTTGTTTCTCGTAGAAACCTTTTGTCTTGCTCTGACAGTGGAATTTATACGTTAGTGACCGGTCTAGTATCACTTCAACATATTTGGGCCTATCAGTATGTTTCAAGCGTTGTTCCTCCCAAGAAACATTCAGTTTTACATGCACCAGTTGGTTGTTGAGATGAAATGCACATACTTGGGTTTTAGAAGGGTTGGGCTTTAATGAGTTTTGTTTGTAGTAAGTTGACATCATGTTTAAAGCCTCTTCTATTGTCGACTCTACTTGTGTGAGTGTTTCCCCTTTACGGCTATACCAAGGTCGTCAGCGTAAACAAAACTCTCAGTCTGAGGGTGCATTGGTTGGACTTTGGTGTAGATGTTAAATAAGGACGGCGCCAGAATGCTTCCTTGAGGTAGGCCAGTTTTGGGGTTCTCCATCTGCTCTTCTTTCCATTTAGCACAACGTAGAAGCATCTATTACACAAATTTGTTAAATAAAATAACTTAATTACTGTCATACAAAGTAGTCGGTAAAGTACTGACTTTTTATTATATTTTTCTTACTCTACTCCAATCACTGCGTAAATAAATCTTCAAAACCTTAATTTTTGCTGCTTTTAGCAAAACTAACATTTAATAGAAGAAAATCAATTCGTCTATCTGCAATTGAAAGGGAAACTTTAAGTACCTATCCTTCTGCCGCTAATACACGTTGTCGCTATGAAAATTTGTACCCCCTGACAACTCAACAAAATAAATACTTTGACAAAAATAGCGGTAGCGGTTAGATCTGTTTCTGCTAACTGTAAATTTGTTCCCTATTTAAAGCCTTTGTGTGTCCCGCGGCTGTGTTACCAGACCTAGGAAATTTTCCCTATACCTAGGGAATTTTGAGCCAGCTTAGGGAAAAAGGGATTTTTATTAAATTCTGTGAAAAATCTAGGAAATTCTTAATATTTATAAGACCATTTTAAAAAATCAGTTGGATTTAATAAAGTTTCCAAAATTGCACATATATCATCTACTTGGAAATCGTATTATTCGGGGAATCAGTGAATTCTGCTCATGTGATTTCCCGTCGGAGAGTAGAGTGGTGAAATTTCACGAACCGCAAATTACGTCGGGGATCCACCTGGGCTAAAGTACAGAGTTACGCAATTGAACTGTTACCTATTCAAACGACCATAATTTTTTGTGTGAATTTATTTTTTATTGATTCAAATGACAAAAATGTGTGAAAATAATCAAAATTTTAGAATCCACTCACTTTAGCCCGATGTGGCCACCTTTTGCCTTGACTATGGCCTTCAAACGATCAAAAAACGAGTTGCATGCTGCACCAATGTGATATTTCGGTATTTTGGCCCATTCACGTATAATTGCTTTCTTCAGCGCATCCATACTGGCATATTTTTTAGTCCTCATCTTGCTCTCCAACCCGTGAGGGGATTGGACACGGCAAAGAAAATGGAATATGAGTTTCGCTACATGGAATGTACAGGGTATTAGACTGAAAACGGATATCATTGCATCAGAAATCCAGAAACTAAACATCGATGTAGTAGCGCTAAGAGGGACCAAGAAAAAAGGACATGGTACTGGAGTTATCGAAGAATATATTCAAATTTTTACTGGAGTTCTAAAGGAAAGAAGAGCAGCTAGAGGGGTATCCATATTAATAAAGAAAAACTGGAAAAGCAAAATTACAAATTAGGAAGCTGTAGATGAAAATATCTTAACGGTAAACTTAAAACTACACGGTCATAACATCGCCATTATCACGGCATATGCTCCATCAGACTACGACAGAATAGACATTAAACAGGAGTTCTTTGACAAACTTGACGAAATCCTAGGAAATATTGGAAAAATAGAGAAATTATAATGATGGGGGACTTCAATGGAAGAACGGGAAAGATGAACAATAGCCCAGTTGTAGGCCAATTTGGGGAAGAAGTAACCAACGATAATGGCCAAAGGCTGATACATATGTGCGAAACCCACAATCTCAGAATAAACAATGGATTCTTTAAACACAAAGATATTCACCGCTACACATGGACACAGAATACCCGCAACTTAAAATCCATCATTGATTGTGATAAGTAAACAAGAAACAAATATAGAGATGAACGACTTAAGAGTGTTGAGAGGACTTACTTGCGGATCAGATCATTTTTTAGTAAGAGCCAAAGTAAGAATAAAATTTAGAAGAACAAATCAGGCCAAAGATGAACATAACAACGATTCCGTACTCACCGACGAAATGTGTACAACAAAGTATAATTTTCAAAGTTTTAACGATGAAAGCACGGTATTTCTTTATCAGAGGCGCCTTGACAGCAAACTATCAAATGCGGAAGAATGCACCTTTTATGAAATCTATGAGAACGTTATCGAAAGTCTAAGAAATGCCACCAGAGAAGCAGTAGAAATAAAGGCAAAGGAGATCAACAAAAAATACTGGTGGAACGAGGAGATAGAGTTACTAATAGTTCAGGAAAAGAAACAAAAATATTTAAAATGGTTGGCAACAAAAAATGAACAAGATATGGAAGATGGAACAATCGTACAGTGATGACGCTAAAGATGAACACTATATTGCTACTTTTGAACTCCAAAAAGCACTGCCATACCCGAAATTGTCTACATCCATTGTATATTACAAATAAAATCTGTTATAACCTAGGAATTCATTCCTTCAACAAAAACAACGGCTTTATGTATGTGTAGGACGAAGAGATGGTGGTAGAGGATCTCAAGAAATATCTTCAATATTGACCATGCATCTGAAAAAACATACTCATTTTAAAGTTACTGACACGTTACTAAATCTTGTTTAAGATCCTTACATAAAAATAATAACTATAGATCACAAGTTTCTTGTATTTGGCTACTCCTTTTTGACAAACGACCGGTAATTTGGGGTTGTTGAAAATACTGCCAGAACATCTTCTCACATCTTTGGCCCAGACGACTGGATTAATGTAATAAAAACTTCGAAATTGACGGTGCCTTTTGAAGTAACTAACATAAAAAGGAGCGACATTGCGTCGACAAAGAACATAGATGTGCTTGTAAATAGAAAAAAGATAGTTATGGAGCACCTGCGAAGTGGTTAGAAATGAGATGGTTGATGTACGTATGAGAGAGAAGATACTTGGGTTTTGAAATACAAAACTACGCTGAATGAAGATTTTCCATTTTTTACTGTTGCGATGGCCAAAACAAATGTCTCAAAATTCATTTCTAATCAATGTCATCTGTACTCCACACCTAGACTCGTGACAGAAGCAAAGAAAAAGAACATGCTGTCTCTCCTCCCATATCTGCCACCACTCACACATTATCATTTTAAAAATCTCTGCATCAACACAGGAACCCGTTCACGAATCCCGCAAGACGATCATGAACTGGTCTATGATGATTAAAACTAATGCCACTTAAGCTGTGAGAGTATTATTGAACATTGTTGTAATAAGTTTTTTATTTGTTATTATTTTTTGTAACTAAAGTTCCAGTTTTGTCCACCAATCCACTAAATATTTCAGAGTAATAATGGATCAAGTCTAATTTTTTTCAAGAGTCTCGAACTATTTCCAAGCAGGTTATTTATTTAATACTACAAATAAGTTAATTATTTAAACTACATATTACATAAGAGGTTTTCACTTAGATTCGATTCGTTGGTATATTATGTAATAGTGGAGAGCTTGTTAACTTTAACTCTAAATATCTCTGACTTATGTATTATGGACATGATCCACTATGGTTCTAAGCGCCTTATACGCCTTATATATTGGCCTCGGTTTTTTTTTTCTTTTTGGTTTCTAGTTTCTCTTTCTGTAACTGTTCATGTGATTCTCCGTTGGTGACTAGAGTGGTGGTAATTCACAAAGGGCGAACTACATCGGAAATCCACCTAGGCTACAATATCTTAATACTTTGATATTCTTACCTAACAAATTTACGAACATCAAATAATACCAATCGAACAGAATTAATGTTCATAACCAAAAGTCCTTATTTATTCTACAAACAATTAAAAAACCAATATTTCCAACTTCTTATGTGACCTATACACACAAATTAGAAATGTTTGGTTAGGAGGCTTTTAAAAATCCCGCTCATTTTGACGTCAGACTTAGATGGTCCATTCTAGACTAAATTTGGTTGTCAAGTTGTTAGGAAAATCGAGGTAAATTTTGGCAAAAATTCTAGGAAATTTTTGGTGCATCTGACGAGCGGTTTTGTAGTTTTTAGTGCTGAGATCCACATTCTGTTGAGCTGCTGACCATAATCTTTACAATTAAAATTGATAAAGTTGTAATTTTGCTTTTCTTTTAGATGTTTATTCAGTTCTTGTTTAGCGTTATTCACGTATATTTTATATTTGGATCTCTTGTAGGCTCATAGTATTATTTTATTATATTACATTATTTTAATTTCTAATGAGTATTTAATTTACACATTTAGAATAAAAACTTTAGCATTAGCAATAAATCGATACAATATTTTATTTCAGGTATTAGTGCTCTCAAAAACTTGAAAATCCTTTCTTTATCAAGAAATTATATCAAAACCTTTTCTGGTTTAGAAGGAGTTGCTGATACGTTGGAAGAGCTGTGGATGTCTTACAATTTAATTGAAAAGGTTAAAGGAATTGTAGTTTTAAAAAAACTGAAAGTCCTATATTTAGGAAATAACGTTATTAAAGATTGGGGTAAGTTAATCATATATAAGTAGAAAAAGTACATTCCTAAACGTATTAACAAATATTGTTAATTTGCATTATTTTACGTAAAATAAATAAATTCTCTTGTGAGGATAAAATTCTTAACTTTAGGAAATTGGTAATATGTTTTAGGAGGTTTTGAGCTCCAAATAACAAAATTTTTTTACAAAAAAGCCGGTATATATTATATACAAGAAAAAAACGTAGTTAATATGCTTATTATTGGACACAAATCTAACCTCAATGTTACTCCCACCAAAAGAATAATATCTCTCATGTCGTTAGCCCATTAATGAGGAGAGTAGTTTTCCCATCACCATCAAGCAAGAAGACAAAAGAGGGAATGTAAAGGTAGTGGGGGTAAAAATATTGTTAGACAGGAAGTGCCATCTTGAGAGGCCACATTAAATAAGGAAAGAGAGTCTTTCCTTGTTTAAGAAATCAAATTTAGTCGGGTTATGTTATTGTTCCCAACTCCTTCCTGGGAGTTGAAAGGAGTTGGGAGAGGCCTATGTCCAAACATGGACGACAGAAGGCTAAGAAGAAGAAAAAGAAGTTATTGTTTGTCGCAACTGTCCCATGAAATCTTATTTATATTGAAATTTTTTAACAATTGTGTCACATTTTAGACTGTTATCGCTAATATTTATTTAAAGTTTCTCGTCTCGTCTAAGACACATTCTGAAAACTATTTTATAGCTACTGTTAATAAGTGTCGGAAAATTTAAATTTGGCGCATTCGCATTTCCAGATATGTCCGTCATCAGAGGCCACTTTTTTGGTTCCCTTTTCATAACGATTAGATTCCCTCTTTTGTCTTTTTGCTCGATGAGTTTTCCATATCATAGTTAACTAGACGCTTCCATTAGCTTCAATCTTCAGCTGTCTTAAGTGCTTCGCACATTGAACGACCAGAAGAATCCTGGATTTTCCCAGTCACCGAAGCGGTGATCGTGCCTTTACTTTCTAGATGCCCGAAGAAATAAAGAATTTGCTGTAAATAGCTACATACAGTGTTGTTTTAATATTAAGTTGGTGTAAAATGGACGTTTAAGTTTCGGTACCACACAGAAATATTGAGAAAACCAATATCTTAACTAGTCATATTTTGGTTACTTGGGAGGTAAATATATCTCGTGATATTTTAATTAAACGATTTCTTTTTCCACCTCCATTGTGTGTATTGGAAGCGGTTTTTTGCCTTCTTTTCTTGGCTTTTTGTTGGTAATGCTGATTGAATCTACATTATATTTAACGTTTAATTCCTCGGCAAGTTCTATTAGATCTTGGTCTGGTGGAAGCCCCCTGATTACCACGCTTGGGCTTATATCTTTTGTCAATGGAAATGTAATTCATTGGATCTTGGTTATTTTGCTGTATTCTTCAAGTATGTGTGTGACTTTATGGTAGTCTACAGCGTTTCTCGTGTGAATAAAGAATTCTTTGCTGTTTCTTGATATCTTTTTCAGCGTGCAAATTTTTTGTTCTGTTATTTTTATAATAGGCCCTGTTTTATTGACTGACTGTAATTTAATTACAGGAGGTTTAGCTTTCTTTTTTGTGATTTCTTTTACTGTTTCTTTTCATTGACTGGGTGTGATTTCATGTTTTTTCATTATTTTTCTTCGGTTTCTCTGTCTTTGCTCGACAGAGAAGGGAATTTTTCGTTGGACTTCTTCTTTTTTGCTAAGGCCTTAATTGGCTTAGCAGATTTGCCTTTTGTGACAGATGAATTTTAGCCGGCGCCGTTAACCTTTAGTTCAGCTTGTTTCTTTCCCTTTTTTATATGTAACTGTTTGGAAGTTTTCGTCTTTGGCTTCCACTTGCCTATTTGGTTCTGGTTGTTTACTTGTTTTCGGAATCTTCGTCTGCTTACTTGTTCCCAGTTTAGGGGATTTATCTCGTTTTTCTTTGGCTACAGTCTCTGTATCTGGCCTAATAATATTATTGTTTGTTAGCACACCAATGCGCTTCCCATTCAGTCTTTTATTTTCTGGGTCCCTTATTCCCTTATTATCTTCTCCAGATCTTATGTGCTTTCCGTAATTTGAAGATTTCATTGTTCATCTGCCATGGCTCACTTTTGAGGTTTGAACTCTGGTGAAAAGTTAAGTATACCTGAATGTGTAGATTGTGTAGAAAAGCGGAGATGTTTTTTTAAAGATATTCCATCACCAATTTCGTTTTATCCAATTACTGATTCACTTAATTTTTCAGAGACAATAATTGCAACAGCAGTTATACTTTCGTTCTCTGTAAAAATAAAACTTATTTTAAAGTCAAATTGTGGCTTACTCACAGTAAAAATGATAAATTACATTAAGATGCACCAAGAAAATAGCTTCAGAATAATATTTGTAGTTCTCCTCTGTGTCAATTCCTGAATATTCGACGTTCCTATTATTTGACTTTTCATAGATTTCTAGAAGGCTAGTTTTGCGCAAATATCTTGGTCAAATTCAAATTTAAGACTATACTGAACCTGTTTATATGCTGCATTCATAAATTTCTGTTGACACTAATTAAGATAGACACTCATAAACTTATGGTCTCTAGAAGTCATAGAATTGCTTATTACCTCTGAGTTCTATCCACTTTTAGTTTTGGTTAATTTCTTCTCGACGTAATATCCTTAAATATATTTAAGCAACATATATACAATAAAATAAAATTCCTAATAACTGATTAATCAGTTTTAAAAATAATTAGTTCGCTTATTTATTGTTTAAAATGATTTTAGGAGAATTTACAAAATTATCTGAGCTACCATCTCTAGAAGATTTACTATTTGTTGGCAATCCTCTTCATGAAAGTACCGAAGAAGCTGTATTTAGAGCTGAAGCTGCAAAAAGATTGCCAAATCTGAAAAAGTTAGATGGTGAACCGATACTCCGAGATGAAGAATAGTTGCTAATAGAATTATTGTTATATTGTTTTTAATCATAAACTCTTATAAAAAACATTGTTATTTATTTAATAGATAACTACACACGACGAAATATTTGTAATTATCTGTAAAATTAGTATTTTTATTGGAAATAGTCCACAATTTAAATAATTCTCCTTGTAGTAAACCGTAAAAATTTTAATTAAATTTTATACAACCATTTGCAAATAAACATGACACATTTATTAAAAATACACAACATGTTTTAAATAATTTGTCGAATATTGAATTTAATTAAAATTATAGTTTAGTAAATTTTGACATAAATAATTTATTTGCAAATGCTCCAATATGTTATATAAAAATTTAAAAATAATTAAAACAAAATTGATGATACATTGGCATATTGGAATATATTTCTGGAACATTTTGAAACAAAAATTATTTCTAAACAAAATTTAAAACCCAGAAAATGGTGAAGAGATTATGTAGATGATAGAAGAGATTATGAAGAAGAGACAATAACATTTACCATGGAAAAGGAATATAATAAAACACTACCTTTCCTGGATGTTTTAATCTCAAAGAACGATACTGATTATGAGACTCAGGTGTATAGAAAACCAACGCACACCAACACATATCTAAATTACAAATCAAATCACAATATCAATATTAAAAAGGGAATCATTAAATCCTTATACGAGCCAAAATTACTTGCTGTGGTGAAAATTCGTTCTTAGAGGACAAACATTTTTTAACATTGTTTTATTAAAACAAATGATTATCGTTTATAAATAAGGAATTTTTAAGAATCGACCAAATGGAACAGAACAACTTAGAACGGGGTCCTACAACATCCACAAGGAATAATACGAGGAAAATAACAACAACCTACATAAAAGGATTACATTGAGATCTATTTTCTCTAAAACTAAACCTAACAATGAACAAGAAAGAACAAAGAATTGTATTTATAAAATATCTTGTGAATGCGATCATTTTTATTTAGGTTAAACATAAGGCCATTAAATGTTAGAATAAGTGAACATCAATCTTATATTAAAAATAAAGAATTTAATACATCTCAAATATGTAAACACGCATAGGAAAATGAACATAGGGTTCGATGGCACGATTCAAGTATAGTCCTAATAGAAACAGATGGTAAAAAAAGAAAAATAAAAGAAACAGCTCTAATCATGCTGAATGAGACCAATTCCGTTGCAAATGCCTCGGCAGAATGCAGTAGGATCTGGTTCCCATACAAAAGAGGAAATCAATAAAAATAAATTACCACTATTGGAATTTTTCAAACGTACCAAACGGAAAATCACTTTTTCAGTGTTGTGTGAATCCGAAATGGTAAGACGTTAGTTGTCATGGACGTATAAACATAGATGGACACAGCAATAAGATACCTTTAACACACAATGTTTTGAAGCTTCGATAGAATGTGATGCTTCCGCAATGAGCATAAGCGTGCTTGAATTTTTACTCGCGGGTAATTATTCAGATTTTAAAAATTGGAAGTAGTAATAATGTATAAAAACACGTTCAAAGAATTATAAAAAAACGAGATTTTAACTATTAACAAATCACGTCTTTATAGAAAAATTAAAATACAATTTTATTTGCTTTAAAATTAATACAATTAAATATAGTTGAATTCAAGTTAATTTTTTAATAGTATCAAAATAATGCTACAATAAAAAATCTTTATGTTTTCTCCTTAATTTGCTACCTAAATAGTTCGATCGTCAATATTATTTGGAAACCTACATAGAAAAATAAATGAGTTTTATTCATTTCACTAATTTATTTGTATCCATGAGAAATATTAAATTAAAAAGGTACTAAACAGATCTTTTTTAATCAGATGATGTCTACTTACAATTTAAAAAGGTCTACGAATTTCATGAACTCATATCTTATTCAATACATTAATGAACATGAATAAACCCAATGGTACGCCTATTAAAATGTAAACAAACACGCTTCCTCATTTCCTCATCTTAAATAATGTAAATTGTATGTACTTACATATGAAATGAGAGATTGGGATGTAAATATTTAGTTTATTTTATTTCACTTTTCACAAATATCACTCAAAATACAGCCAAAATATCGAAAAATAAATTTTTTCTCATTTACTGTAAAAAGTAAACAAACATGGAATAGCATTTAAAGTTTGATGTAGATCCATAAGATAGACAAATGTAAACAACCGTTGCCATTTATAAATAGTTTTCAGTGCTTCTACATATAAAATAATTGATTGATATCTTATACGCTATTATTAAATGATAATGCACACTATGTGCACACTTGATATTTTGATTACAATTAAAAGTATATTAATATAACCAATAAATTATTATTTTGGTTTGATAGCACCCGTAGAGTATAAAATACGGAGTAATATTTTCAGCGACTCGCGAATAAGAAATTTTAAAACAAAACGTGACAATAGTTGAAGGTGCTCAGAATGTGACCTATTCAAATAATTTTGACTTCACAATTTTATGTAAATAACTGAGTCCATCTGTGTTTTTACGTCCATGTTAGTTGTAGTATTTCCCATTGTCTTCCCTTTTATGTCATTTACCTTTAACTGTTGCCTGTATTGTTTGTGTAAAAAAAAAAGTTGCTATGAAAGGCACCTTAGCGTGAAGCGTGTGTTCCTGTTCATTCCTTATGAACGAACGGTTAGGAAATTGTCAGAAATGAATTTAAAAGAAGGTCAAAGGAAGACCTAAGGCCAAAAAAAATTCGACTATTAGTAAGTCAATAACATGTCGAGGATACATCATTTATGTTTTTTAAATAGCATTCATATAAAATCAGTTTGGTGTTTATTGAGAGTAAACTAAGTGTAAGACCAACTATTGGGTTAGTGTGTTGTTAGCTTAGATTAAGATATAGGCGCCGGAGTTAGGCAACACAGATGACAGGGATGTCATGTGAACGTAGCCGAAGCTCGGGCAAGCATGTATGTTTGAGGGTTGAGAATAAACTGATGTTGTGAAGTAACGATTATTATTTGTAACCCCTCTTTGATAACACGACATGGTGGCAGCTGGTGCTTTGTTTTGTTAACATTAAACAAGCAAAGAGTGGTCGAACGTGACAACAGTGCAAATCTTATGCATAACCTATAAATCAGAGGGGACCTAAAATCCTTAAAATGGATGCACCTATCCAAATAAATAAAGAAGTGTTTGCGAACATTTCGGCTCCAAGCGAATTTGATTTTACACAGCCCCAGACATGGCCCCAATGGAAGAAAAGAGTAGAGAGATATATGTCTGTAAGTGGATTTGGACAAAAATCTGACAAGGATAAATTAGACCTACTGTTGTATTTAATGGGAAATGAAGCAGAAGATATTTTACTTCAAAATCAACCAGTGGAGAATGCATCCTTTCAAGATGTAATGCAGATTTTCGACAATCATTTTATTCCCCGAAGAAATACAATCTTTGAGAGATTTCAATTTAATTCAAGGGTACAAAGGCCAGGAGAACCTGTGGGAAACTTTATTTCAAGTCTACATACTCTTGCAGAGCACTGTAGCTATGGAGCTCTTAAAGATGAGTTAATTCGTGACAGGATAGTTATCGGAATAGCTGATAAAAAGGTGAGCGAAAGAATGCAACTAAATGATGGTTTGACACTAGAGAAGGCAATACAAATAGCACGCCAAGCTGAACTTCAAGATAGTCAAAATAGAATTATGAGACAGGAGCAGTCAGTTAGTGCAGTTAAACAGGACTACAGGGAGCGTAGTGATAAAAGACATCAAGGTAAGAGTTTTGCTAAACAAGAAACAACTCATGAGAAAGTTAAGGAAGGTTACAGATGTGGATACTGTGGCATACCTACATGTAAAAATAGGGAGAAATGTCCAGCCAAGTTCTCTGAATGCAGATCTTGTTCACGTAGAGGTCATTGGAGTGTGATGTGCAGGAAGAAAGCTGTCAGAGCTGTTAAGTGTTCAAGGTCCACCAGTAGCAGTAGTACAGATGACGAAGGAAGGGATTCAGTAAATCAAGTGGTACATACAGATTCCTTTATTGGCCAAGTGTACCTAGACAAGAAGGATCGTTGGTATGTAGACATCTTATTGGATGACAAATTTAAGGTACCTTTTTTTGTGGATACAGGAGCAGATGTTAACTGCTTTCCCTATGAAAAATTACCTCCAGAATATGTGGGTAAAATTGTGGCATGTGATGCAATTGGTGCAGCGGACGATCATAAATTGGACACAGTGGGTAAGCTACATATAAAATTTACTTATGACGGTTTTACAAATGATGAAACAATATATTGTATTAGGAAGTTGAGACAACCTATATTAAGCAGAGAATCAATCATTAAGTTTAATGTTCTAAATTTTTCTAATTGTAAGCTTAAACAGGTAAATCAAATCAGTTGCAGTGTTGTTCATTGTAATCAATCTGAGAGTACTAATATGTTTTCAAAATTTAATTTAGAGTCTGTTGCTAAAACATTTCCTGGTATTTTTAGTGATATAGGTGAATTTAAAATGGAAATGTCAATTAGAATTAAGCCAGATGCTAAACCTTATGTACAGAGCGTTCCCAGAACTGTTCCTTTACCTCTGTTACCAAAATTAAGAATTGAAATTGATAGATTGCTAAAATTAGGGATAATTGAACCCATTGAAGATCCTACTTCTTGGGTCAGCCCAATTGTTTGTGTGGACAAGGGAGATTGTGTACGGCTTTGTGGTGACTATACTAAACTTAATGAAAACGTGTTACGGTCACATTTTCCTCTCGGGAAAATATCTCATACACTAGCACAGTTGAAAGGGTCTAAATTCTTCTCAAAATTGGATACCACAAGTGGGTTTTACCAAATAAAATTGAATAAGGAAAGTCAGTTGTTAACAACTTTTATAACACCTTTTGGCAGATTTTTCTTTAAAAGGCTTCCATTTGGTATATCTTGTGCCCCAGAGTATTTTACTATGAGATTTTCAAAAATCTTAACTGGCATTGAAGGCTGTGTTGTCCATATAGATGACATTCTTATTCATGCAAGGACAATAGAGGAACATGACAATATTTTGAACACAGTCCTAACAAAACTTCATAAGGAAGGTATTACACTAAATAAAAACAAATGCTCTATAGCAACAAAAACAGCTAAATACTTGGGTCATATGGTCTCTGAGCAAGGGATATTAATTGATCCAGATAGGGTTAAAGCTATCCGTGATTTTCCTGAACCAAAAAATAAGACTGAGCTGTCAAGATGGCTGGGTATGATTAATTTTGCTGCAAAATACATTCATAATAAATCTGAGATTCTTGAACCATTAACACACTTACTAAAAAAAAATATTAACTTTTTGTGGGGTCCAGCACAAGATAAAGCTTTCAGCACTTTAAAACAAAAGTTAGAGAGCCCTCCAAATCTAGCGTTTTTTGATGCTAATAAAACCATAATTGTTAGTGCAGACTCAAGTTGTTTTGGTATAGGTGCATGTCTATTTCAAGAAAATGTAGATCATACTCGGGAAATAGTGGCTTTTACATCTAGGCTTCTGAACTCAGCTGAAACACGATACGCTCAGATTGAGAAAGAAGCTCTTGCACTTACATGGGCAGCAGAATATTTTTATGATTTTATTTCAGGAGTTCCTAACCTAATTTTTGAAACAGACCATAAACCTTTACTACAAATTCTGCAAACTAAAAATTTAGATGAGTTAACGCCACGTTTGCAAAGATTTCGAATGCGTTTAATGCGATACAAGTATACTGTAATCTACACGCCGGGAAAAAATTTAATTGTAGCAGATACTTTAAGTCGGGCCCCTTTACAAACAGATACGTTAGCTAATAAAGAACTAACTGCTGAAACTGCAGCATATGTGCAGTCAATTATTCATAATTTACCAATTAAAGATTATTTTTTGAATTTAATAAAAACAGAACAAGAAAATGAATATATTTGTAAAAAACTAAAAGAATATTCTTTGTCTTCTTGGCCTGAAAGATCTAAATTGCCATTTGAATTGTTGCCATACTATCAATATAGATATGAAATTTCCTATTCGGAACAATTACTTTTAAAAGGGTCTCGCATAATCATTCCTAAGAGTCTTCAACTCAAGGTGTTGGAATTTATTCATACAGGCCATATGGGAATTGTAAAATGTCGAGATCGTGCCAAACAGAGCGTTTGGTGGCTGGGTTTGTCATCCCAGATTAATAACCTTGTCACACATTGTCCCCAATGTGTTGAACACAGAGTAAATCATAGAGAAACATTTCATAAAGACAATACTGTACAAAGGCCGTGGCAAAAACTGGGGGTTGATTTGTTTAAATGTTATGATAAGTGGTATTTGATTGCCACTGACTACTTTTCACATTGGTTTGAAATTTTTACTTTAACCAATATGACAGAAGATGCCATTATTCCTAAGCTTAAAGATATTTTCTCTCGTTATGGTATCCCAGAGGAAGTTAGATCCGACTGTGGTACTCAATTTTCATCAAAATTTATAAAGTTTTCAAAAGAATATAATTTTGTTCATACGACGAGCAGTCCGCACTGGCCTCAGAGCAACGGTGGAGTGGAACGCACTGTACAAATTGCAAAAAGATTAATTCAGAAAAATAAAAAAGAGGACCTAAGTTTGGCATTGTTAGCATATAGATGTACACCCCTAGAATGTGGTGTTTCACCTTCTGAATTATTAATGAATAGAAAATTAAGATCTAACTTACCCCAGCTTCCAAGCTTATTAAACTTTTCAAAAGAACCAAACACTAAAAATAAAAAGAATGAAATAAAGGATAAACAAGTGAAAAACTACAATAAGCGACACAATGCCAAGGATTTAGATCCTCTTAAGGTTGGTGATTCTGTGTGGGTGGTTGATATCAGGAAATATGGGCGAGTTGTTGCGATCTGTCAGGAACCCAGGTCCTATATAATTGAAACTGAAACCGGGAAATTTAGAAGAAATAGATGGCATTTGATTCATGCACCCTACTGTTTCCCTGTATTGAGCACCCAACCAGAATCCTCAAATGATTATGTTCCGCCAATTTCTAGTAGACACAAAGCTAATGCCTTGCTCTAATCAAAGCAATGGTGACATACAGGGTAAAATAATGGAGGAAAGTAGTAGGGGGGAACCCAGTGTATTTCAGGACAAAATCGAACAAAGTGGAAATCATGTTTTACCTCCATCGGGTCAGGATAAAAGCGATAGTGTATCGGACTTTGAGTGCGTAAAGCCTAGCAGGCCAAAAAGACTTGTGAAGAAACCGGTTCATTTAACAGATTATGTTTGTAGTAGTTTAAGTTAGTTTAGGTATAAGATCATTAATGACACAGGGATCTTTTATAAAAAAAAGGAGATGTGTTGTTAGCTTAGATTAAGATATAGGCGCCGGAGTTAGGCAACACAGATGACAGGGATGTCATGTGAACGTAGCCGAAGCTCGGGCAAGCATGTATGTTTGAGGGTTGAGAATAAACTGATGTTGTGAAGTAACGATTATTATTTGTAACCCCTCTTTGATAACACGACAGTTAGTATTATAAGGTTGTTTTCCTGGTTTTTCCTCATGATTTACTATGGAATCACTAACAGGAGAATTTTACTGCCATCATGTGGTTATCTTTTTACAGATGAATCACACACTATAATTTTTTCTGACGGGTATTTTCAAGTTAAAGTTGATTTTATATAATCAAATGAACTATCTTACAATAAAGTCGTCCCAGGAACGCAACTCCACAATATTGGCAATATCATTTTAAAGTCATCTACTTTAAAATGTATTATATATGTATCAATTGTCAATATAAATGATGCGAATAAACTTAAATTATTAGAAAAATTTTTCGCAAAGTAACAAAAAACAAATTTTGTTTAATTTATTAATGTTTTTTATTTTGAAAACGATTTCTGAAGTGGAAATCGAAAAGTCAAAAATAAACTTATTTTAAACTTAAATTGTAGCTTATCCCCAATAAAAATAGTAATTTTATTAAGATGCCACAACAAAATAGCTTCCGAACAATATCTGTAAAATTAAAATTAGAACGTAATACTAAAAATGATACTTTGTTGAGCTGTTTCAATTCTTCCCGAAAACTAGGATATAGTTTCTAAATTTATTATAGAATATTTTCACAGCTGCTAATTCGTTCTCCTATTCTGTATCAGGCACGCCCTATTTGATTTAGATCTGGACTACATGAGCCTAACGAATTCACATTCTGATATCAATCTCATTCAAACATGCTTTTTTCACATTTTCGATACAAAAGCAGTGATAGTCGGGCATCAAACTTGGCTTACTCAACAGTTCGTAATGTACCTGAGAGACGTGATTCGTCGTCTTTATATAATTACTATATACATATATGTGCCTGCTTCTAATGTTATAAGATAAGTGTCCACATTATCTTACCTTCTTTGAGTTCTTTAGAAAATAGTATTTCCTATAGTTAAAAATGTACCAAAAATGTTGATATGATATGTGACTCCTAAGTGTTGTTCTATAGAAAAATATCCACGTTATTTCATAATCGTTGTGCCCTAATATTTAATGTTATACAACGACTACTCAAAATAAAAACCTCGTTTTGGTAGAATTCTTGTCTCTTGTTATGGGAACCACTTTAAATGCAACTTAATTTAGATATTAAGGCTGTTTTAGCAGTTCAAGCACACTGCGATTTGAAACGGGCGTATCACTTACTTTTCTACACTGCTGACGCCAGCCGACGGGTACAGTGGCGCCAGCCGACGGGTACAGTGGCGCCGGCCGACGGGTAGTTTAATGACAACAAATGCATTATTCTCCATTCAAATTAGTTTGAACACGAACTAACTGACCGTACGTTCATGATATTTGACGTCACGAGGGTAATAACGATTAATTATGAAGCGCCCATGATGAGTAACACGTTTCACTGTTAGATTTTAGTATTTTTTAGCAATTTTTTTCAAAGTTGGAACACGCTTTTCTCGATTATTACTGGACACAGAAAGGTGAAAAAAATCAACAATTACAGAAAAAAAACTCAAGTAAAAAGTTTGGTTATAATAGAACGTTAAACCGTATAATCCAATTTTTCGACAGAAGTCTCAAAAAAATAAAAAAAAAAAAGTAAAACCATCATTTTAAAGGCAACATAATTTCGAATGTGTCCAAATTTCGAGACATTTTGTCGGTAAATAACAGAGAAAACATTGTCCCTAGGTTTTGGTGCACCGATAAAACAGCCTTAACAATAACAGCAGTAGCTGAAGTAGGCATAACAACTAAATTTAAACCTATCCTAATATTAATAATAAACCGGAAATTATAGAATCATATTGGAATTATTTTTGCCACAAAACTATATTAAAGCTGGATAAGTATCTATTATTATAATGCAAATAAAAATTAAAGTAAGACCTTGGTTTAAAAATTTTATAGTTAGTAAGCACATCTAGCTACGATATGTAGATTGAGGTTTAATCACTCACTAAGTGCAGCACATCCATTTAAAATTAACCTTAGTGAGAGCGCCCACCAAAGTGGCGTGGCACGTGGCAAGTAGCACACGTCTAGCATGTTTCTTAAAATGTAACAAATGAAAACGAATGATTTAGCGCACACCAAAATTACAGTGACGTCATTCATTCTAATCATTCGTTTTGCTATTGCTACGTGCTACGTGCTACGTTTTGCGTGCTACTTGCTACTTGCCACGCCACTTTGGTGGGCGCTCGCCCTAAGAGCTACGCCGATGTGCGAATGTGGAGAAATAAGAACAACAGAGCATTCGATACTCAATTGTCAGCTGATACAAGGCAGAGTAAATATTTTAAATAACTCACGCGCGATTTTTCGTTTTTACCCCATAACTTTCACCACGGTGTTTAAGTATAAGCATTGCTTTACAGAAAAAAAAACTATTATCTTTCCTCTTCAAAATGACGTGTGGTAACTATATTTAGGATTTACAGTATTTCAGATATGATTTATCAAAGTTCGCCACTCACACCAGTTTTTGGGTATTTTCCATATTTTTTTGCAAACATTGCTCTTAACTTTTTTCTTAGTTTTAAGTATATGCAGTTATGTATTTAGTTAAAAGAAAAATTAATTACCTTAAAACTGGTCTGTAATAAAAGGCTCTAGAACTAATATTCAGCAAGATACGGTTGTTCAAAGTTTTCTAGTTTTAAACGATTTTTGAGGCTATTTTTTTAATTTCTTATTACAACTTGTTTTTCTTATCTATTTAAGTAAATGCATTATAACCCGACAAGCGAGAGCTGGCGGGTTGCGCGTAGAACAAATTGAAAAAAGGAAGGGATTACTCCTTTCTATTGCAGTCGGCTAAGAGTTCACATGTTGTAATTAGTGCTAGATTTCTGACAGTGTTGTCAAGTATTTACGTTTTTATTTGGAGTTGCCCTATATTATAAACTATTATTTATATTTCACCCGTCAGCTCTCCTTTGTCGGATTATACTTAATAACAAAGCAAGCTTGTTTTTAGTACTTTAAAATAGTCTATTGTAAAATATTCTAGGACTAACGGTGACCAAGATATGGTTTGTCAAATCGTGTGAGTCGAAAATGCCACTGAACCTCTAAAAATCAAATCAACAAGATGGATTTAGCTGAGAATATAAATTTTGAGACCCCAAAAAATATGCTAACAAGTTTGCCATCCCTACCTCTAAAGCCTTCCCTCGTAGGGGGGAGGGGAAACGGAAAGAATCGATTTACCAAGAATCTGTATGCCGTAGAAAAAAATGTTTCAAACAAGAAATGTAGCTGAGATAATGCTGAACAAAAATGTTTAGTAGTACTTTTTCTGTAGAATTAACCGTTCTCTCAGAAACAATGCTTGAAGCGACCGGTGCTTTTAAATGTGTTACGCACGTGAAATCAAATTTTTAAATAATATTTGTATCAACTTGACGCATTTTTGCCATTTTGACGTATATATATATATATATATATATATATATATATATATATATATATATATATATATATATATATATATATATATATATATATATAGCGAGTGTTTGCAACTTTAATTTTGTCGCTTCTCGCATCCCAATCGCCATAATTTCTTATCGGCCCAGTCTCCTTCTTGAAGACCTCTATTTTCCATTTCTATATGAATATTGGATATCCATTTCTTTCTTGGTCTTCCCCGTTTATTTCTCTGTGTAGGTCTCCAGTTCCAAACCTTTCGTGGTATCCTTTCTTCGTTCATCCGTCTCAGGTGTCCATACCATTTTAATTGTTTTTTCGGCTATCGTATCCATTATTGTGTTCTTTACTTTCATTCTCTCTCTTATGTTTTCATTTCTTCTGTGGTCAAACAAAGTTAACCTGGAACATCTTCTCCAGTACATCATGTCCGTTGAAAGGAGTTTTTGTGACATATTATTGTTAAAGACCCACACTTCTGACCCATACGTCAGCACCGGCTGAATCATAGCGTGATATATATTTTTCTTTGTTTTCTTAGTTAAAGTTTTATTCCACAGGATCGGATGTAGTGTTTTTATCATGTTTTTTCCTTTTCCTATTTTTCTTGTTATATCTTTGTCGTCTCTCCCGTCTTCGCTTAGTGTAACTCCGAGATATTCGTACTGATCAACGTTTTTAATTAATCCGCTTTCTGTTTCCATGTCTTGACCGATGCCTCCTATATTCACGTATTGTGTCTTTTCGGTATTAACCTCTAATCCCCATTTTTTGAATTCGTCTATTAGTTTGTTTATCATGTACGTCATATCTTGTAGGTCCTCGGCAAAGAACTACCTGGTCGTCTGCGAAGAGGATTGTGTATATAGGAGTGTCATTTACCCATATGCCCATTGGGCTGCATTTTCTCATCCAATGTTTTAAAGCATTACCAAGATATATTTTAAATAGGGTTGGGGAGAGGCAAGAGCCCTGTTTGACACCCTTTGTTTGGGTGAAACCCTTGGAAATTTGGTTTCCAACCTTAATATAAGCTTGGTTATCTTGATATAGCTTTTTCACGGCATTTATATATACTGCATTTATACCAGCGTTTTCCAATGTTGTCCATAGTCTCTGCAGTGGTACGGAGTCAAACGCTTTACGGAGATCTATAAAAGTGGCATGAAGTTCTAGTCCTCTTGCTAATCTCTTTTCCGTTAGGTGTTTGAGAGTAAATACATTGTCGACTCAAGATGATGTAATGCTGATACCTCGGTAAATACTGCAGTCATTCCTGTTTCCCTTTTTGTAGATGGAGTTTATGTACGAGACTTTCCAATCTCTTGGGATACTTTAGCATTTGACGTATTGATCCAGCATTTTGACGTAAATAGTAAAAATTGTTAAAAGTAGAAAACTTTAAAGAACCGTATCTTCTAAAGGAGCCTTCTAAAGTAGACCATTTTAAAGGTGATTACTTTTTCTTTCAATTTAATTATACCATTGCATATACCTAAAACTGCATGGAAAAGAATTCTAGAACAATTTTTGCGAAAAAATAGGGAAGATGACTCAAAAGTGGTGTGAGTGGCAAACTTGATAAATCGTATCTCGGATACTCTAAATCCTTACGATGCATAAAAGAAATGATATGTTTTTTTTCTGTAAAGCAATGCCAATACCTACACCGACGTGGAAAAAAGTTATGAGACATAAAAGACAAATCGCGTGTTACTGGTTTTTGAATATATATTTTTTTAACTTTAGAAGATGACATTACAATAGAAAATTTAATCTTAAACAACTTTTCTTTAACTGTATATGTACAAAAACTGCATAGAATTCACCCAAATGCACCTAGTATATAGAGAATATTCACCCCTTTTTTAAAAACGTACTCCTTTAAATGGTAACACTCCACGTTTTTTTCATATTTGGGGGTACATTGACCATATGAAACATTAAAATCCCTTTAACGTTCTAGTTCCATCCTAAAGTCCATAATCAAAAGCCTAATAATGAATATATTCACATATAAGAATAAGAAATTTCCTTAGGATACAAGAAACGAAACAACCAAGGGCGTGCGGTTCATGGATGCAAGGGAAGCATTGAATCCCGTAAAATGTAAAATTTATTTTCAGTAGTTAAAACTAGTTATGCAATTTCAATAAATATGCCAACTCTAGTTTTCCGGAAGAGGCTTTTAATTGTCTAAAAAGCATTATGTAAACTTTTTTGACATTCTTTCTCTTTATTCCCAACTGTGCGTTTTGTATGCCTCTCAACACACTGTACAAACTGATACTAGTTCTAAAATATTGACATTTCTTTAAAAACTGAACTGGGTGAAGCATGTGGTGAGGTTTCAAAATTATGTGACTTAGTGATGACAATACCTGCAACAAGAGCGTCTGTAGAACGAAGTTTTTCTGTACTAAAGCGGCTTAAAAACTTTGTCAGAAATTCCACAAGTACCACAAGTAACTTGGAGATTTTGTAAATTGAAAAACTTATTAAAGAAATGTCTGGAAATCCCAATCTTTATCAATCTGTCAGAAACGAGTTTGCCAAGGAAGGTAAGGAAAAAGTTTAATAAATCTTGAATAATTGATGGATTCGACCGTTACTTGATGGAAATTCATTTTATGTAACAATAAAACACTGAAAACTTTGTTTTCAAACTTCCACAAAATTGGAAAGCGGAAAATTAACACGAGAGCGACAAAACCACACCAAACCGTGGTTTTGCCAAAAGGTAAAAGAACTCTCTGAATTAAAACGCAAATGCTACCTGAGATATAAAAGCACGCAATCGGAAGAAGCTCATGCAGAATATGTCCAAATAAGAAACGAAGTAAACGCCAGAATAAAATCAATCAAAAGAGAACATTGGGCCAAATTCACTTGCGACATGGACTACGACCTATATGGTGCCCAAAAGAAAGTATGGAAAATGCTCCGCAACAGGAAAAAACCAATTAACGAGTTCGTGCAGACCAAAGGAGTACCTATAGAGACATGGCAACAGCATTTTAAAGAGCTGTATGATGCTGAAGAAACGCTGAATATAAACGAAGGCGAAAGAGATGTGAGTGCTACAATCAATGACGAAGAAGTAGAAGCAAAGATCAAAAAGCTAAAAAACAGAAAATCACCGGGAACGGATGGTATACCCAATGAACTTTTAAAATATGGAGGCCCGGAACTTGCAAGTAAACTGGCACAACTATTTAACAAAATATTAAACAAAACAGAAACACCAGAGGAATGGCATAATAGTATCACAATCCCCATATTTAAAAAAGGACAAAAAACCTGCCCACAAAACTATAGAGGAATAACCCTCTTAAATACAACAATGAAACTTTTCACGGGTATTCTCAAGGACAAATTGGAAAAGCAAATCACTAATGCTGAAGAACAACAAGGTTTTACAAAAGGGCGGTCTATAACAGACGCAGTATTTATAATAAAACAAATAAAAGAAAAAGCTATAGAGTTCGGCATGCCAGCGTATATTTGCTTCATTGATTTGACGAAGGCATTTGACAGAGTTCGCCTGGGAGACATTCTAAATACATTAATATAAAATGAAACACCGACCAGTATAACAAAGATACTCCATAAACTAAATAACAACAACGTAACCAAAGTTAGAGCAGGAGACGAATTCACTGAAAATATTCCAACACCGGGAGGAATTAGACAAGGCGACAGTTTAAGCCCCTTCTTGTTTAATCTTCTCATGGGCAAAATTATCAACAAAGTAACATCTCTTAATCTCGGATATAGAATGGGCAACAAAAGAATTGGTATGGTGTGTTACGCAGACGAATGCAGCAATTATTGCCGAATCAGAAGATGATCTCCAAAGGCAGCTCTTTCAGTTCTTTCAAACAAGCCGACTACTAAATATGAACATCTCTACCAACAAAACTAAATGTATGACAATAGCAAAAGATCCGCTCAGATGTAAGTTAGTGGTTGAGGACAACCCCATAGAACAGGTGATGCAATTCAGATATATGGGCATAGATATATCAAGCACCCACGACCCAGTAAAGGACCTGAGGAGTCAGATCAACAAAGCATCTGCACTGTCAGGATGTCTGCGGGAGATAGTCTGGTCAAATCCGTATATGCGCACAGATAGTAAAATTAGAATCTATAAGACTTGCATACGACCGATCATGACATATGGCATAGAAGTGCGCGAAGATACTAAGAAAACGAAACAGATGCTAAGGGTTGCCGAAATGAAAACCCTAAGAACAATAATGGCGAAAACAAGAAGAGACAGAGCGAGAAATACAAACATTAGAGAGCAGTGCAAAATTCAAGATATTGTAAGATGGGGAAGGCAGCGCAAGAGGATGTGGTACAACCATGTAAGACGAATGGATGAGAATAGACTCCCAAAAATTGCCTAGAAAACAATCCGCCCGGTTCAAGACACCCCGGAAGACCACCTAAAAGATGGAGGGATAGTTGGCAATCTACCTCCCAAGAAATTAACCAGAGGCAGCTTCAGAATTAAACAGATCGAAACATCTACAAAAAGTAGAAGAAGAAGAAGATTTATAATTTCATTTAATTTGTATTCCTTTCTTCAAATATCGCGGCACGCCACTGGAAACAACAAAATGTTAAAAAAATGCCCTGAACACTTATAAGAAAGGATTCGACAAGAACAACAATACCATATGTTAAAAGTTTTATCAGAAAAATTAAAGAGGATAGGAAATAAATATATTCTAGCAAATATCAAAGAAATGCATTCATCAAATAACTTGTAGATGTAACAAGTTTTATCTAAGAGAAACATCAAGACCACTAAATGTTGCAATAAATACAGAGTCCAATGGAAACATGCACCAATATTTATGAAAGAAACATATTAATCAGAGGAAAAGTAAGAAGTTACAAGTAAAAATATACTAACACTCATGAATTAACAGCATGTTGGAGACACATCATCTACAATCAACTACAACAACATGAAATATTTGTTATTACCGGGGGTATAACACCTTTCAAAACTCTCAGCTCCAAATGTATAAACATGAAGTCTATAAAACGGATGTCAACTAAATTAACTATCAAATTTATATTCTTTCCTACTGCCAATTTAAACAAGGTAGTTTAGAGATAAATTTTTTACAATTGTATTTCAAAAATTTTTTAAAACCGATTTCCGAGTTAGAAATCGAAACTTCAAAAAGGAAATAAATGTAATTATCATTTTCTGTTTTAATGTTATTCCTACCAATTTATTAGCCTTTCGGCAATGCTAGACTCTCCAGGATGCATTATTATTGTTTTACTCATAGCTTATTCTATTTTTTCAATAAATTTTCAGTATATCGTCTACCCTTCCATATGTGAAATATTTCTTCCTCAATCAGTCTACTGTAAACTATTAAATATTCATATTAAATATTTATTATATATTACTTTAATGATATTAAAAAATAGTCTAACATAAATTTCCAAAGAAAAAACAGTATTCTAACAAGTACATAAAAACTATATTGATAATATCATATAAGATTGAATAAAGATTAACATATACGATAGTCCTTTTAAAAATATTTATTTATATTATAGTGGATACATGAAGTTTATTAGCTAAATGCATCATCGAATGGTGGCGAATTGCACATTTTGATTCTAACAATAAATATAACATATATATATTACCAATAGTAGTATGTTGTTTTTCTCTTCAACCGATATTTTCTAACCTCTTAATTAACTGTTGTTTCCACTCTTCTTCGGGAATATCTGCAGCCCAATCGGGAATTGCACTAGGAGGAAGAACTATGTTTGACATTGCTTGTTTTACTTCATCCACTTTTTTGCTATCCATTTCAATATCACAGCTTTTTGATGATGACGCAGACCATACTTCTTTAAGTAGTGCTGTTTCGATTGTAGTTATAGGAGGTACTGGAATTTCTGGTAAATTATTTGGTGCGTTACGTACTTCATTATGTATTTCATCACCTGCACAACAAACATGTAAACTTTTACTAAGATAATAAACATAATACTATTTTGTAATATGACTTAAAATATAGTGTACCATTTAATATATAGGCTGAATCCCCACCAAGTTAAAAAAACCATAATTCTTAAAAATTTTGACACTTTTGTAGTTTCTTAGTTAGAACGAGTAAATCTTGTTTTTGTAATGAAACATATCATTTTCTCCTAATATTTTCCATAATATTGTAGCATGTAGAAATTCCTTATAACCATTGAATATTCAAAGTATAAAATTTTTTTGGTACGCTCCTGAGCTATGTATAAAATTGTCGTGTCTCTGTTTATATTCCACATCAAAGAAAAAGTCCAGTTATAACTGCGAAGTTAAATATTATTATATTTGATTATATTAATACGTGTTAATTGTGTGATTTTAAAAGCTAGGGATCATCAAGGTCGATTACGATACTATGTGAAGCGTGTTTGAAAAGAATTCCGATTGGCTTGTCCCTTCGACTTGACTTGACTTGACTTCGACTGCACAGACTGAGGCAAGGTCAAATTTAAGTTTGGAAGAATTTTTGAAGAGACAACACGCGGCGTAGTTAGTCGGAAGGAACCGGCAAATTTGTTGTGAAAAAGTAAATTATACTCAATCTAATGTGTCAGTTTTGAAAGAGTCATCACTTGTTTTTTGTTTTTATGCCGTCTCTTACATAAGAGATTTGTAAAACGGCGTTTCCAACAACTTAGTACCCACATGGTTCCATAGAGTTTTTAAGAAGCAAAGTTTCAAAGTTTGTGTCCCAGTGAACAGCTTCCATCCTCATTTTGTTTGTCCCTAGTCGTCATTCCAGAATATTTCCGCAGTTGTTTGTGTAGCAGTGAATCTAAATGCAGTTCCAACCCCAGAAATTTTAAAGAGAAAAAATAACATATTTTTTTCATGACAAATTGAAAAATTGTAACCAGTAAAATTATAAATCTGTTAGGGTGTGGCCTAGCTGTCATATTAATTATTCTCAAAGTCTTATAATTTAATATTGACATCTGACGATCTGACAGCTAGTTTTATTTTTGACATTTGGTAAATACCTAATCATAATTGAGATCTTGTTTTGTTTTGTCTTTTTAAGAGTTAACCTTTGTACATGGTTCCATTTAAAAAGATATTTTTTCATTTGTAATAATTTGTTATTTAAAAATGTAGCCGCTTCTACGTATTTCGGCCTTCATTGGCAATTCGGCAATTCATTCTGAACGTGAAAATAAATCTCTTCTGTCTTAGGAAGCAACTCTAACATGGCTTCGAATGGACGCAAATAGCGACATCTGATATTAAAATCCGTAAACTAATTTTCAAAACCAAATTCAGATTTTTGCTTTAATATGTGAGTTCTAAGAATTGCAAGGCGAAACAGACGTTGATAAAGATGTTATTAGAGACATGGGAAATCTAAAATTTGCATTCCACGTCATATCTCCTCAACTAAGCAAAAATCCTCAGCGAATTGGTTTCTTGTACTGGTTCAACGTAATCGGAATAAAAAGGAGAAGACAGTTATAATTTAATTTCACGTATAGTGCGTCAATGTAGCCGCTTATACGTATTTCGGCCTAATAGGCCTCGTCAGAGCGACAATGATTGCATTTTGACCTAAGAAGAAAAAATTTACTATAATTGTCATTGGTAAGATATTTCATATACAATGAGTCAGCGCATATCTTTTCTCACTTGTCAAAATTCTAAGTCCATAGGAAAACCATTTAGGAAAAATTGATGTTCTGTATCTCTTCAGAGGTATAAAGTAGAAAATTTGTAGCAAAAGAATTTTATAGAACACATTAGCTGAAACATTAATATCATTCTGAATCAAACAATCCTGCCAATTAATAGAGTCCAAAAAGTTATTAAGTTCAGTGTTATTGCCATCTTTAAAATCATAAAAGATTTTAAAACCATATTCCTCATAAGAAGAAGAAGGAGATTAATATTCATAAGCAATATGATGTAGACTTAAGTTCAGTAAATGATCAATCGCTTATACAACATGCAGTTCCCTATTGTTGGAAAACACCAAATCCAAAAATACATTTCTCTCATTTGATATTAAATTACTTTGATAAAATTCTAAATATCCAAGTGTTTGAGCAATATCTACAGCTTCATCTTCTCCAGGACAATGAACCAATACTCCATACTCATTGTTAGACCATTTGCGAGGAACCGCAAAGTGGGCGAATTAACAATGACTTCGACTTCAAAAAAACTATTGCAGTGTTCCTCAATGTTCATCCTATTATATTTCACAAAAAAATCCATACATAAGTTTCAGCTGGACGAAAATATGAGAAAAGTTTGGCAATGCATTTTGCGAATTGGCAAACATATAACTAAGTATGTAACTGTGTGCAGTTTACATTTTACTGAGAATGATTACTTTCCAAGTGTTGATTAAAATATTATTTACATTTTAATATATTTATACTTAATTTACTTTATAGTAACACCTGAAACTAAATTAAGAAGACTGAAAAAAATGCTGTTTCATCAGCTAAATTGCCTCAACAGTCTCATGAAGTTATTAGTAGAAAATGTAAGGCATAATTTACAAAATATAACCTTGCCAGCACCAAAAACTGCCTCGCCCTCAACTACAGATCTCTGCCGATCTTGCAACCATATAAATAATTAAGATAATGTAAATTTTACTTCCTGTGTTTCAGACATACTGTAGAAAAACAAACATTTAATTTTGTTTTTATTCAGGTTTGGGAGTCAATTACCTTATGTATAAACACGAATCACAAAAAATAATCTTTAAAGAACGTACTCCAACTTTTGATCATCATCATCTTGGTGCTACAGCACTTAGAAAGCCTCAAAATTTTCAAGATTTCTACGCTATTCTGTTCCGTCCCTTGCTTGCATTTTCCAGTTGCCGACTCCGATCTTCTCTGCATCTTGTGTTACCCCATCCATCCACCTCAGCTTTGGTCTCCAACTGTTACTTTGTCAAAACACACATGTAAATGATTTATATTAAACATTTTATACCTTAGAGATCAAATGACAAAATGATTTGTTTTCCCGAAGTTATCATCCATTTTTGAAATCTTCAGTGCCCCTGTAGGAATTGGCTATCACGAATAATTCATTTGGTAAATTGTAGTCACCAAAATATGCATATTAACTGAGGAAAACAGCTGAACAATATTTTCAATAGAGTGGCAGCTGTAAAATGTAAAGCTGTTCTATGTGATCTTCAATAATTGAAATAAACTGAGATTGAAAATTGTTATTAATGAATTTTAGAACTCCACCTCCACTTAATTTCTTACTTGTACTACTGTTTCTATCACTCCTATAAATGTTAAAACCTTTACACTTTAATTCACTATCCATGAATACGTGAATATAATACAAAAATGGGCTGCATTAACTTAACAGACACTATTTACATTTTTTAAAAATTAATATGAAGATATTTTGACATTTTATGGCAATGGAAGAAAATTAAAATGATTCAATTTTATGATATAGCTTGGAGAAATGTTGAAAAATATAGTTTACCACTGAATAAAGAGAAGATTGACAACTAAAATGCTGTCATGACAGCAAATTCAAAGGCATTTTCCTTCAATAATCCCACCAACAACTAAGGTAAAAACCACTAAAAAGTAATTTTTGTATAACTTTTATGTATTATAAAATAATTACACACACTATTTCTTTTTGTAGATGTATAGTCTGCTCCGAAAATAAAATAAGAAAAGCAAGTCAGTCCTGCTGCAAAGAGTGTTATATTCGTCTTTGTTCTGCACCCAGCTTTGGAATTTACCATACAAAGAACTGATTTAGGTTTAGGTTTAAATATTATGTTTTAATTTTTTTATACTGCCGGTGACAAAAAAATATACACATTCTCCATATATTTACAATTTCAATGTTTATATCAGATATATACATGCTGACATAGAAGTTGGTGCACTTGACATATATTATGTCCACCAATGCAGAATTATTTGACCACCTACAATTGCATTTACAGTGGAACCTCGATTATCCGTCTCTCTATTAACCGTCACCTCTGTTAACCGTCAGGGTCCATACATAAGTTATATTGAACAACATAAGTAAAAGTTTAGTCATCAATCCATTTTGTTTGCAAAAAATTTTCCACCAAAGACGATTCTTATTTTGGACAATGAACCTGCCCATCCTAAAGCCGGTATGCTGCGGAGTGACGATAAAAATATCACGTACTCTATTCTGCCTGCGAATACAACATCAATGATACAGCCAATGGATCAGTCGGTCATTAAAACATTCTAAAGAAGATACAGAAAAAAGTTTATTCAAAACCTAGTTATGGAAGAGTAATATTCTTTGCCAGAATACTGGAAAGCATACAATTTAAAACACGCAGTCGACAATGCTGTGTATACTTGGGCTGATGTTTCGTAAGTAACGCTGAAAAGAGCGTGGAATAAATTATGGCCTGAATCAACTTAAGATGAAAATGCTTCCCTTAAATGTAGTTATGGCTGAATCAACTGTTTTGTTTCGTTGCCTAAAGATGACATAAACGAATGGTTGATTTGTGATGAGGACGCAAACGGCTACCGATTTGTTGACAGATGATGAAATCGGCAATGCCAACCGAGGGGGACGAAACTGATTCAGAAGTTGACAGAAACTTTGATGGTGGCGATGTTGATGATGCTATTACAACTCACAAAGATTTGCGTAAATAAGCTAGAGGAGCTGCATCGCAAATACAACAATTCATCAAGTGGTATTCTCGGCAAGAAGAAGCAAATAAGGTAGATTTGATGATTGTACGTCGATTAAGAAATTCAGCCGTTGCAAAATGTGAAGTAACAATAAAAACAAACACAGATTTCGGAATAATTTAAATCAAATTGATTCGAGTGTACTAACATAAATCGCTCTTATATTGTCAAATAAAACATACAAATAAAATTTGAGAGTTATACTATGAATTTTTTTTAATGTTCTGTTAACCGTCTTTTCGATTATCCGTCATACCTTGGTCCGGTGCCCTGACGGATAATCGAGGTTCCACTGTATAGTTTTGCTTATGACCATTCAAGAGGTTAAATAAATATACCTTTTTATAAAGGATTTTTTGTGATTTATTGTTTACAGCTGACTAGATTAATGAAATAAAAGTTGCCAATCATTCAGGAAGCAGTTTTTGATATGGGTAAATATCTAACCATATTTCAAATAAATAAGAGTTTGATAAGGATGCAGTATAAATAAAATCAATTATTTCAACACAAACGAAACAATGAAGGCTACCTTACATATCATGGAACCCTGACTTTATGGAAGATCATGCAAGACATTTTTTTGTTGTCTTTTTTCTAGGATTATATCAAATATAGATCATACCATAGTAATCAAATAATGGTCACAACTGCTTACCATTATCCGTATCTTCATCCGAAGCAATATCTAGTTCTTCATTAGCAAATGTTGGCAAAGGCTGATAATGACCATACTCCAACACTGAAGGATCTAAATTTTCTGTATCTAATTCTTGATCAGAATCATCATCTGTTATAACTAGAACATCTTCATTAGATACTCTTAAATCTTCGTTAGGATGATCTGGATCAGGGGAACCAGTATTTAACAGCACCATTATAAAAACAATAAATAAAGACTATTCAAAATACTTCTCCCAAAATAAACAAAACTCTAAAAAATATATACAATTTGTTTTGAAAATTGACAGATGCATGTCATAAAAATGTCATTTTTTGGTTGTCATATGTATGACTACACTGTAAAAAATTTGTGCATATTTTCTTCTTCAAGTGCTCTCTCCGCTACGGAGTTTGGCAATCATCATTGCTATTCGTATCTTTGAAGCTGTTGCTCTAAATAATTGGTTAGATGTGCACTGGAACCAGTCTCTTAAATTACGCAGCCAAGATATACGTCGTCTCCCTACGCTTTGTTTGCCCTGAATCTTTGGTTTCCCTTGAAGAATTATAGTATCATGATGATACTATGACTAACAAGATAGGATCCGATCCATTTCCCGTAGCACAAAATCTGTCTTGTTCGCGCATGCCGTCATTGGAGAGTAGAATTTGAATTCTTGTTAAAGTTACATGGGATTTGTATGCATTCTGTGATAAAATTACTAGACGAAAATAAGTTAAGAGGTATAATAATTACAATAATCGTACACATAAGGATATCTCCAAACTATCTATTAAATATTATTTATTGATACATACAAAAAACAGTAGAAAGTTCAAAAGCAAAAATACTAAATATGTAGAAACTTACTTATTATGTTTTTCCTGGAATTTGCAGCATTCTTATATCTAGTGGTAGGCAAAAAAAACAAATAGGTAATATAAATAATTTATTATTAGATTAAAATACAAAAAAAGATTAGTCCTTATTAGACAAATCTTCAGACTATATATACTTATATATTTATTTATAGTTTATTATTTCATGACCGTGAATTTTTAATTAATAGAATCTATTTTTAATTCCTTTAAGTTGTATCTTCTTCGCCAAATTCCGTTTTCGTTTGTGCCCTTATATATGTGTCGCAAGTTGCTCTTGGTACACGTCCACGTCTGGGCACCATATATCAGAACAGGTAGGTCGCATGCATTAAATTCCTTCGTCCTTAATTTGAAAGGTATTTTTTGGTTTTTGATAGTATATGAGAGTTTTCCGAATGCAGCCCACCCCATTCTTATTCTTCTGGTTATTTCTTTAGTCTGGTTACTTTTGTCTGCTCTGATAGCTTGTCCTAAGTAAATATATTCTTGGATGTGTTCTATGTTTGTTCCACCTATGGTAATTACTGATCTATCTTATGTATTAGTCATTATTTTAGTTTTCTTTAGATTCATTTTTAGTCCTTTCTCAAGAGATGTTTTTTCTAGGTCTGAAATCATTATTCGTAGTTGTTCCATAGTTGTTGCTATCAGGAGTACCTCATCGAATCTTAGATGATTTAAATATTTCCTGTTTAAACAAATCCCTTTATTGTCCCAGTCTATAGATTTAAAAATGTCTTCCAACGCCAGAGTAGATAGTTTGGGTGACATTGTATCCCCTTGTCTGACACCTCTACAAATTCTAATTAATGGAGTTTACAAATCTCTGTCTAGCTGAATTCTCATAGTGGCGTTTTGATATATATTGTGGATTAACATTCTGTACCGTGAATCTATTCGGCAATTAACTAGCGCTTCTTCCACTGCCCACAGTTCTATACTGCCAAACGCTTTTTCATAGTCAACAAACGCTAGGTATATTGGAAGGTTGTATTCGTTGGCCTTTTCTATCAATATTTTAAGAGTGTGAAGGTGGTCGTTTGTGCTGTGCCCCTTTCTAAATCCTGCCTGCTCAACTGGTTGGTATGCATCAAATTTGTTGTTTAGTCTAATGTGATCACCTTAGTGAAAGTTTTATAGATTTGTGACAAGAGAGATATTGGTCTATAGTTAGCTAATTTTGATCTATTTCCTTTCTTATATATCAGAATTGTATTTGCCTTGTTCCACTCTTGCGGTATTTGTCCTTCAAACAAACATTTATTGAAAAGTATCTTTAGGTAGTCTTTTATCTTTTCCCCTCCTTCTTTTAACATTTCAATTAGAATTTCATCGTCTCCCGGAGCCTTATTTCTTTTTTAGTTCCCGTCTATTTAGAGGTCACTATAATATTCCCTTGTTATCTTAGATATTTAGGTTCTGCTTTTTTCTATTACACCTTGTTTATTTTCCATCTCTATGATTTTATTTCTTCCTATATAGGTGGGACTTGATAAATCTTAAGTTTCTGTTTTCTTCTATAATCTCTCGATTCGTTCTTCTTGATGCCGTTTGAAATCTTGTTTTATATGTCTTCTTATTTCTGTATTAAGGGTTTTGTATTCAGTTGTATTTCTTTTATTTTCTTGTAGTAGGCTTCTCCGTTGTTGTAGCATGTCTAAAGATATGGCACTTAGTTTTGATTTTTTGTCTGATTTTGCTGGTGCTACTTCTAAGCTAGTCTTTAGAAGTTCTTCAGTGATGGCTTTGTTTAGTTGATCTAGATTTAGGTCTGTTAGCTTTAGTTCTTCAGCTGTTCTTAATTTGTTTTGGTATTGTTCTTTATTCTCCTTTAATTTTTCTGGGTGGACTTTTTTCTTAGAGTGCACATATTGTCTTCGATCTTTTTTGTGTTTAATACTTATTTTAGCCCGTATCATTCTGTGATCACTACCAGTAGAGATTGAGTTTATTACTGTGACGTCTTCGAAAATGTTCTTTTTGTTTGTTAGTATGTAGTCAATTTCATTTTTAGTGTTCCCATCTGGCGACATCCACGTCCATTTCCTATGTGGCTTTTTCTTGAAGAAAGAGTTCATGGCAAATAATTTGTTGTTTTCTAGATAGTTAACCAATAGATCTCCTCTTTCATTTCTTACTCCATGTCCAAATTTTTAAATACAGTTTTCGTTTTCTTCTAGTTTTTTGCTCATTTTCGCATTAAAATTGCCCATTAAAATCGTGTAGGTAGTGTTTCGATACGTCATGGACTGTGAGGTGTTCATAGAATTCTTCCATTTCTTCGTCTGTGTGTAGATGTTGGCGCATAAATATGAATTATTTTTAAAGTGACCTTTTCGCTGATATTTATGATTATACTATATATTATACTATAGTAGGTATATATTACTACCAATAGTAAAGTGCTTAAAACAAATTTCGCACTTGTAATGCTATTCCCCACTGTGTACTTTCTTATGCCTTTTCAAATTGCTTTGCTGAGAAAACTACTTAAAGCAAATTTGACACTTGAAATCCTTTTCTCCAGTGTGTACTTTCTTATGCTTTATCAAATCGCTTTTCTGAGAAAACTGCTTAAAACATATTTGACACTTCTGATTCTTTTCTACATTGTGTACTTTCTCATGCATTATCAAATTGCTCTTCTGACGAAACTGCTTAAGACAAATTACACACTTGTACGGTTTTTCCCCAGTATGTGTTCGCAAATGTCTTTTCAAATTATCTGATGCATTAAATCGCTTAAAGCAAATTTCACACTTGTAAGGTTTTTCCCCGGTATGTGTGCGCAAATCAGTTTTCAAATTATTTGCTATAGTAAATGTCTTAAAGCAAGTTTCACACTTGTAAGGTTTTTCCCCAGTATGTGTTCGCAAATGTCTTTTCAAGTTCTCTGCTGTAATAAATGACTTAAAGCAAATTTCACACTCGTAAGGTTTTTCTCCAGTATGTAATCGCAAATGTATTTTCAAACTATCTGCTGTCACAAATGTCTTAAAGCAAATTTCACACTGGTAAGGTTTTTTCCCAGTATGTTTTCGGACATGAATTTTCAAATAATATGCTGCAGTAAATGTCTTAAAGCAAGTTTCACACTTGTAAGGTTTTTCCTCAGTATGTATTTGCAAATGCCTTTTTAAGTTATCTGCTGTAATAAATGTTTTTAAGCAAATTTCACACTTGTAAGGTTTTTCCCCAGTATGTGTTCGCACATGGATTTTCAAACTATCTGCTGTAATAAATGTCTTAAAGCAAATTTCACACTTGTAAGGTTTTTCCCCAGTATGTGTTCGCACATGAATTTTCAAATAATATGCTGTAGTAAATGTCTTAAAACAAATTTCACACTTGTCTGATTTTAGTCCAATCTGATCTTTTACTCTTTTGTTTAATATGCTTTCTTCAGCATGTTGACTTATTTGTTGTTCTTTGTGGTATAAATGTGTAGGTGATGTTTTTTTAGTTTCCATCTTATAGTTGATTTGGTGAAAACCTAAAACATAAACCAAACTAAAAAAATTGTTTTTTAATGCAAGGAAAAAGTAGTGCAAAAATTCAAGCAAGTTTTAAGTAGTTATATGTTATGGCCTAATGCGGGCTTTACAGAAAGAAGAAATTCATGAATTTATTCATTAATTTCTGTGTCAATAAATTCTTGAATTTCTTGGACGTAAAAGTTTCTTTGACTTCAAACAAATGTTTACATCAAGTGTAATTATTTCAGTAGTACCAATGGTTTTATTATTGGATGTAATTTATTGTTGTTTGTTTGAATAAAGATTGATTTAGATTTGAAAATATAATCAGAAAACAATATCGTTTTAAAAAGAAAATAGTGATTAAGAATGTAAAAAAAATTATGCTGAATTTGGTAAAGAGTAAGAGCTTGAACAAGAGGTAAAAATTAGTGGACATTACATGTAATTAGTGAAAACTGTTGATTTAGACGCAGGAGATAATTTCAAATAACTTTAACAAGGACAACATAGCTAAAAAACAGAAAAGTGGTAACTTTAGTAAATCTAGCATTCATTACATACTAAAAAACTGTAGTTAGTACAGATAGTACACAGCTTTTTTTTTAAGAATGAAATGCCCACTTTAAGTAAAATTTTAAGTGAAATTACCAACAGCTCAGATCTTCCAAAATATGTGTCATTCATTATTATATAAATTCTTGAAGCAAATCAATTTGAATTAATGTGGGTTAGCAACAATTGTGCAGTAAAATTATTTAAAACGTTTTATAGGTTTCATTTTTATGATCATCTCCAGAAACTTGGATGCACTTGAAAACTCCACCATAACACTGAATAGTAAATCCATAATACCTGGGAGTAAATTTAAATACCTGGGATCGTGGCTTTTTGAAGACTGGGCATCGGACAGGGAAGTAAAATGTCGCATTGAGCAAGCTCGACAAGCTTTCGTAAAATTCAAGAAGGTACTGACTTGTTCAGAGTTCGATCTTCAACTGAGACTAAGGTTTACTAAGTGTTACGTACGGTCAGTGCTGCTATATGGCGTAGAGGGCTGGACACTCAAAACGAGGGATATAAACAGATTGGAAGCTTTCGAAATGTGGCTTTATCGCCGTATCCTAAAAATACCATGGACAGCGAAAATCACAAATATAGATGTCCTTAAAAGAATAAACCAAGAACGCCAACTTTTTGAAACCATCAAGAAAAGGAAAACGGCGTATCTAGGTCACATCATGCGAAATGAAAAATACCAGTTCCTCCAACTTATAATCGAGGGTAAAATTGAAGGCAAGAGAGGAATGGGACGCAAGAAAATGTCCTGGCTCCGAAACATAAGGCAATGGACACGGATTAACGACATACAATCTCTGATACATATTGCAAGAAATAGAGAATTAATGGGAAATGTGATCGCTAACATCCATTAGTGGATTCGCATCTGAAGAAGAAGATTTTTATAATTGGGTATATTATTGTTACTACTAAATAGTTTTTGTAATTAAAATTTATGAGCTACATGAGAAATGATTGTAATAGTAACCTTCTTGTTTGATCAAAATATTTTTCCTATTTATAGACATAACTACAACAGCCTTTGTGTTACATGTTTTTGGAAACATACCAGTGTACAAATATTTTCATTTTAAATATCATGTACTTACATTCACTGTTCTCATTTAAAGATATTATACTTGGTATGTTTGATGATGAGTATACTAAATAATGATCTCATAAAAGTTATTAAAAAAAAATTAAGTTTTTAATTGTATACTCTACTGGAATGTTATCAAGCATTTTGGTTCAACAGATAGAAGAACATGGAAAGGGAAGAAAAGGAAAAAAAAAAGAATATTTTTTACTTTACATATAAGCCGATTCATTACAGCAAATATGCATAGCACAACTGTAGATTGTTTATCTTACTGTTTATTGGATGATTGATATATTGACTATATTGTGAATGTCTTACCATAGTTATTTTTTATGTGAAATTACTCAAAGAATGGTTTATACATTGGGCTGCTGACTAAAAACAAAACTTTCTTGCTCAAATGTCTGAAATAGATTCAGTTTTTACTAAAAAACTAAATGAAGAAATTTAAAATGGGCTAGTTGTTCATGAACCTCACCAAGACATAAATGGAGAGGATATTTTGGAAGACTAATAAAATTATTAAATTTTTATTTTTACATACATCCCGAATATATATTATGCACAGAATATTATTTTCCTCTACTATATAAATCGATTTCTGACTCTTTAAGTTGTTTGTAATAACTTGGACTTGGTTATATGCGAATAGTATTTAATGTGATATTTTTCTAGGTAATATTTATAATAAATTAGTTTAAAGTGTTTATAAATGTATAAATGTATGTTATTTATATCCAATTATCATAAGAAAAACGGCAACTATCTTTTAAATTTAGTGTATACTTATTAAGAAGCATTTTCATTTTGTTTTCATCACAATAAAAGAACATTAGCAAAGTAATGTTGTGTTTTAGTTTGATTGTATTGATACAGTTGGTTTTGTTTTTCCTGGTTGTAGATCATCACAAAGAAAACTGCAAAAAAATGCCAGAAATCCAGTATTTTTTAGTAAATTTTATTTATTCATAACAAATGGGACAAACTCACTGTCAAAATTAAACAAGAATCCAGCCTTAAAGAAATTGTAAGTTCACACTTATTTATACAAAGTATCTTTTTCCATTTTAGTGCTTCAAATAGAACCTAAAGATATTTATACATAATTTAAACAAATCTATCTAATGAGGTAACTGATTACCATGCATGAAAATTAGGACCACACGCTATATTTGAACCATAATTTATTCTGTAATGGGAAACATGAAAAAGTGAATTCTAAAGCAGTGAACGGGAAGGAATATGTAAAACAAATTGGTTGAAGCAATTCAGGAGATTGGATTATTAAGCTTAAAAATAATGATCAAAGCCAAAGTTAACTCTTCTGGTAAGAAAAGAAAACTAGATTCAAGAAATTGACAGCACCAGAATAAGAATATGGTCTACGCAGTTTAAAAGAACAATATTTCAGAAATCTTTGAAGTCTCTCTAACTTTTTGATACATGCATTTGCATAGCTTTGTTGCATATAAGATCTATTTACAAATTAAATGACAAATTTCTGTGAAAACCCATAATTATATCTGTAACATTATTGACTCTTCCGATCAAAATATTCTCGAAATTATAATTAAATACCATAGACTCGAGAAATCTATAAAACTGGATCACCCGATATTTAAATATATATATAATATATATATATATAATATATATATATATATATATATATATATATATATATATATAAAGGGACCAAATGTAAAAAAAGTCCTTTTTTTTATTGTAATAATTATAATATATATTGGAAGTGAATTGAAAAAAATTACTATTCAAACAAATAAACACAGTTTGGTTAACATTGACGTGTAAGGTTGTCCGATATTGATTACTCGATTACCACAAGGCCGAGATAATTAACAAAAAAGAAGATGTATTTGGTGACTTTTCTAGTAACTTTCTTGGGTGTGAATCTGTCTTTTTGGTTTACTCCTGGTTAAAAAACAGTATAATACTCAGAAATTTTTAAATTACTTCTTTATTTCTATGTATACAAAAGAATTCAATGAATTAAAATATTTGTCATACAATACAATAATTTTATATATGATTCCTTATACTGATTAATGTTTTTTTAACAATTAAAGCTGGTTTTTACTAAACTAAATTATATTCTACCTTAAATTAACACTTCCGCGCTTCGCTTCTTAATCGTTTTAATTAAATTAATTAAATACAATTTCTTAGTCATACTAGTTTTTCAAAGATCTTTAATTATTTTTATTTTAACCATCATTTGACCATCTTTTAAAATAGCAACAATATTTTTTATTTCGATGGTCATGCTGATTATGCATTCAATTAATTGTTTAAACAATCTTCACACTTTTTTCCAGCATGTTTTTTCAGATCACTGGCATAGTCAAATTATTTAAAATAAATTTTACATCTGTATGCTTTTTCTCCAGTATGTCTTCGCAAATGTAATTTCAAACATCTGCAATAAATTGCTGAAAAAATTTCACACTTAAAAAGCTTTTCTCCAATGTGTACTTTCTTATGCTTTATCAGATTGTACCAGTGCCTAAGACAAATTTTACACTGGTAAGGTTTTTATCCAGCATGTGCTTCCCCGTTAAGCTAAATTGCTTAAAACAAATTTCACACCTGTAATGCTATTCTCCACTGTGTACTTTCTTATGACTTTTCAAATTGCTTTGCCGAGAAAAATGTGTAAAGCAAATTTCACACTTGTAATTATTTTCTCCAGTGTGTACTTTAATATAAATTACCAAATTGCTGTGCTGAGAAAACTGCTGAAGAAAAATGTTACTCTTATACGGTTATTCCCCAGTATTGGTTTGCACATGATTATTTTCAAATAATCTGCTAAAATAAATGTCTTAAAGCAAATTTCACACTTGTAAGGTTTTTTCTTATTATGTGTTCACAAATGACTTTTCAAGTTATCTACTGCAATAAATGCCTTAAAATTTCACACTTGTTAGGTTTTTCCCCAGTATGTATTTGCAAATGTACTTTCAAATAATTTGCTGTAGTAAATGTCTTCAAGCAAATTTCACACTTGTAACTCTTTTCTCCAATGTGTATTTTACTATGATTTACCAAACTATTGTACTGGGAAAACTGCTGAAAACAAATTTCACACTTATACAGTTTTTCCCCATTATGTGTTCGCAAATGCCGTCTCAAGTTCTCTGCTGTAACAAATGGCTTGAAGCAAATTTCACACTCGTAAGGTTTTTCCCCAGTATGTGTTAGCAAATGCTTTTTCAAGTTATCGGCTGTAATAAATGACTTAAAGCAAATTTCACACTCGTAAGGTTTTTCCCCAGTATGTGTTCGCAAATGCATTTTCAAAATATGTGCTGTAGTAAATGCCTTAAAGCAAATTTCACACTTATAAGGTTTTTCCCCATTATGTGTTCGCAAATGTACTTTCAAACTATCTGCTGTAATAAATGTCTTAAAACAAATTTCACACTTGTAAGGTTTTTCCCCAGTATGTATTCGCGAATGTATTTTCAAATAATTTGCTGCAGTAAATGCCTTAAAGCAAATTTCACACTTATAAGGTTTTTCCCCATTATGTGTTCGCAAATGTACTTTCAAACTATCTGCTATAATAAATGTCTTAAAGCAAATTTCACACTTATAAGGTTTTTCCCCAGTATGTGTTCGCAAATGCTTTTTCAAGTTCTCTGCTGTAATAAATGACTTAAAGCAAATTTCACATGCGTAAGGTTTTTCCCCAGTATGTGTTCGCAAATGCATTTTCAAAATATGTGCTGTAGTAAATGCCTTAAAGCAAATTTCACACTTATATGGTTTTTCCCCATTATGTGTTCGCAAATGTACTTTCAAACTATCTGCTGTAATAAATGTCTTAAAGCAAACTTCACACTTATAAGGTTTTTCCCCAGTATGTGTTCGCAAATGCATTTTCAAATAATTTGCTGTAGTAAATGCCTTAAAGCAAATTTCACACTTATAAGGTTTTTCCCCATTATGTGTTCGCAAATGCATTTTCAACTTATGTGCTGTAACAAATGCCTTAAAGCAAATTTCACACTTGTAAGGTTTTTCCCCGGTATGTGTGCGCAAATGAGTTTTCAAATTATTTGCTATAGTAAATGTCTTAAAGCAAGTTTCACACTTGTAAGGTTTTTCCCCAGTATGTATTCGCGAATGTATTTTCAAATACTTTGCTGTAGTAAATGACTTAAAGCAAATTTCACACTGGTTTGGGTTTTGTCCAATCTGAACTTTTACACTTTTGTTTAATATGGTTTCTTCAACATGTCGACTGATTTGTTGTTCCTTGTGGTATGAGCACTTAGGTGATTTTTTTTCATTTTCCATTTTATTGTTGATTTGGGGAAAACCTAAAATATAAACTAAACTATAAAAATTTGTTTGTTTACTGGAAGGAAAAATTAGTACAGAAAAAATGTCAAGAACAGGAACAAAAATAAATAAATCTATAAGAAAAAAATGTAGTAATAAACAATCTAAAACAAGCAAATGTACCTTTTGCAATTTACTATTTTAAGCTTCACGTAATTCTATAGCCACTTAACAATATAAATAAACAATATTGTTATACTCGGTTTGTTGATTCCAGTCCTAACTGTCTACTAAATTTAGAAATTATTTTTTATGTGTTATTTTGACCAACCCTCAGTGGCTGGAAATTACTATAGAAGCATACATTCTATAGCCAATTTTTAAAACAAAAAAATCTTAATAAGGTAAAGTCACCTATTACCGCACCAGTTAAGGAAAGTTCAATATTTCGTTGGATTATTTTTATATTTTTATGGTTACAAAAATCTCGTAGAATTTATGTGAAGATAACTATATTACGTTTCCAAATAATTAAATTATTTTTCCAAATTTCAATTTTTATTGCTAAGAAAAAATACTAAATCAAAAAAGAGCAAATTTTCCTAATACCGACCTAATAGTAATATTTTTTCCTATTACCGATTTTTTATAACCTATTACCGATTGTGGGATAACAGATGTTATCAACATTGCCTATATTTAGTAAAACACCACTGACTATAAAAAAGTGTTTATTATATTAAGTAAAACAAATAAAATATATGAAATTAAACTAAAAAAAAATGTCTGTGGAGTTTGCAATAATTTTGTTGTTCTGGTTGTTGTTGGTTTTCCGTGTGCTGTAGAGGAGATACGTGTGTATTTGAAGGTAATTGTTCAGTATCTCTTTTGCTTAGTTGTTCAAAAATGTCATTTTGTGTTATCTGGGGACTTTCTAGAACCAGTTTTAAATCTGTCGTTTCAAAGTTAGTCTCAGAGCGTGTAAAAAGCTTTTGAGGCGTTTTTGCTATACTATCGTAATCTTTGCATTCATTCACATCAAAATTATCACCATGTTCTAAATTATTAGTGTTAACAACAGGGTGAATTTCCAGAACAATCTTATTCATTTTGTCTGAGACTAGTTCCTATGAATCATCACTAATGGAGGAATTGAACCTACACATAGCGAGATTCCCATTTTCCTGGACTTCGAAGTCAAGAACATCCCAGTTATCTTCATTAAAGTCCGCAATACTGGAAATAGTATTAATGAATGTTGTGTCATTTATAGTAATTTGTAAGTGTTCATTTCTGTTATCCAATTTTTATCATCTAGAGATTTCCAATACACAAATTATTTTTCGAAATTAGAATCTCCTTGCCAAGAGCTGCCAGATGATTTGAAAGAACAAAGTGTGTCAGGGCCCAAACAATTTTCGAATTGCTGTTTGAATTGTTTATATTCTTGAGTTTCTTGATTATTTTGATCTTTGTTAGAAATTTCGAAAGTCCCTGTTAAATGTTCTGCTATTTTGGTTTTGGTCTTGAAGAGTTTGTTGTATTGAACCTTTGATGAATTTACATTTAGAACATTTAAATCCATTTTTTATTGTATCTTTTTTTAAACATTTGTCGAAACAAATCTTGACTAAACCTGAGAAGTCTGTTCGTTTAATTTTGGCTATTTCGTGATTAAGCCTGAAATCAATGTACCACGTTTCGCCATGTTGCTTTCACCGGTCTAAATACAGCTACGTCTAGAGGCTGCAGAACGTGGGTCGAATTTGGCAATAATGCAACCAATATTATACCTTTCTCCTTGCAAAATTCACTTAGCGCTAGAGATAGAATTTTTGAAACCAGTGATTTCCCGGAATACCGTCTTTAAATGGATTTTGTCGGTCCAAGTTTTTAATTAAATTAGCTACTGTGTGTATTAATTTGGATTTTGTGTTAGGGAACCCTTGTTGCGCCAAATAAAGAATCCAATCCACAACACACTTTTCTTCATTGTCAGTAAGCACAGGTTGCACTCCACACTTGGGATTTTTAAATCTTCCTGAACGTTTATCCCGTAAAGTGGTCTTTGGCAATCCGAATCTGTTAGATGTCTCGTAAACTGACATCCCATTTTTATAGCTTCCAAGGCGCTAGACAATTTTTCTTTTGAATATTGTACACGTATTTTTGGTGCCATAATGCCTGAAAAGAAATATATAATTAATTAAAAAAAGCAGACGGTTTTAATGAGTGCAATGTCTGACTTAATAACGAACACCTTTTTTAATGCGTCGGTATTAGGCTAATGGCATTTGCTATTATCGACCTAATAGGTCGGTAAATTGATTTCAATATGGTCGCACTTATCCTAATACCGACTATGTAAAACTTGAGACAAATGACTAAAACGCCTTTTTCTTGTTAATTAAAGATTTTAACAATTACCATAATTAAATATCGTCTGTGTCGTTCTAATACCTCGTAACCCACAAAAATTGGAAAATGCGTTTTTTACATATTAGTATAATGTAAAGCTAAACTCGCCTGTACAAAAAACCTTGTAAGCCATACTTTATTATTTATATTATTAAATGTGTTTTCTAATAGCTCGTATTCCCATTGCTGAGAGTATGAATAGCAATACCCCGTAACCCACCTTTTTAAAAATCTCGTAACCCAAACATGACACCTAATTCACATTTAGTATTTCGGTTCTGTGGCTTACGAGATATTAGCGTACAGTCATTCGCTCAACTGTTAGTTAGTTAACCTATAAATTGTGATTATCTTTTAGTGTACATGCATAGGTGCATCATTACGATTTGTTGTTTTGTTTTTAATATAAAAATATAAATATACTGTTGATTATAGTTTTACAAAAATGTGTTCACGGGGCCGTAAGTTAGTTGACCTTGCTTTAATAGACACAGATACTGGTTTAGGTAAGTAATACTTTAAGTGTTGTTAGTATTTAGTACTCCGTTGTCTTTCTAATTAATTTTACTTATTAATTGCATGCGGCAGCTAAAATGTGTTAACTTTAGTATTTATTTATATTGTAGATATTCGTTCGGAGTCAACACATAGTCTTTCAGACACAATTAGCAAGTCAGCGTGTAATGAGGAGGTTGGAGACAATTGCTTGGTAGAAAATTTGATAAACTCTTCTCAAAAAGGTAGGAATGCAGTATTTAAGCTGAAAAATTGCTGCTATATAAGTATTTAAAGGGAACGTCATTGTTTATTTTTATAAATTTTTTAGTTGCTAACCATGATTCAACTAATAACGCCATTACTATTGATGTTGCTATCGACACTGTTCAACAGGTTGAACTCCCAATGTGTGATGAACATAATATTGTTTTGGAACAAGGTAAGAACATACGACATAGAAGAATAAATTTACGACTTAAGACTAGGTAGAAGCTTTTACCTATTGTTATTTTTTTTTCTTTTTAGTTGTGATGCATGACTTCCGTAATGAGTCAGAAGGCACTACTACTATTGATATTAATAATATACCAGTAATAATTGAAACACCTCTGTTTAGTGAAGTTTGTCGAGACGTTGATGATTTTCAAATTGAAATTATTACAGACCCTACTCCTATTACAGCCTCTCTCGAACATACTCTTTCGGATAATCACGAACATCTAACGCAGCTACATATTCAGAAAGAAGCAACTACAGTGTTAAGAAAACGAAACCGTAAACGGAAGCCTGAGAGCTGGGCTAAAAATCATAACAAACAACTCAGAATGGAAGGTAAGGCTTATATCGGTTACCGAAATGTTCTCGGCAAAGTAACAAATGATGCTAAAAGAAAAGAAAGACAAATTGGACCAACTTGTACTTCCAAAGAATGTTTAAGAGTTAAATCAAAGCAATGTTCGCAAATAACACAAGAGCAGCGCGTAGAAGTTTTTAAAGCATTTTGGAATACCATGAATTGGGAGCAACGAAAAGTTTATGTTGTTAACCATGTAATGAGTGTACCCCGGAAACGAGTATATACCCAACGTGAATTGAGTCGCAGGCATACCACATTAAATTACTATTTAAGTATCAATAACTCCAAAGTACAAGTGTGCAAAAAGATGTTTTTACAATCATTAGATTTAGGTGAATACTGCGTTATGGATTGGGTAAAGAAAGGTAAGCATGGAATGAGCGATTCGAATAAACAAATTGAAGAGACATTGCCCAATAAACAGGTACAAACTGGAAGCAAGCTATTTATGACTGAATTTTTTAATAGCTTACCCAAACTTCCATCACACTATGGAAGAGCCAATTCCTCGAAACTTTACCTGGAAGACGTGTTTCGTAATATACAACATCTTTACGAAGTATACAAGACCAAATGCTTAGAAGAAAAACAACAACCGATGTCGCGAAGTGTCTTTAGTGACACATTTCATTTAATGAATTTGTCAATTCATCCAATTAAGAAGGATAAATGTGACGTTTGTGTAAAGTATGAAGTTGGTCAGCTTGCAGAAGATGACTACCAACTTCATATACTAAAAAAGGATAGAGCAAGAGAGGAAAAGCAGAAAGATAAAGAATCTGGTGTATGCGTATTGGCAATGGATTTAGAAGCCATTAAAGTCTGCCCGTTTGTTACAGCTAGTGCAATTTTTTATAAAACAAAATTATCATGCCACAACTTTACTGTGTATGATTTAGTTAGTCATCATAGTACTTGTTTTTGGTTTACAGAGGTCGAAGCAGATATGACTGCTTCTACTTTCACAACTTGTATAATACAGTATTTGTCCAAGCACTGTCATAATGTAAAGGGTAGCTTGATAATTTACAGCGACGGATGCACGTACCAGAACCGAAATGTGGTGTTGTCAAACGCACTCTTGCAATATTCCGTGGAAAAACGGATTGTAATTATGCAGAAGTATTTAGAGGTAGGTCACACGCAAATGGAATGTGACTCGGTCCATAGTTGTATCGAAAGGCAGTTAAAGGGACGTGACATTCATTTGCCAAGCGATTTTATACGAGAAACTAAACGAGCAAGAAAGAATCCATTTCCATATGAAGTCAAACAAATGCAGTATACCGATTTTCTTGATTACACTTCAAAGAAGAATCATCGATACTCATCAATTAGACCTGGAAAAGTGAGTACCTACCTACTACGTTGTGATAAATAATATGTAAACATTTCTAAAACTATTATTATTATTATTTGATAATTCTTACTTTTAGACAGCAGGCGATCCTACAGTAAATGATATACGAGCCTTAAAGTATGTTCCAGAAGGAACTATTTACTATAAATTAAACTTTGACGATGACTGGAGTTTGCTACCTCAAAGACCAAAACTTGTTAAGTTACCGGTTGTTTGGCCTCAAATGAACAAAGAGAGAAGGAAAATAAAATATGAAAAATATTGTCATCTTCAACAACTGAAAGAAGTAATTCCAGTAGACTGCCATACATTTTATGATACGTTACCTCATTTTGATAAATAATGTTAAGTTTGTTCACATTGTATTTCTCTTTGTCAGTTTGCATAAAATATATTTTTATTAATAAAAGCAATAAAGTATTTATCGTTTCAAATTCCGTAAAATAGGATGGCTAAACGTAATCTAATTATAGGAAATTGTAATAGAACCAATGTAGGAAAATACCTTGTAAGCCACATTTTTTAAAACATCGTGAAAACGATTTACTCGTAACCCACATTAAAAGGCTAAAAACTAAAAAATTAGTAAAATTCTTTTTTAAGATATGTAAGGTAGTTTTAAAAACAAATGAAAATGTAAAAAAATCAATCGTCAACCATTCCACAAAAATTAAAAACGGTTTTTCTTGTCTCCTGAACAATCGCGATTTTGGGGTTACGAGGTATTAGAAAGACACAGACGATATACCAAAAGTAATATCTATATTAACTACATTATCCAGGGGTTTGGACTTATTAAAATATTAACATGTTTGTCGCTCCAGACAAAGAAATTTTTAGAATATTAGGTTACTCATAACATAAATCATGGGGGCGAAAATTGAAAAAAACGTCGACTTAATAGTATATGTGCTTAAGAAATTAACAATCATGGTGCAACTACATGACAAAGCAAAATAATAGATTAATAAAATAAAGGTTTACAAACCTAATACCGACATTGGGTCGGTATTAGAAATATCTATACCTATTACCGACTCAATATATTTTTACGATTTTTTCATTAAATACTGCAAATCTTCGAAAAATTACTACATTATAGTATAGACAACATTTATGAAAACGTCTTCAAACTTTATAATAAATATATAAAAATATCTACTTAAATTTTATGCTTAATTTCTTTATTTGTGTACTTACCCCTTTAATGAATCACAAGCGCACGTAACCTACACTCTACGAAATCTGACCATAAAACTAATTCGAATGGCATCAATTCGGGTTCTTTCGTTCTAGACACTAATAAATTATTCACGTGATTTTGGCGAGTAGACTGAAATTGTGACAATACAACGTTCCTTTCATCCACAAAGCTTAATATTTCGTATTAATCATTTGGATCGGTAATAGGTGTTATTTTTGTATGGGTCGGTATTAGGTGACTTTACCTTATGCTGTTTATTAATAAAATTAAACTGTATCAATTAAAACAAAAGTTTATTTTTGAAACTGCATACACTGCCAAGCATAAAATTAGGGTCACCCCATAATTTGAATTTATTTTAGATATTATTCTTTCTTTTAAAAACTGTTCATTTTCATTACTTTCAATTAAATTTGAAGGTCAAAGACGTAGTTTCCTTTACACAATATGTTGGTAAACTATGCTAAAACCGAAAACAGTTAAAAAATTATAATTTCTAAAATAAATTCATATTGTCGGGTGACCGTAATTTTATACTCAGCAGAATAGTTGTATATAGATTAGTATGCACTAGAGGTTTGCTTATTAGTTCTTTTAGACAAACTAATTCAAGAGAACTATTTCACAAAAATAAACTAGTTCAGCGAACTAGTTCGCGAAAGAACTATTTGTAGGACCGAAATCGAAATCCAAACCTAACATAACTGGTTGCCAGATGTCTCGTCTCAATCACCACACAAGCTCGGCGCCGACCGCCCGTTTTCTTCGGTTTTCAGTCAGTCTTTCACTACCGTAAGGCGTACAAGTAGTTCGGATTCGGAATCATTTCTTTCGATCGTATCTTCTTCTTATGGTGCCCTATCCAATTAGTGGATGTTGGCGACAATTCTGGCACACTCCTCTCGATCTTGTGTGGCTCTAAAAAAGTGCATGGGCATCGAGGTTTGTCCAATCCCTTATATTTTTAAGCCATGAGTATTTCTTTCTTCTGATGCCTCGTTTTCCTTCTATCTTCCCTTCCATAATAAGCTTTAAGAACTGGTACTTGGAATTTCGAAATATATGACCCAGATAAGCAGTTTTTCTTTCTTCTGTCCATTCGATTTAATACTTCGACAATTGTTGTGTGATCTGTCCAGGGAATTTTAAGTAGTCTTCTAAAAACCCACATAAAGGCCTCAAATCGGTTCATCACATTGGCCTTTATGGTCCAGGTTTCTACACCATATAGCAGTATGGAGTAAATGTAACATTTTACAAAGCGATATCGAAGCGTTAAGTTGAGGCTGCTGTTGCTTAGCAAGGTTCTCATATTAGTAAATGCTGTTCTGGCTTGCTCAAACCTGCTACACATCTCTATGTCTGGATCTAGATCTTCAGTTATCCAACTACCAAGATATCTGAACTTGGGCACCTTTTGGATGTTCTTGTTGTTTACTCTTATATTTAATTGCATATTTCATGTTCTACTAACCACCATTACCTTCGTCTTGTCTATATTAATCTTCAAGCCCAGTCGTTCTCCTTCAGTGTTTATTTTATCTATTAGTCGTTGTAGCGCTTCTTGGCTATCAGCTATTATGACTGTATCATCAGCATAGCGAAGATTACTACTAGTCTGTCCGTTGATTTTGATTCTAACTTCAGTATCACTTAAGGCTTTATCGAAAATCGTTTCAGAGTAAAGATTAAAAAGGAGGGGTGACAGAACACAACCCTGTCGTACACCTTTTTTGATTGAGAAATACGATGTAGATTCCCGTCCTACTCTCACAGATGCCACTTGATTCATATAAAGGTTCTTTATGATTTTAAGGTTATTCTCATCTATTGAACGCTCCTGGAGCAATCTTACTAATTCTGAATGATTAACACAATCGAACGCTTTCTGGTAATCTATAAAGCATACAAAGACATCTTTTTGCTGATCTCCACATTTCTGAAGTAGGACAGCTAAGCTATAAAGAGCTTCTATTGTGCCAAATCCTTGTCTGAAACCTGTGTGAGGCTAATGTCTCTTTCACATCTGTTGTGTATTCTTGTGTGAATTATCTTTAAGAAGAGTTTTAGGACCTGGCTCAATAAGCTGATCATTCGGAATTGGTCGCAACTATTAGCGTTTGGCTTTTTTGGGATTGGTATAAAGGTTGATTGAAGCCAGTCCTGAGGTATTTGACCGGACCCAAAAATGTCATTAAAAATATCTACCAAGGCGTCTAAATTGTCTTCACTCAACATTGTTCGAACCTCTATGTACGTGTCGTCTGGACCTGGTGCCTTCCCCATTTGCTCTGTTTGATTGGCCTTACAAGTTCTGACTTCAATATTTTGGGGGAGGGTTCACTTTTATATTCACTTTCAGAGTTTCTTCTAGTGTTGTCTGAATATAATTGCCGTGTGTAGTTTCTCCAATGTTGAAGTAGATCTTTGGAATCAGTAATTAATTTATTGTTCTTTACAATACTGTTAAAACTTCAAAGTTTTGTATGACCTGTCACTTCTTTAATGAGTTTATGTATGTTAAAGTGGTCATGTTTGGTTCGGTCTTTGTTTCCTTTATAATAATTTATTTTCTTAATCAATCCCAAAAGATGAGTAACAGACGAAATAGAAGTTTTTTATGGAATCATTTCGAGAAAAACGATAAAAATTAAAAATCTGCAAAATGTAATTACTGTTCATGTGATATTAGTATTGCAAGTGGTTCACTGGGCAATTTATCAAGACATTTAAGAATGAAACACCCTGCTATCAATCTCAAATATCTCAATGTTGAAAGATACATAGAAAAAGGACCCAAAAAATCAGAAAATACATTTCAAGAACCTTAACCTCCAACTTCAAAATCAGTATCGCTAATAGGACAAGCAGGGAAAGATGATAAGAAAGCACTTATAATTCTTAAGAAAAAGCCTGCTCCTAGTCCCCTTGTTTCTATCAGGGACTATGTAATTGTACTTGACTGTAACTTATCTATGTGTTCTTGCTTCAATGTCCCAATTTAAAGTCCATATTGCAGTATCGAAAACACATAGCATCTCAGTGCTCTTACCCTCAGTTCTAATCTAAGGTCTTTATTGCAGAGAATTGTTTCCATTTTTACTATTTCTATCCTGGCTCTTATTTTGTTTGTTTGATCATTGTTGTCTGAAATCAAAGTTCCTAGGTATTTGTATTTATCAACCCATCCCATTCACAAAATAATAAATATATGATCTCATTTATTCATTATTTTTTGTTCTTTAGAAGTTGAGTCACAATTATACAAGTCGTTCTCTGTGAACTAGTTATATGAAAATTAATGAACTAGTTCAATTAGTTCAGTTGAAAGAATCGTTCATTTGAACTATTTCGATGGTGAACTACACATCCCTAGTATTTACAATAGAAAGCTTTTAATTACAATCATTAATGCATATCCACTGCCACAATGAAAGAAGTTTGTAACACAGTTAGTTATTTGAGCTATTAATAGCTGTGGTAGGAATTTTTGTTTTGTATGGTTCCAACAATGAATCTGTCAAAATATTCCCAAACTATAACAATAATTTATAATTAAAATCTAAAATATTTTATTTTTGAAGTTATACTTCTATACGCACGGTCGGCGTTGGAAATTTGCATGAGAGTGAATCTGTGAAAACATTACATATGTAAGATAATGAGTAAGAAAGAGACAGAAGATATATTTTCTCTCTCTTCCTCTCTCGAGAATAAAAATGTTCCTTTTGTATTATATATTTCATAATATACTATATTACATACATACATACATATATATATATATATATATATATATATATATATATATATATATATATATATATATATATATATATATGTATATATATATATATATATATTCAACCGATTATACAGACCCGAAACGCATAGGTTATACCGACGTAACCAGTCCAAAATTGACGTTACCAGACCCGCAAAAAGGTCTGGCAACGTTTTCTTCGTTATTTACATATCATATGCATCCCCGTACATGCCACTAAATTTTTAGAGAATTTTATTTGGGACTGGTATAACGGTTACACACCACATTATACACAGTTTTAGTTCAAATGATAATTGTGAAGAGGGAGCGCAGTTCATTTCTGTATATCGTATATAATTTAAATTGCTTCTTACAACCGCTAAGACTTTCTCAGACCCAAAAAATGGCAACGCTGTATGTTAGTAGTTACTGTTATTTAATATTTTTAAAGGTATCAAATATCAAATCATTACTCATCCGTACATACTACAGACTACCGACACGTTTTTAGATCCTACGTTGTTAAAACGATTATTATAGGCACATTCGAAACGATTAGATAAAGTAATTATATAAGACAAAAAAAACGCATCAACCTCTCAGGGTTATTAGCGTTACAATAGGTTTATACAATTAATAGTTTTACATGTAGGTTTCAGTAGTAATATAAATAATTAAATTTCGTTTAGTAAATTGATGTCCTTTAGGGAATTAAACAGTTTTTGGAGGTCACTGTTCCCATTGAAGGCACTTTTAAATGAGGTCGGGATGCAATGTTTCTTTCGTTCACTTTTATATTTATCGTGTTTTATAGATAAGTCAGAGTTGCAAATTTCACAAATTGGCTTGTTTCTTCTCTTCAGCAAGCATTCGTGTGTGATTTTCGTATCTCCGATACACAAACGTGTCACTATCACTTGTTCTCTTCACTTCCTTGATTTTGATTTCCATGGTTGTCCACTTTAGTTTATTCCTAGTAATTTACTTGGGGTACTTTTCATTTGTCTTGCCAAGTTCTTGTAATCTTGTTTGAAATGAGTTTTTATCTGTGTGTATCGTAATATTAAATATTCTTGATTTTGGATTACTTGTAGCATTTTTAACTGGCCCGTCAACATTTTAGTTTCCTTTTTTCTTTTTTTTTCCTTTATGTGACGGGACCAACAAAAATTTCAACTCTGTGTTTTCGTCTAGGATTCTTTTAAGTTCTATTTTAATAAGAACTAGAAAGGGATAGTTGCAACAAAGCTATTGTATGGCATTAAGCGAACTAAGAGAGTCACTAATTATTATCCTTTTTTGCTTATTTTCCTAATGTATGTGAATAATAGCTTGTAAGATGGCAAATAATTCAGCAAAGTGGTGATTTAATTACTATTAAACTGGTTTTACTTTTACTATTAAACGTTACTATTAAACAGTTTAATAGTAATTAATTTACAATGCCACAAGAAAATAGCTTCAGAACAATATTAAAAAGTGGTGATGTCTGGTAATTTAAAAGAGGCTGAGAATTGTTTTGAGTACACAGCAGTTCCTATTCCTTCGTCGTTTTCTAAAGTGTAGGTATAAATTTCATTCACATCACTATTTGCATTTATTATACGATGGAATTCTTGTTGTATGATAGTTGTTAAGGTTTCTGCTTTGTTGAATTGTGCTAGGATAAGATCGGATTTAGGTAGAGTTATTGTCCAAGGTGACGGGATGGGAGTGAAGGATAGGTAAAAGTTGTTTGGGAATTGAAAATTGTTGTTGACTAAATGTTTTTATACTGTGATAAAAGGGAGGATCTGTTCGAGAAGTTGAATCAAATTTAGTTGAGAAGCGGTCAGCAAATACATCGTAAATTACAAGTTTCTTTTGGTTTGCCGAAACTGCAGCGGCATAACATAGACTTAGGTATTGCCTTCTGTGGGAGATAGGGAGTTCTCCAGATTCACAACAAAGGCTTTAAATCGGGCTAGAATTGTAGGCCCCAAGAGAAATTCAAATAGCTATATTGTGAATAGTATCTAAAGTTTTAAGAAGTGTTTTTTTGGCCAAGTTGTATACAGTAGACCCGTAATCTAATTTTGAGTGAATTATAGCTCTGTATATGTAAAGTAAGCATGAGTAGTCGACTCCTCAGTTCTTAAAAGCAAGTGATCGTAGTAAATTTACCCTAGGTTGGCAGGATTTCTTCAGGTATTGTATAATTGATTTCTACGTTAGTTTACGATCAAAAATCAATAATGAGAATTTAATTGAGTTTTCAAAGAAATTTTCTCTTGTAGTTTAATCTCTGTTGTTCTCAGATGCATACATGGCTATTATATTCAGAGGTTTGTCTTCTAGTCTAATTTTTACTACTACTATTCGTTCGAAGACTTATTTACGTTCATGTACATGGTGTAAAAACTTTCTATGTATTAACAGGGCGACTCCTTCTTTGGCTGTCGTTTCTCTCACTACACCACTATAAATCATGAGAAACCCATCCAGCATGATTTAATCCTTTGGTTTTTTCTTGGTTTCTTGTAGTGCACACATATCTATATTTTTTTCTATAAGCACTTTCGTAATTTCTTGTTCTCGAGTGTTTAAGAGATTTTACTTTCAAATTACCGATTCGAAGTATATATTTTTTTTCGAAGTTTTTCATAAATTCGTTGTCCTTTTTCTCGCGTTGGTCGTCGTCGTTAAATCATTCCTGTTCCGAGGCATAATCCTGTTTCTATGAGCTGTATGGGTTTAATATCTATCAGTATAGTGCTAACCTGGCTGTAAACCCCCTCCTCCTTTATCCGAGCTTGGGACCGGTAACAATTCTGTTACTTTAAATGGGTGTTGCTGTAATTATTTAGTAGGCATATAAAATTATGATTCTTTTAGAAGTTCTCTATCACTTTTTAGAAGTTCTCTATATTGTATTGTGGTCATTAAAGTTGCCAACGAGAATGATTTTACATCAACAGCTTTAATATTTGTGATTGAAGGCAGACGAAGAACAATTAAATTATTTAAAATAAAAATTAAGGCAGCGTCGCCACAGGCTCTTGTAAATGTCCTTCCGGGCTATTGTTCTTTTGGAGGCTACATTTGGTAGATTTCAACAGTTTTGCGGTATGGATTATGGAAATATTTGAGGTTTTTTTCTAAAGACACAATACATTTGATAAAAATATCCGAAATTAACCGCTATATTCTCTTAATAATAAAAAAGGGGAAAAGATAGGAAAATACTTAATAGAAGTAATTTTGCGACTGTTGGGAGACGACGGAACCTTTATCCATCACTTGGGTACTCTAATGTTTGTTATGTTACGATAGATTTAGTATGTCTCAAATTTTTTAGATTTTGGGTTATCTTTGATTTTGGTTTGTAATCAGGAAAATATGTTTTTTATTGATCGCTTTATAGGTAAGGGTAACATAAATCTAAAACATGTTAAAAAGGAAGCCTTTAACGTAAAAGTCGATTTTATAGCTTCTTCCTCGGGGTTGTCTTTGTTGAACTTATTCTCGTTATAAAAAGCAATGGCCTTTTTTGTTACAATAAGCTTTAGGTACTAACAAATCTCCCACAAAATTTTACTTACACAAAAAACCACAAAAACATTTAAAAAAAAACACAAAATCCAAAAAAAAATTAAAAAACAAAAAAATTCACAAAAAAATTATAAAAACAAAAAAGGCCACGGGAGAGGCCACCCCGATCTTCGAGACTGCAACTTGGACGCTGACCAAGATGCAAGCCCGAGGATCTTCGCTTTTACACTACTCTGTTAACATTACGTTAAGAGATCAGATGATAACGGGAAAAAGTCGCTTAACACACGTGTAAGACACCCCGTGTAATTATTAGGCTACTTTTATGGGCACCTTCATTACCCAGAGTGCGCATAAATATAGTAAGTTCGCAGTAAGCTTGAAAAAGCCGTCAGCCCTTATGAGAAATCACCATCAGTGCTCATAAGGGAGGAAGGGGGTTTGACAGCAAAAGCGAAAGCGTTACAATAAAACTTTCACCCAATCTTAATAATCTTCTTTGATAACTATCGTTCCTTCCTCAGTTAGAGTTAATTTGGAAAACGATTCTGTGTTTAATTTTATAATTTTTTTAATGTATTTAAATAGTTCTCTGGTGTCGGTGGTGATATAAGTTCAGGCTTATTTAAAATGCTTATTTAATTTGCTTTAATTTTTATATGATAGGTATCCATTTATGATACTATTTTACTGCTGTTTTTCCATTGGAGCAAAATCTTTCAAATATATTTATTTGAATCATTAAATATCTATTAGTATTTTATAATTTTGCGTATGGAATACAAATTACTTAAATAAAATGTAGTAAAATTATTATCCTAAATGTAAACTATCATGACATTGCAGGTGTGTAATAATAACTAGGAGTTTTTTTAAATTTATTTATTTTTAAATTGTCGACATTCACTTAAGACAAAACAAGATTTAAATATTTAATAAAACCAACATTTTATATAAAACAAAATGTAGTGAAATTCTAAAATATTAGTTTTATACAAATTGCATCACAATGAACAATAAAAGTTAAAAAATTATTTTAAACGATAGGTGTTATAAACTAAAGTTTTAATTCTGATCCAGTCCTTTTCTTCAAATAAATTTAAATTTAAATTTATGAAAGCCATACATTCCTGTTTTTTTGGCGCCTTTTTGTTTATTACATGTGTAGCAAAAAAAGTTAACACAAGTTTTTTGTTTTTTTCTGTCCATTTTTCGCGAGATATTTTTTTATGCAAAGGCTCATTCTCAGTAATAAGGTCAGTATTCTCCCTTTGTCGTTTGTAACATTTTTGTAATTTTTTTTTATTTCATAAATTTTACCCGTTTGATTAGATTTATCTACATTTATCACTTCTGCTTCGACCTCGTTTTCAGTATTTTGTTTATTTTTATTGTTTAATTCGTTTTCTTTATTTTCTTCCAAAAGTAAAATATCTTTTGTAATTTCTATTTCTGTTAAATTCTTTCCCTTAAGCTCGCTTCCTTTTCCAGCATTCAGAAGTAAAAGAACTTTTGCCACTTTAGCTGTTTGATATACGTCTTCTGTTAACCTAAAATATAACATTAGTTAATTAATTTTGCTTATTTTTTTGATTGGGTAGAACGTTGTAAACGTCAAATGAGAGCGCCTCGTAAAAGCTTTCATTTGCAGTTGGTTTAAACAAACTATGGAGTTAATAAATTCATTATAGTAAAACATTTTTAAAATTTGAAATAGATATGTTTCAGGAATAAATTATTATTCGGAAATTTAAATGCACAACAGCGACATTTTTTTTTAATTTCAAACGTTAGATTCATAATTTAAATATTTTTATACTAATTTTACTATTTTTAAAATTGAAAAATATTTGATGCAAGTTTTTAAATTTAAAAGGTTTATGGAACGGTAGATTTATTCATAAAATTGTTAATTTCAATTATTCGTAAAATATGGTTGTTCCCAACTTATTTTTTTACAGTTCAAATTGTGTAGTATTATAACTTACCTATAAAATTCTAAATGGGTTTTTTGGGTGTGGCCCATAAATCGAGCAATTTGATCCATTTCATCATTTTCAAAACTGGTTAACTGTAAAATGGTTGCTATTTGTTTTCGGAACCTGGTACTTGTTAACAGTTCTGGATTTTTTGCACCACATTTCTGTGAAAATTTTCTTAAAAGAGGTGCAGCACTTATCCATCTATCGTTTGAGCCAGGATAAGCAAAAACATATTTATTCGTTTTTGGAATGATTTCTGTTGTCCTCCGTATTTTAAGCAGAAGATCAATAAAAATTTGCATCTGTTTTGTTAACAATATTGGGACCGGTTTACTTCCTTTTCCAGACACAACCACTCTTTTAAAATAGGAGCACATTGTCTTTTCAAACTCTGAAAGAGCTTTTTGGCTTTCTTCTTGAATTGCAGATGAGACGTTTCTTTCGTAACTTTCAATACTTAAATACTGAACTTCTCCCACCCTTTTCCTATTAAACACCAGTACTATACATAAAGTACATTCCGCTAATAACTTGAAGTTTTGTATACTATTAGAATTTTCCACAAGGTTCTGGTATGCCTTATTTGCAATTGCCATTACGTAATTTTTAAATATAATTATGTCTTCTGTTACGGGTAGTAACTTTGGTTTTTCCCACTTTGCTTGGTTCAATACCTTATTGGCTAAACTAGATATATCATTACACCAGTGAGTTGCAATCATTTCACGAAGTTCTAATATTTCTTTTTGCTTTTCTGTCCGTAATGCAGTATCTTCTATTAAAAACAAAGGCTCTTTAACTACTATAGCTTTTCTGGCAACATCACATAAATATTTTAGACTTGTTCCTAAGTGAAGAGCCAGAGAAGATGATTTAAAAGTTTTGTTAAGTGGGTTATAACCAGATATAAGTTTAGCTGCGGCAACAATGTGATTGTACATTTCCGGTTTCAATGCCTCTATTAGCGTAGATATTGTGCCTGATTTTTGCAAGGCAAGTTTAAATCTTCTCATTTCGCGCATCTTAGAAGAAACCACTACATTCATTTGCTTTCTCTTATGTTTATTTAATAAGGATTCTCCATAAAAACATATTAACGGATCCTGCTTAGCTGTAAAACTAATATCATCCGGTCTCATTATATTTAAAACTTCCTGTTTTAGCCGACTTTTTTCCAAAAAGTTTCCTAATAAACCAGTACATATCAAGAAAGTTTGAGCATCACTTAAATGTTGAATTTTTGAATTTGTCTCAACACATTCATTTTTAGATTTGCATTGTTTCTTATGTCTCCAGAGATAACTTTTTTTGTAATAACCTAAGCAATAAACACATGGAACGTAATTTTTACGATCAAAGTTATTTTCTTTATTTCTGTTCAATTTTTTTTCTGGATTCCTCACTGGCTTAAAGTTTTTGTCTATTTCTTGGTTTATTATAAAATTTCCTCTTTTTCTTAAAGACAAAATTGATAGCCTTCTATCCATACTTTGCGCTGGTAATTTGGAAATAGCTTTAACAGCTTCCTCTTCCAAATGTTTTCTCAAGAGGTGGCGCGCAAAATGACCTACTTCTTCATAACAAAATGGACAAAATGCTTTTCCGTTATTGCAATATTTTTTATTAAAATTATTTTGTAAAGGCAAACAGGCAGTTTCAGTTATACTTAATTCTTTCTAAAATAAAAGAATAAATAACAATATTAGATAATAATAGGTAGTAACAAATAAATTTTTGTCATTGAAATTCAGCCATATAAGTCAACCATGAATTCGTTCAAATTAAATTCAAAAATAATTCCAAAATAGAGGAGACCGTGGATACTTTATCAGACAGGATAGACAAGGTAAATGTTATGAAATTTTTTCAAAACCTAACCAAATTTTTAGCAAAATATCCTGACATAGGACCCGAATCAATATACTGATGAAACGGGTTTGACTAATGTCTATAAACCTAAAAAAAAGTATTTCTGCCAAATGTGAGAAGAAAATAGAAACAGTTACTTGCGGAGAACTAGAAGAAACTGTCACATTATGCAGTGGCATTAACGCGATTGTTAACCATATTTCACCGTTCATGATTTTCCCCCTCAAAAACTGCTAAGCTAGAATGATCAACAATAGCCAACCAGGAACTATTGGTGTTACCCATGAAAGTGGATGGATGACCGCAACAAACTTTGTAAAATATTTACATTTCGAAGAATATGCAACGTCATCATAGGAAAGTAAATGCCTTCTAATCATGGATAATCATGATAGTCATAATGAGTTTAGATGCAATCAATTTCGCCAAAAATAATGTAATTATATTATGGACCTTACCACCCCACACGTCAAACATATTGCAGCTTTTGAACTGTACTCGTACAGTATACAGATCGTTAAAAAGTTACTACAACTCAGCTTATGATAATTGGATCCCATATTATCCCGGTCGAACCCCGACCATCTATGAAATCGCGGAGTGTCCCGGTAGCGCTTTTCCATTAGCATTCTCAAGAAGGAACATTTTAAGTGGATTTCGAGTAACGGTAATCTGGTCTGTGAATACATACTAATATATTTATTGAAAAAGATTATATTCGTCATCCTATGTGACAGATAGAGAGAATCCTGATAATGTGAGGCATTGTTCAAGACGTGATAAACAACATGTGGTTACTCAGGAGGCTAAAAATTCAGCCAATAGAGAATGGATAATTTTATTTAACAACGGGACAAATAGAGTTGATCTTCATGGTGCAGGGTCTTCGCGTCAGGAATAGGATCAGAGCGATCTAGAAAATGTAAAACTTTCTTCAATCTTAGACGAACTGAAAAACACCACGAAAAGTTTAAAGTTCCTAATTAAAATTAACGTTACTTAAGTATGTTAGCTATTTCATTAATAAATAATTTTATGAAGACAGACTAAAACTTTGCAAGTCTACTATTAGCTTGGGATAAAGTCTCCGGGAATATGGGAGATTTGATCCCATTTTTCTTTTCTGATTTTTTTCCAAAATCTTTTTGTTAAACGATCAATTAAAAATACTTCTTGATAAAATAATACACTAAATACTAATTTATATACAAAATATTTTATCCTTTAATTCCATGAACTACGTTAAAAGATATAAGCCTACAAAAAAGAGCGATCAAGTGTCCACAGTCTCCCCTACTGAGACATTTTATTATAAATTTATGTAGTTAGAAAGGTTTTGAAAAATATACGCTTAAAAACTATTAAGTACCTAGGTAATTTAAATTTATGCCTTTCAGCATGTTTTAATTTATTTATAACACTTTTATATTTATTGTTGTTACCAGATTGTGTATGTAAAAAAAATTAAATTAATAACTTGGATCCACTAATTATAAAACTCTTTACAATTAATGGTGTAAATTAATAGCAGTTAAAAACACTAAAAAAAATTCCCTCTATTTATAAATGATCTGTAATAAGTGTAAACAATTTGACATCATTATTTTGAAAAAATGCTTGTTTTTTGGTCTCTCAATTTGTCTTCCAAAGAGAACGAGTAATACATTAAGCATTCTGGTATATTACGTTTTCTGTAAATATATAGCAAAATTTGTTTTTAAAATATGCAGATTTTCTACAGGAAAATGTTGTATATGAAAATGTTTGTTTTTAAATTTAACAGACTTATGTTCAACTTTTGTCTCCTAGGTAGATTAAAATTGGGTTGGAATTTCCAAAGTAAATAACTTACCTTTGTTTCAACTATTGTCTTCAAAAAAATGTCTTCATTTTTCGGAGTACCTACTTTCGACAATTTTTCCTGAGGAGAATAACTGGATGCAAATGAATCAGGATAGTAACTACTTTCTGTAGCATCACTAAAAATGCTACTTGATGTTTCGGTTTTATTATTATTATCTATAAAAGCTGGACTCTTTATATTTGGAGAATAGTCTGTTTTAATTCTAAATTTTGCTTTTAATATCTGAGTATTGTCACCTTGAAAAAGATCAATAGGTATTTCGCTTGATCTTTCTAAACGTTTTGTAATTGGTATATTTTGTAGAACTTTGATTTTAGGCATATTTAAATTATTATTTTGCAAACTAAAGTTTTGATATTCTCCTAATATTTGTTTTTCAGAGCAAAATTCTTCACTTTCACATAACTGTAAAGGGATTTGTACACTAAGGCTCTGTTCTTGACCTTCTTTAGAATTCGCATTATTGGTTTTTTGACCAGGAGCTCCCAATTGAACATTTTTTAGATAATGATACACTTTGGTTTCCTGATCTTCGATTGGTAATTTATTTAATATCTAGAAAAAAAAGTTTTATTTTTTAAATAAAAACGTTAGTACTTGCACACTAATATGAGTTCATATTTTCATAAATATAAAATTAACGGAACTAATATTTTCATTAAAAATCAGGAATATGCAAATTTTTTTGGAGTTTACTCTCTAAGAATTAATTGTCATTTTGTCCCTTTATGGAAATTTTTTGAAGAGTAAAATTTATAAACGCGTTATGCTTTTCTGCGTGACGTATCTTGGGAAGCGTTCACAGTTGTGAATACATTTCGATTTTAAAATTTTATTTTTCCTTCGTTTACATTTATTATATCTAATTAATTATTAATACTACTTATAATAAATATCCATAGCTATAAGTGTTTTACAGAAACGATGCAAATGAAAACCTAGCTGAAGTGAAGACGCGTTTCGACAGGGTTGAAAATTTGTTTTCGGAAATTAAATATTAATAGTTATAAGTTTTTATTTTTATTTGAATCCATATTATTATTAAATAGATTTTTCATTTGTCAAAGAAATATCAAAAAACATCATCATTAACATAGGTTTCTTAAAACACGTCAATGTCTAAGCTCAATAATGTAGAGTACTAGATTGCAATTTTTTATTTTAGCTTAGTACAATGCATTAAATGTGAAATATTTACTAGCAAATAAAAAAAATTTAAAAAGAAAGTGTTTTTAATAAATATCAGTTAATGAATATAAAATACAAAAATTTCTTTAGTCATTTATTTGTTAGGCGTTCTTAATTTCTTTGCACCTTGTTTTATAAAGCTCTTATTTTCCACTCACATTAATAAATTTTATATTCGTATTGCATTTTAAATATACTAAAAAAAACGTTTCAATTCAAAAAGAAAATTCTTTATTAAAATATTATGAACATTCAAGATGATATTAATAGTGACCAAAATGAATTAAACATATATTATGTATTTTATTTAGATAATGCCAGCAAAACCCTAAAATATGAATAGGACTATATCTTTAACTATTATATAAAATGCCTTTATTTACATTATTTGCATATTAAACATATTTTTAAATATCAATATAATAGTTTTTAGGGATAAATTTCAGATGTTTTTCCCAGTGTGACACGCATAAATAGACAATTTTTCTTTTATTGGTTTTTGAATGGAGCCGGAAAAGTATATTTATAAAAACATAAACAGTTATCACTCCAAGTTTCACTGCTGTGTATTTAATACACAAATCATATGTTCAAGCGATTGAAATTTGAGCTTGTTGGTTAAAATAAACTAAAAATACCTATTGAAATTTAATATTTAAAAAATTTTAACGAACGACTTGACCTTAAACTTGATTTATATTTGAGAAATAAACTGCGAAATAGCGGGAATTTCTGTTTATAGTAACTAAACCTAAAATTGCTGTTCTTTGCGTTCCTTAAATAAATATTGTATAGTTAATATTATTAACTATATTTTTATTAAAAAGTACGTTTACAGAAATAAGCCCTATAAATGTGTTAGTAAAACGATTGTATATACCGTAATTAATCTATATTAATTGCAATTGATGGCAACTTGTATACCCGCCATTTGGAGTAAACAAATCCTTTCAGATGTTTTATATAAATTTTAATATTTTATGAACAACTGTCGGTTAAGAAGTCAAAACGTCAATACAAACATATAATTTTAATTCGAATTATTGTGGCTTAAACCCATAAACATATTTTTTAATGTAAACGTGCTCCAAGTCAAAAGTTTTAGAACTAAGCCTTTATTTATGTATGTTATATTTAAGTGGGTTCTAATAATTTGTTTTTAGTGGTGTCAAAAAATAATATCGCTTACCTCAGTCGTCAAAGAGCTTGTATTATTTTCATCTTCTGAATTATGAAATTCATATACATCTGTAAAACACTAATATTAGTAAATTATATCACTTATATTATAATATCACCTACCCTTTAAATTATTTTGAGCTAGTTGAACTAACATTTTACTACGTTGGCTCATCTTGGAAAACATATAACGAACTTTAACTTCCGCTAATAACTAACAAGTAAACCACAAAACGCACATTACCAATCATTTTAGCGCCAAAAAATTTGGCAACATTGCGGGGACTGGGTCCGTCCAGTGAATGATACTTTTTCATTTATAAGGGTCTGGGAAAACGGTTAAGTTTGTTGGGTCTGGTAAAGATTGTTTACTATCTTAAAATTTTTTTTTTAAATTTTTTTACCCCTCTCAAGTTCCCTTGAATTAATACAATAAAACCACCTAAAAAATACAATATATACTTCTTTTAACATTATATTTCAACTGGGTCTTAGGTGGTCTGTTAAGTATCTTGGGACTGGTAGAGATAGTTGAATCAATATATATATATATATATATATATATATATATATATATATATATATATATATATATGTATATATATATATATATAATATATATATATATATATATATATATATATATATATAATATATATATACATCCTACCATCAACGGGGCGTCCGTACATTGTCTTTTTACCGTCAATAGAGCGTCCGCCTACATCAGGGCGTCCGTATATGGACGCTCTAATTTTTCTTTGCTTAAAGTGCCTAAAATGTCATCCAGAACCACTTTACAAATTTTTACGGGGACGCCTTATGATGGTTTTTTGTAAAAATATATACGATGAATGTATATTATAGTTTGAGACTTTGACGTCGAAAGCGCGCTGGTCAAGCTCTGCGTATACTTTTCAGAGTATATTATCATCAGTTCTATCGCGTTTAGGGCGTCCAAAGTGTTGGCAACGGTGGATTCGATACACATGATCTGTGCCTAATAACTTAATAAGTTTAATTTTATTATCTTGTTGTATTCTCGACACCACACAGAGAGAATATGATTCCTAGGAGGTAGTATTGGAAAAGGATATTGGAAATCGTATAAACTTTTATGTTTTTAATAATTACTAAATGTTTACACTTATTTAAAAGACACCTACCACAAAATGTACATTTTCTTATAGGAAACGTAAATAGGGGGTACTTAAACAAGAAAACAATGTATTTGCAAATAAAAAAAATCAAACAAAAATAGTTTTTTGTACTTTTTATTTATTTCAAAAAAATAATATATTAATTAAAGGATGCCATCATTTATTAAAAAAGTATAGATTAAAATAATTGTCTATTTGTTTACATAATTCACAATTCAAATCAGTATCTCGATAAAAAATCCAGGTAGTCCAATATATTTCGGTACCTTTTAAAAATTTTCACTACTTAAAACCTACTTAAGTTAACAAAATTTTGAAACTTTAAAACATCTCGTTAAAAAGTATTTTTCTTTTACAAACTATGTACAAGTTTAATGTTGCTAAACTGTGGAAATAATACTGGTTATTATCCAAATTATTACTTATAGAAATCTTTTATAGGTTTGCTTTCCTAGTATAATAGACTAGGGAAATGGAGGTTTTTGTGACCATCCAAAGTAACAGATAGCCACCTAGTGTTTCTGGTGTTTTTGGAATCCAATAATAAAACCTAATAGTTCGCAACCAAAATTACGCTGCAAAATGAAAGTTATTAACAATTAAGTGCAAAAAACTTCTATTTTCTACTTTTTGGCTCTATTTCAAAATCAAGATAGTTGATATAAAATTTGGAATAAGCAGTTTGAAGTATATACAAAAACCCTAAAAATGACGGTTTTTAAAATTGAGAATACTTATTTGTTGTTACGAAAATTGCAAGAAACTGTTAAATTTGATAAATTATTAAATAATAGACAATTTTTAAAAAAAATAACCTACGACTTGGTTACTTTGTAAAAAAGATAGAGTTTTTAGTATTCAATAATTGCTTAAAATTTTAAGTCAATCGGTCTAATAGTTTTTGCAAAATTGTAATTGTTATATAAGTGAATCTAAGTATATATAAGTGAATAAAATATATTATTAGACATAAACAAAAATAAAATTTAGCATCGCAATAAAACTTTTGGAGCCAAAAAATTTAAGAGTTCATAAATTGTACTCAAATCTTAGCATGATATAGAAAATGTATCTCTGGAACTTTTTAATGGATTTTGATAATTCTACTTTTAAATTGTAATAACTCATAGCGTACAATACGAATATGCAACTTTTTAATTAGTAATTAGTTAAATAAACTATCTGATTTGTTTAAACATTTTATGAGAAAATTTTTTTTTGTAAAATATTAAATTGTTAGGGGTTAAAATTACTAATAAATGTATAACTTCATAAAATATATTAAAGTGAACAAATTATTAATAAACATAGTTTATATTTATTCAAGAATTTCTTAAAAAACACATTTTTTAAAACCCAAATTTTGGGTAGTAATTATATTTTACACTATATGTGTTCATATTTTTCGACCATTTAATTCAAATAACATCTTACTTTATTAAAATCGCGAACAATATTATAGTGATTCAAAAATGGTTTTGTAGGTAAATGTAGGATTCACTTTCTAAAAGATCGTCGTTTGTTTTTAGCTCATTCCAGTTATTAAAGTTTTCATTTGTAAATCAGCATTCCAAAAAAGAATTTTTAAGCAATGGAAATAACAAAAGACAGATTAAATTATTAAAATCGGCTTTACAAAATGCAGGTTTTTATTTAAAATGGTCGACGAAGATACTGATTGTCCAATAATTACTACAGCTCTTTAAAATGCTATTTAAAATTTTGCTGTGGATGTATACAACATAGGTCAAGATGTAGATTTAATAGTAATTTTTACACAGTACATTGGTTCAATAAAAAAATATAGACCGAAAGCTGAGATGGCAAAACATTTATTTCATGAAAGAAACCTTAAATAACCAGGGAAAACACGATAGGGCAATATTTGATAGCGACAGTTTAAAATATCAAAATTTAAAACATATTATTGGATTTTGTTACATTTTTAAATAATACATGAAAAATTTAATTTCAAGGCTCTACCTGTTTCGAAAATAGGGAACTCCGTAGAGCCGTTTTACAAAAAAAAAACTCTATGTTTTGTACCAATTTATGTGTAAAATGTACAAATGGAAACTGTAATAATTGGAATGAGCTAAAATAAAACGACGATCATTTAGAAAGTAAATCCTACATTTACCTACAAGACAATTTTGAATCACTACAATAATGCGTTTTTATTATGTGAGATGTTCTTTGAATTAAATAATGGAAAATAGTGTGAAATATAATTACTTCACAAAATTTGAGAATTAAAAAATAGGTTTTTTTAAAGAATTCTTGAATAAATATTTACATTGATAATTTGTTTATTTTAATGTTTTTTTTATGAATTTATACATTTATTAGTAATTTTAACCCACAAAAATTTAATATTTTACAATTTTTTTTATAAGATGTTTAAACAAATTAGATAATTTATCTAAATAATTACTAATCAACAAGTTACATATTCGTATTGCACGCAATGATTTAATACAATTTAAAAAAAGAATCATTAATTAATTGTTGTATTCTCGACACCACACAGAGAGAATATGTTTCCTAGGAGGTAGTATTGGTATATACCTCCTATAGTCTTATACGCCGTTTTTGGAAAATGTTTATTGACATTTACCACTTCGGTTTTGTCATTTGCAACGGATTTTTATAGTTTTGTCCTGCAATCGATTAAATTGAAAACTTAGCTAGATGATGTATTAAATTATAGAGAAGTAACAGCGCTGAAAATAGCAACATATTAAATATATGTAACTCTAAGTTAAGTCTTTACCTAATTTAATATATTCATACCTTAGAGTTCATATTATTCTATAGGATGTTATTTTTATTAAATTTTCCATTACATTTAAGAATTTAGGTCGAAGGTTTGCTTTCAATGCTTTGTAGGAAGTGCCTAACACGAAAGTATGAGAATTTCGGAAACATACACTAGCCTTCATTTATTAATAAATATATTTTAGTAACGCTTATTTTAATGCGCAATAAAAATAATATCAGGCAAATACGAATGTGGCCAAAACGATAGATAGTATATTTAAAAATATGTAAATATACATATTATGGTTTAAAACTTTTTAAAAATTTTTACAACACTACACTACACTCAGATGTAGTCAGTGGCGCTCCATATTGCATAGGCTCCCTAGCTAAAACTAATGATTTAAGATAAAATTTAAACCATTTAAATAACGACTTTTTTTTCCTTAACATAAAGGAACCGATTAGAAATTTCAAAATCTAGTCGCATTTGACATATGAAATAAATGTACTCAATCTAATAAATATTCGATTTTTGGTAATATTTGTCTATGATCGCTATAAATTTGAAATATTAAGGAAAACTTATTTGGTAATTTTTTATGGCATGATTGGCGGTTGAACCTTCAACGGTAATATATTTATAATACAGATTTCATAACTTAACGGCTTGAGTAACAATTAATTAACATATCTGATATGCCATCTTGTGTGCCGGCCAATTAGGGTTAACAAATGTTTTTAGCTTTTTTTAGAAAATTCTAATATTTTAAAAAGGCTTTTCGGTTTGGAATTCGAAACGTCATTGTAAAAAAATGTAATTTTAATTATAATTAATCTGGCTTATTCCCATAAATATATTTTCTGTTACTTTTGAGTATTTCAGTTTTTCTTTTTTCAATACTATTTACAAATTCAGCCAGAAAAAAAATAAATTATGTATTAATATTTATTTAGTTATCGCACCTAACGCATAATATATCTTAAATAATCATTTTTTAAAATACGTACTTCTGCCGGAGCTAAAATATACGAACATATAATAGATAATGGCAACATCGCAGGACGCTCTATCGTCTATTAAATGATCGCAAAGTGTATATAGGGACGCTTTATTGGCGGTTAGATGGATGATTTTTATATACACTAGGACGCCTTATTGGCGGGAAATGTGATGGACGCTCCATTGATGATCAAATGTACAATTATCAGTTTTTTCTTGCAAAACATTTTTAAAACATATTACTCATATAGAGTATATTACTTGTATAGGAGAAAAAAAGCTGTTCTTACTGTTTTTTAAAAATCGGACGCTCTATACATGGAGAGTGTAAAGACGCTCTAATGATAGCGGGATGTATATATATATATATATATATATATATATATATATATATATATATATATATATATATATATATATATAATATATATATATATATATATATATATATATATATATATATATATATAGTCAAAATTATTTTCATTATACATGAAAAATTTTAGTTTTATGTGACGACAGCTGATTTAGGTTTGATTTATATATTTAATATAATATGTATTAATATTATTATTTATGTGATATGTTTTGTATTATTTATTAAACGTTTATAATTATTTTAGGCTTTTGTATTTCAAAATAATCACTGTTTAACAGAGAACTGTCAATTTTGAAATGCGTTAGTGTAATGTCTAATTGGCTAATCTTTTTTGTGTTTGGTTCATACGCTGATGGTTGTGAGTTCGAATCCCAATATGAATTTTTCTTTTTTGTTTTTAAAATATTTAAAACCCCCACGTTAATCTTATTAAACACATGTAATATATGCAAAAATGCTAAATTTAATTTTAAAATAAAATGAAAATTTACAACATAATCCGAGTTGTTGGTTTTTTATTTCTATCTTTGTAAGGTAAGTTATTGCATTTATATTGTATAATTATTTTATTGAAATTTATATTGTATTATTATATTGAATTATGTTGCATTGTATTTATTGTATTGTAATTTTTATATTAATAACAAAATAAACAATGAATTTTACAGTATGTGTAAAAAAATGTTTTTGGATTCAACTCCTTTTATACATATATGAAATTAAAAATATATATTTTCATTAAAATATTGATACAATCCTTACTTTACTATACTCCTATTAGGGGTCAAATGTTTATATACAGCAAATGATAAACCTATATAACTAATTATTTTTCTCTTTCTGCTCTCTCTTCTGTAGAATAGGGAGGGCGAGTTAAGTTTCACAGCACTTAGGCCACAATTGACCCATTGTGCATCCTCCCAGGGAGCTGTCACCCTTAGCTCATTGTCTATCCTGCCATTTCTAGGAAGGTGGACAAGTCACCAGGAGACATCTCACTTATGGGGCAGGTGTAGGCCAGGACTCGCTGAACGCGTACTCTCGTATTAACGATAACTCTGGGCATTCACATAGGACATGCTCTACAGTTTCGTCTTCTCATTCACACTTCCTACATAGAGGTGTGTCTACTAGCCCCAGTGTGTGGAGGTGTTTGCTTAGTTGACAATGACCAGTTAAAAAACCAACTGCCAAAGGTAGATTTTTCCTGGTCATTCCAAAGTACTTCTTTGATGTTGACTCTTCAAGGTTACTTAGTGTTACCCTGCAAGTCTACATTCTTTCCCTTCTTCCCATCTTTTTACGGTTTGCGTATGGGAGTGACATTTGACAATTTCCGCGATTGTTGTAGTTGACCAACTACAACAACTACTCTGCTCTCTCTTACCTATAGCATTACATATGTAATGATTGTGCAAATTGATTCCTATAAAAATTTGTAACGGCGAACGCTTGTATAGAAGTATAACTTCTACCTTTTTTATAAATTTCGATTTTAAGTAAAAATGCTTATTTTACAATTGTTTTGTATCTGGACAAAAATTTATTGATGGAATTAGTAACAAATATAATAAATTTGTCACAGTTTTGACAACAAGTCCACATATTATGACTGATAATTGGAAATAAAATAAGCCTTTATATTCTTTGATAAAACTATTACATCAGTAATTTTTATTCATGTAAAATGTCCAGCATATAGTCAAATATGTTGTGCATAATCACTAACTAAAGCAGAATCCATTGACATAAATTTCAAATTTGTAGAGGTCCTTATTCCACAATCAAATTATGCAAGAATGATGCTAGAAATACTATTGCAGGTTATGTTGTATTTATTATGTTTAATTTAGTATCTCACCTGAATCATCTTGTTTTTCTTTTTTAACATCTTCAACATCTGTTATATCTACTTCTGTGGACAACCCATTCTTCATATATCGTATGTCTGCACTACTAAATCCATTATCATATTCTTCAAGTTCTCTCTTCATTTCAACCTTAACATCTATTATGTTTACCATTACATTTTCACTCATTGAATTGGATGCTATTTCTGACTCCAAATTCTTTAGATGCAGATCATTCACAGAACTGATTGGCTTATTATCTACAATTAATGATGATATAATGATATATGGATATAATTATCAAAGAATATAGACGCTTACTATATTCTTTGTAATTATTATGTGATTAAACAGGAAGAGAGAAAGTGCCCATGAAGTTGGTTGCAAATGACTGACAGATTTGTATTTGGCACTTGGCAGTATTGCCATATCACAAATAAATCACGAAAGAGAATGCGATATAATATTAATTAATGTTATTAAACATTCTTTTTAAGATTTTAAAAGAAGTTTAATTAATTTAAATTTAATATATTATAATTTAAATTAACTTAAATTTTTTAAACTTTTATTCAGATACCATTTCAACCCAAAATTACAAGAAAATATTCATAAAATTGAAATCTGCTAAACATCTGTTGCAATTTGGCAACTACATTTGACATTATTGCCAAGTTTATTTACCAATGTACCAAAGGCCAATTATAATTTTTTTTTTCTAATCTAATAACTAACTGCAACTAATATCAAAAGAAACAAAAATTCATTCGTTCGTGTTTCATATAAATCTAAATTTTTTAAAAAATACCCGATTTCATAAAATAATATAATAAAAATGTACTGTTTCAAAGCACATTTGAGGCATAAAACATACACATAATAAGGACATGGCAATACCGCAAACACAAATTTGACATGCCTGGAAATCATAACATAACCAGAGACAATGACGTATAATATATAGACTCGGTGAACGCTTTAAAAAGTGTCCAAAACATGAATACCTTTGTTAATGTTTATTGTTTTGATACGAAGATGCACGAAGTTCATGATTTCTTACGAAGCATCACGAAGTTGATCTTGTGTTTGAAAACATCATGGACGTATGAAAACATTTTCTCCATTTTGTGTGACAAGCAAATTTTATTTTAAATTGTTGAGAGTTATTTACTTACTATTTTAGTAAAATGCCATACTATTTTATCAATATAATTAATTCTCTTATAGACGGGAGCAAAAAGAAATCATAAATATTTAATTTTAATTAAAAAAATAATTATTGTCATTAAACATATAAATGAACACGCCGCTGTTGTGATAAACATACCTTCAACCTTGAGCCGAGATCTTTCGGACACTCGATTCTATAGCGAGAATAGGGGACTGCGTAGTCTATATATTATACGTCATTGACCAGAGATATGACTAGCGTCTAAACAGCATACCAACAAATCAGGCAGATCGATATCGATTCATTCAAATAAGAGTTTTTGATCACATCGGAAAATATGATAATCGAATCGTATTTCCTACTGTGTTTGTCAAGTGTCAAAGTCAAATACTTGTGTTTGTTTTGTTAATATAAATCCTTACACATATTTTTAAACTCATTTTTTTTAAATATGGAATGCCCAACTTGTTGCAAAACATTTGCAAAAAATTATATTGGCAACATATTAGAAAGTTTCATGGGGAACACCTTGCCCCAAGAGTATACAAAGTTGCTAGTAAATATGCCTTTACTTGTAGGGTATGTAAGAAAAATTTCAATGAAAAATCTAATTTAAATCAGCATATGAAAACTCATGATGATATCAGGGTAAATGTGAAGTCCAAAGAATGGAGAAAACAGTGTGGATTGTGCGATTTCCGTGATTGCAACAAAAATCTTAACTATAAGTTTAAAAACATTATGAGTTACTAATAGATTATAACAGACAACTGAATACCTGTTGGGAAAAATTCCACTGCTTTTTAGGCAATGCATTTTTACCTAAAACACATAGGTAATCTATGTGTTGCAACTAATTTAAATAATTTTAATTCTTCCATTTATTTAAGTCACAATTACCATTTTCTAATAATTTAGGTTATGGTTATGTTATTGTTCTCCCGATGACATACATAACCATCACTCCGAGGCTACTAAATTCAATTCGATTGTATCGATCTGAATTTGATATCGATACCGAATCGCCTGATTTGTTGGTATACCCGGTTCGCTATTCCCAGTCCGAACTGTATAGTGATTTTAGTAATTATTTTTTTTTCGAAGTTAGTAACTTTTTGACAGACTCAAAGTGGCTGGAAAATACTATACAACCAAGCATACGTGCTCTTAGTCAATATTAATGTAAACAAAAGTAAATAAAATAGAACTTTGCCGACAATCAATATTTATTTATTTACACCGTATAATGTATTGATAACAAATAATAAAATTATTTATTGTACAAAATAAAAAAGTGGGAATAAATTCTACAAAATTAAGAAGTCAAAGTGAGGTTAAATAAGAATAAGACACAGCAAGTTCCTTATGTATTTACAACATTTACATAATTCGATAAATACATTTTAATGATCAACTTACCTCAACAGGGTTTTCATTCGGTAAAAAAAAATGGTAGACATTTTGAATAAACCTTTGTGCAGTTTTATTACCTTGTAATCTAGGAACAGCATCCTTACTAATCTAAAAATATTAACTTTAAAAAAACTTTTTAAAAAAACATTTTAAATAAATTTATAATAAATATTTTTTTTTTAAATATTTATTAAGAAAAACTTACCAACGCATTAGCTGATGCAACAAATGGAAAACTTTGACTATCCATAATAATAAAATTTAAAATATAACTAATTAACTGAATAGAACTAACAAAAGAATTAAACAAAGATAATAAAACAATATTAAATTAAATAAACAACGCGAATAATACAAATATTTACTACAATATTTTAAATTGTAACAATTCAAATATTATATTTTAAATATACAGGGAAAATTTGATGGAATTACTATACACTTCCAGTATTTAGAATAATTCTTCTTTTTTTCAAAGAGAGAGGTCTGCAATAGTAGTATACTTGAGCTATTTATACTGAGAAGTAGGAATTGTTGTGTTGTAGGTTTCCTACAATGAGTCTGTCAAAATATGCCCTAGCTAAGCGAATAGACAATATGTTGTTTAGACGCTAGTATGTCACCGCAGGGGACGTGATAAAAAATGGTCTAACGCCAATCATCTGCCTCTGGGTGCTCTGTAGAGGGCTTCGAGAACGTCTACGAAAGCACCTCTACCCAAGTCTATTTTCTGGGTACAGACTTGTAGAAATTTCAGCTGATGTACCCGTCTTGAAAAAGACGGGTTATTTCTTACACGACAAAATAATATTTTAGCCGAAATAAACCATCAGGTTCTCTTCTCTGGATGACTTGCCTTGACAAAGGCAAGATATTTCTTACATGAACAAAAAAAAGGTGGTCGAAATAAAAACACCAAATATTGTTGAATCATTACTCAGCCACAGAGTAGGGAAAGCTAAAAGGAAGCAGAGCCCCGAGAGCAGTAAGCTCTCGGAGAGCCCGTGAAGGACTGACTTGATTGACCTGAAAATCGCCTAATTTTATACTTTCTGAAGTAGCGATTAGGGATTTCCAGGTCAGGGAGGGGCCAACGGGAAAAATAAGGGGCGGGGCGATGCGTCTCGAACGTGAACTAGTCGCGTCCGAGAACATCCTCCCTCCTCTGGAGACTCTGTGGCCGGGAAAAAATTTATTGAATACCAAAATTGTGTATACAATAATAAGGAAAATACATAAAAATGCATGAAATATATGAAAGAAAAATACATGAAAATGTAAATAACGTAAAAAATTGTCTTTGGAAAAACTCACAACACAGCGCTAATAGGGAGGTCGGTGGTGTTGACGGCATCTCCGGCTCCTACAGGTCCATTCTCGATCGGTGTACCAACTTCTTCGACGGGTTCGGCTTCTTCTCGGTCGTCCGGATCCCATCTGCCATATCCGACGGGGTTTCGTAGGGTACCAGTGTGCCGAAGCCTACGTGGTCGTCCAACCACTTTCGGTAGGGGGGCGATGACTGGGTCTACTCCGGGACTTTCATCGGCATCTGGGGCTTCTAACTTCGAAGAAGACTGGCTCGTCAAAGGCGCCTGCACGTCGAAGGCATCCGGTCTGCAGAAGGCCTCAATGTCGGAGTGTTAGCTAACACTCCGTGGTTCTCCCCATTCTTCTCTTGACTTCAACCCATGTTGAAGTCAATGGTTGTAGCCTTCTGCTGCGAGTCGAGCTGGGTCGTGGGAGTGGAATAATCCACGTTGTCGGGCGCCATGTCACCGCAGGGGACGTGATAAAAATGGTCTAACGCCAATCATCTGCCTCTGGGTGCTCTGTAGAGGGCTTCGAGAACGTCTACGAAAGCACCTCTACCCAAGTCTATTTTCTGGGTACAGACTTGTAGAAATTTCAGCTGATGTACCCGTCTTGAAAAAGACGGGTTATTTCTTACACGACAAAATAATATTTTAGCCGAAATAAACCATCAGGTTCTCTTCTCTGGATGACTTGCCTTGACAAAGGCAAGATATTTCTTACATGAACAAAAAAAAGGTGGTCGAAATAAAAACACCAAATATTGTTGAATCATTACTCAGCCACAGAGTAGGGAAAGCTAAAAGGAAGCAGAGCCCCGAGAGCAGTAAGCTCTCGGAGAGCCCGTGAAGGACTGACTTGATTGACCTGAAAATCGCCTAATTTTATACTTTCTGAAGTAGCGATTAGGGATTTCCAGGTCAGGGAGGGGCCAACGGGAAAAATAAGGGGCGGGGCGATGCGTCTCGAACGTGAACTAGTCGCGTCCGAGAACAAGTAGAGATATGTAACATAACATAAGTCATGAGTCATGTCATTTCAAAAGGGGACCTGTCAAAATATTTGTTTATAAATTTCAAAATTTCTTTATATTGCACAACAATGCCTAATATTTCTATGAAAACAACTTGAACATAGTGTAGGGGGGTGTGATGTGAGCATAGTATTTATTGCCATTAGAACTTGATTGCTCTTAGTTTAGTTTTAGTATTAGGTGGTATTAGCATTGTATATTCAAAGTATTAACAAGTGTCCACAGCAATATGACGTCTCCATGGGCAAAAATTGAGCAACCTGATCCAGTAAATCTGGAAGAAATCCTATCTGAAGAGGTGGCCAGACAACTGCAAATCAAAGAATACAAAAAACTGAATCAAAAGAATAATGAAGACTTAAAAACTGCAGTAGAATTACCTGATAGTGTAAAAACTATGTTTGATAATATTTGTGATACTGAAGAAGCTTTGGTCAGGATGCTGCAGACCCATTATGATGACCAATCCCATAAAGTAGAATTTAATAAATATTCGACATTGCTTTATAATTGTGGAGAAGATTCTATTAATAATGGTAAGTTGTAAATTACTTAATTCTCAATCTATTAAGCCAGGATACCATTTTAAAAGTTGTTATAATGTTTTTCCTTTATTACTAGATTTCGTCAGTGATTCTGATGGTGAAGAAGAAATTTTAGATGCTAACGAAAGAAAATTCTGGGATAGATTTGAAAATTTAGAACCTGAATTGGATTTAAATCCACAGTGTCCTAACAAAGTTCAACATAAAAGACATATGGTAACAAATAATTATGAAGTGATGAGTGAAATACAAAGAGTCTGTAGATTAAAAATATTTCCACATAAGCATTCTAGTGAAACTATAGAATGCTGTCCAGAAAAGTTTACATATGCTATACTTTATAAAATGATAGAAAAACAACTTTTGAAAAGTATTAATGGTATTATTGGTGAAGGTAAGTTTAGTATGACAAATTTTGATTTTGAAAAAATAATTTTATTCAAATTTACTGATTACTTGAATATTTAATGTATAATATTCTAAGTCCTAATAAAGTTAAAAAGGTATTTTTAATCTTACATCATATAAAATTATTCAACATTTTGTCATATTTTTTCATTCTTATAATCTATCATTCTTGATAAATTTATGTTTGGGTTCGGTTTTACAGCTGTTAAAAATGTTAGGTATCAAAGATCAACACTGGTTTGACAAGTGATAATATGTATAGTACTACTTTGGTACTAATTATATTGAGACATGCTTTAAAAACTCACACAACTGACACATCAAACAAATTTTTTCTTTCTTAGTATTTATTTCAATTACTACTTTGAAAAACATGACAATACTTAGTTGTCATGAATCTGGGGTTTTACCAGAACATTCAGAACAATATTTTGAACCCAAATTCTAATAAATCTAAAAATTGCCAATTTTTGACTTATGACATTTAACCATCCCTATATTAAAGATATTTAAATATTGTGTTTATATGGGACTAGCTGACCTGGCAAACTTTAAACAGCCTTAGAATCAATCAGTATTCTGTTAAATAAAAAGAGTTAGTGGCAAAAGCTATAATAATGTAACAAATGATTTTTAGGTAGGGAATCAATAATCCTTCATGCCAATTCAGATCCCTCATCCTTTTTGGATTCCAACTTGCCGAAAGAATGTGCCATAAAAGTCTATAAAACAATCCTATCTGACTTCAAAGGATGTGAAAAATTTGGCGAATCAGATCATAGATTTCTGAACAGAAAAGGAAGACAGGTTTCCACAAGGAATATAAGTATTTGGGCTGAGAAGGAAATGACCAACCTGATGCTAATGCAAGAGGCTGGAATACCTTGCCCAAAAGTAGTAACACTTCGAAAACATGTATTGGTGATGGAGTTTATTGGAAAAAACCAGATACCTGCTCCAACATTAAAGGATGCCAGAAAGTTAGACATTGATTGGATAAATGCTTATGAACAGGTAATGTATTGCTACATATTGTAACATATAATTTCAGCTTTAATTTAACAAATACCAATAAATGTAATCTATCAATGGTTAACTATAAAAACCTTAAGTCAAAATTTACAACTTTAGGAGAACAAAAAATCTTCTAGTACATATTTTTTATTTTGGATTTATTTAAATTTATTTAAATATTACTTTGAAAGAAACATACCAAAACATAGTTTTCATGAATCTAGGGTTTTGCCAGAACATCTGGAACAATATTTTCAACCCAAATCCTCATTAATCTAAAAATGTCCAATTTTTGACTTATTAGATTTTGACATTTAACTGTCAATGTACATATTTTAAAAATTGTGTGTAATGTTACTTAATTGTATTGTAAGTCTAACAATATTCTTTTAGGTGATTGAATATATGAAAATTCTTTTTAACAAGGTAAATTTGGTACATGCTGATCTAACTGAAGATAATATCTTATTGTATGAAGACAAATGCTATTTTATTGATGTCAGTGAATGTGTCGAGAATAGCCATGAAAAAGCAATATTATGTTTATATAGAGATTGTATCAATATAACAGATGTAAGTAGTGGTAATTTTCCTCACTGTTAGTGGGAAAAAAAGTGGATAGTGTACACAAAAATAACATAATCACCAAAAATAATATAATGTTTTTTTAGTTTTTTTCCAAGAAAGACATACCAGATGTGGCCACACCAAATGGACTGTTTAGTTATATAACAGGCTTTGATTTTCACGACAGGGTTGCTCTTCCTGAAATAAAAGAATCTCTCAAACTGAAACAGAAACCACATCCATTCCGTACGCCACCGATAGAACTAGAATATCATTTAGTTAAACAACAAATTAAAAAGAGTTAGGAGATTTATACTAACCTTAGAAGTGTCTTTAAATTTTATTGTTTGGCTGTGAAAGTGCTCTTGTCATTATTTTTATCATTTTGACATCAATTAGGAAAATTTGTATTCTAGTCACCTGAAAAGCTATTTATTACTTTTAGTATAATTTTGTTTAATATATTTTGCATTTTTACTTATATGTATTTTATTTGACTTGGAATATATCTATTACTATATATACTAATACCTCGTTATAAGCTGATCTTGTTATATCAAACAACAATAATACTGTGCATACATATGAATATGTAGTTTTCTAAAACATTAACTTCCTATAGTGAAGCTATTGTGTTGTGGAGCAATATAAAGCCGGAGATACATATGCCTGTTACTAGCACAATGGCATACCAGTACCTAGCAAGCGCTAGCTACTGTCCCCAAACTGGCAGGTGTGTATGTTAACTGGCATGCTAGTTCCTGGCATGCTGGCTAATCACAAAGAATGTGATTTTTCTTTCTAGTAGCATGCTGTGAGATGCAAAGCGCATGCGTGGAGAGTGTCACTGGCATGTGTGAACACGCGCTACGGCTATGGGCATGCCAGTAGGTAGCAGAGAATTGTCAGATTTGTTGTGTTGGTAATAAAATTATTCGTTTTATTTTTAAACTTGTTAATTAAAAAAATGTTTCGTTAGGGTGCTGAAAAAACCATCAAATTTATTGCTATATATAGAGAATTCAAGTGTCTTTTGAATTCTAAATCATCTCTATAAAAAAATAAAATAGCTCGTGACAATGGTTACATAAAAATTCAAGTGGAAATGAGTATGGGTAAATGAGAATGATAAAAGAGATAAAGGTCAAAATAAAAAATTGCTCGCCTACCAATCCAATTTCCCACCGAATTTTTTTTCTTTTTAGAGTTCCACTTGGGATTCATTATTAAATTTCTAACAATATCTGTGGTCATCAGTATTATTTACTTGTTGAATTTTTTCCTAATACTTTCCATGGATCTCCTCTTTTTTTTTGTTGAAAACTTAAAAACTTTTAATTACAAGACAAGTACTTTAGTTTCAGATGAAAACCGCTCGATTGTTTACTAGCAATGGCATGTGTAAAAATCTACCCTGCTTTTCCGCCTTGCCAGTAGAGGCAAGCGAGCTACTGGCATGCCGATTACTAGCAAATGTGTTTTGTGTGTGCTTGCCAGATACTGGCCTATGCCAGCAACTGGCATGCCAGCTACTTTCCCAATTTACTGGCATGTGTGTACCCGGCTTAAGATGCTAAATATAGTTTGAATGGCGTTTTTGAAAAATGATATACATTAAAACAAAAAATCTGTATTCTGTAAATCTGTGTAAATCTTATTTTCAAGGATAACATAAACTATTGCTTCTGCAATTGAAAGAAGTCTGTTATTGTTGACTGCTTTAAATTGTCCAGTATTCTATCTATCATATTTTCTAAATATTATGTGAAACAGTTGTATGCTGCTTCATTTGCGTTTTGTCTTTGGATAAAGTTTCTTACAACTTTTAAAGCACTTTCCACATCTTGTATATTAGGACCTTCTTATTATTAGGTGAGAATGGTCAATCCCCTACACTGACACTTTTGAATCATAAATTGTAAATTTCTGAAGAAGTTTATTGCGGGCGGCAGTTTAAAAAGGGTATTTATATATAATATAGCCCCGTCTATATCACCAGTCTTCTGGCTTGAACCGCGTTGATTTCCATTGCACCGAACTTTCGACATCCTCTCTGATGTCTTCTTCAGGGCTTACGAGGTCTCAGTCTTCCGAGCCCCCAGACACTACTATACTGATCACTATTCACTTCACTACTACATGCGAACCATACACGCCTGTAATTTTCACCTGCAACAGGTCCTGTACGTTCCAACGAATCCAACAAATCCGGTTCTATTTTATAAAACAAAACTTGCTACTTATAATTTTACACTTTTCAATATTGGAAATAATACTGGTAAATATGTGGACCGAGATTGAGGACGTAGGCCCTCGGATCATTGATTGTCAGAACAAAAATCAATTTGTTGCTGCCATGTTTCTGTATGCTGTTCAGGTTTTATTGGAGTAATCGATCAAAAATTTCTTATCTCTGGTCACACTCAAATCGAATGTGACTCAATGCATGGTAGAATAGAAACGGCGGCCAAAAATATTCCTGTATACTTGACGCATAAATGGGTAACTATTGCAAAGAACGCAAAATGAAATGCTCCAAAATATGAAGTTTATACAACACCTGACCTTACCTTTATTGATTGGAAACCCCTTGCAAAACTTATAATGGTTGTTAATGGTGATTATTTGGCGTAACATTAAGTGAATTCGTTATGAAAAAGGTAATCCTTTTGTGATGCATGTTAAAACCTATTTAGATGAAGAAATACTTCATAAAATATTGATTGTTCCCCGTAGGGGTCGAAGAGTTACGTCCACCAAGGAAAATTGTTTGAAGAAAAAAGAAAAATATCGGCTGCAAAACTTAAAAGAAATCAGTAGTGCCGCAAATTTTCCCGACGATTGCAGAGCCTGTTTAGAGACTTAATTGGACATCCAAATATTGAGAACCAGGCGGTATTACCCGATATAAATGACCAGGAAGAGTAAGATTTTTTATGAAATATTTATTTTACAAGAAGTTTACACCGTTGTTTATTTATTACTTAGTTTTATAAATTTTACTGTAGTTGTAATATTGTAGATAACCAGTATTCATTTTTCAATTTAAAATAAAGTTGAGTTCCAAATGTAGCTACGTGCATTTTATTAGAAACAACTCTAACCAGACGAATAATTTAAAGAACTATTTATTATTATTCTATCTAAAGTGTTTGTCAGTATTACTACCTAATATTTTATAGAGAAAAAATAATTCGATTCGAAAGACTTGATTTGATTGACAGATTTAAATTTAAAATTTCGTTGTAGTTAGCCACTTTTGGAAACAGGCCATCGATATGATATTGTCATAGGATAGATCATGTAGTGTAAAGTCGACTACAATAGTAAGTAGTAGGTAAAAATTTACTACTAAGTTGTTAAAAATACATTAGCCTGAGCAGTTTTATACATTGGCAAAGTCATTACTATAATTCGGATCAAATTTTAGCGCTGGTAATTTTACAAACTGAAAGACTACTTTGTAGTTGCCAGTAGGTAAATTTACGGACTTGGCAAAGTTATGGGAAAAATAGCAATGAGTAAATACATACAATTCCATTAAGTTAAATTTACTAATCTTAACAGTAATATTACATTTGAGCAGTCTTCTTCTTCATGTGCCATCTCCTCTAAGAAGGTTGGCAATTCGCACTTTCGGTACCATTTGAGCAGTATACAATCCCAAACCAGTCAATCGTGGTTATGAGTGGATGATTGTTACCTAGTTATCATGATTTTTGTCTTTAATATGTTTAAATTTAGTCAACCAAATATTTGACTTTCGTATTCAACCAGCCGTATGAGATCAATTGACTATTTGCAAGAAGTATTGTGTCATCTGCGAAACGTAGTTAGTTTATTTTTCGGCATTGCGATGCCCTTTTCCTAACCTTCAAGAGCTTTTCTCATAATATGCTCCCCATATATATTAAATAATTGTGGAGACAGTATACATTATTGTCTGACACCTTGTTATGGATGGAATTCGTTTGAAAGTGTGTTAAGCACTAACTAGTGCGTTCATATAGTTCAGTTATAAAGGAAATTAAGTGTTGTGGTACGTTTACTACTAGATTTTTCTAGTATCTGTCTTACGTTCTAAAGGTATTCTCGAGTACCTCTACTTTTGGTAAATTCAGTTTGTTCTTGATTTCATTTTGTAGGAAAGTTCAGTCTCTCATTGATTATGTGTAGCATTATTTTGCAGGTATATGCAGGGTAAAAAGTCACATTGTTGGACTATACGTACCTATTTTCACATTGGATGACTTACAGGAACATTATAATAACAGAATTTTAATAAAATTAAAAAAAATGGAAACACATAGCACCGAACTCAAATAATTAGTATTATACTATCCACCCTACCTTACCACAAGATGTATCGAGCAATGGAACATTTGGGTATACAAAGAAACTGATCCGACTAGTTAAAATGACATTAAATAACTCTACGTATGAAATTTTTTGGCAGGGTCACATATCAGATCAATTTACGGTTGCAAAAGGCTTGAGACAGAATAAAAACCGAGAAAGAATTAAGAAGAGTTGTGAAGAAAATCATCGAAGAAGCACAGAAATTCGGATTGGAACTAAATGAAGACAAAACCAAATATATGATCATGAGAGAGACAGAAGGGAAAAAAGAAGACTTTAGTGTGAGGTCTGTAAGTGGTAAAAGATATAGCTTTAAAAGGGTGAACAAATTTGAGTACCTGGGTGTAGTTTTCGATGAAAATGGAAAAGAGAAATGGGAGCTCGAAGCCAGAATAGCAAAAGGGAATAAAAAATTAGCTAGTTTAAGAGCTCTTCTTCTTCTTCTTTAAGTTCCATCTTATATCGAAGGTTGGAAATCATCATGGCTATGCGGACTCTGTTGACTGCCGCTCTAAAAAGTTCTGCACTACTGCATTCAAACCATTCCCTCAAGTTCTTAAGCCAGGATATTCTTCGTCTTCCCACATTTCGCTTTCCTCGGATTTTGCCCTGCATAATAAGTTGTAATAATGCGTATTTTTGCCCTCTCATCACATGTCACAAATACTCAAGTTTTCGTCTTTTAATGGTTAATATTATTTCCGCCTCATTTCCTATCCTTCTAGTTACTTCCATGTTTGACATTCTTTGAATCCATGATATTCGTAGGATTCTTCTGTAACACCAAAATTCAAAGGCGGCCAACTTATTCAGATGAACTTGTTTTAGTGTCCAAGCTTCCAGACCATAAAGAAGAGTAGAGAACACGTAACATCGAAGCATTCTCAGGCGTAGTTCTAACCTTATATCCCGACAACAAAGAAACTTTTTAAGTTTAATAAATGATGTACGTGCTATTTCAATACGTGTCTTAATTTCTTTGGTTTGGTCTACATCTGATGTTATCCATATTCCTAAGTATTTATAGTTATTAACACTCTCAATTGCAGTATCTTCAATAGTCAATTGGATATTTGATTGTGCAGATTTAGTCATGATCATGCATTTAGTTTTCTTTAAATTTATTTCAGTCCGTACTCATGACAGCGTTCATTAAGGCGTTGCATTACGTTCTGTAAATCATTGTTGTTATCCGTAATTATTACTGTATCGTCTGCAAAACGTAAGTTATTCAAAACTTCTCCATTGATAGATATACCTTCTATTGAGTCTAAGAGCGCTTCTTGAAATACCGCTTCACTGTAGACATTGAAAAGTAGTGGGGACAGCACGCAACCCTAGCGGACTCCTCTCTGTATTTTGATATTTTCGGTGTACTGGCTGTCAACTCTTATCTTGGCAGTTTGATTCCAATATAAATTAGATATAATTTTCAGATCACGACTGTCAATATTTTTGCTTTTTAATATATCTACAAGCTTTTTATGTTGAACTTTATCAAATGCCTTTTCAAAGTCTACAAAACATAAGTACATATCCTGATTCATGTCCATGCATCTCTGAGCCAGCACATTTAAGCCGAACAAAGCATCTCTTGTACTCATACCATTTCTAAAGCCAAATTGTGTGTCACTAATCTCATATTCAAGAGTTTTAACAATTCTGCTGTGAATTATTTTCAAAAATGTTTTAAGTGCGTGACTCATTAAAACTATTGTTCTGTGGTCTGAGCAAGTTGTTGAACTTGGTTTTTTGGGAATTGCTACAAAGGTTGATTGCAGCCATTGTCTGGGGATTGTGGCAGTCTGATATATTAGATTAAAGAGTTCAACCATTACATCAATAACATCTTCATCGATGAGTTTTAATAATTCGATGGGCACCTCATCTGGTCCAGTGGCTTTACCCTCTTTTGTGTTTTTGATGGCATAGATGACTTCTTCTCTTAATATTGGTGGTCCAGTATCCTCGGTGATTTCTAATGACAGTTCTTCTCTTTCATCATTAAATAGTTGTTGAATGTAATTGGTCCAGTGACATAATCTCTCCTTCATATCAGTAATAATATCCCCTTTATCATTTTTAAGGATATTAGTTTTTGTACGTTTTCTAGAACCTGTCATTTCTTTGATTTTTTTGTGTAAATTAAAGCTATCGTACTTTTTATCCAGATCTTCTATATCCTTGCATCTATCGGAGAGCCACCTCTCTTTTGAGCTCTACTGAACTCAAAATACGTTTCTAGACAAGGTAAACTCAGAATATATAAAACAGTAATTCGACCCACAGTAACATATACCGGTGAGACATGGGCATTAAATAAGAAGGAAGAGGATACTCTGGAAAGATGGGAAAGGAAAATATTGAGACGCATATTCGGAGGACGGAAGACAAAAGATGGTTGGGAGAGAAGAACTAACAATGAATTAATGGCTTTATACAAAGAACGTACCATTACCAAGTTAGTTAAGTCACAAAGAATCAGATGGTTGGGACATGTGAAAAGAATGGCAGCAAACAGAATGCCTAAACTAGTAATAACCAGAAAACTAATCGGCCCCAAAAGAAGAGGGAGACCCAGAACGAGGTGGATTAGTAAAGTGGAAGAAGACCTAAAACACGTGAAGGTGAGGGACTGGAAAAGAAAAGCACAAAATAGAAGCGAATGGAGAAATATTGTCCACCAGGTCCTTCAGAGTAGGTAAGAATGTTGTATATACATATTTAAGTGAAAGTTTTGTTTAAAATAATTGTAATTAGTTAATATTAGGATTATGTTTAAAAAAAAAGCCGTAGGCCTTAACGGCCTGTTGTGCGTAAAAATAAATAAAAATAAATGTGCAGGGTAAAAAGTCACATCTTTAGACTATACGTACCTATTTTCACATTGGATAACTTACAGCAACATTGTAATAACATAATATTAATAGAATTAAAAGAAAAATGGAAACACATAGAACCGAACTCAAATAATCAGTATTATACTATTCGCCCTACCTTACCACAAGACATTGCCTATATTTTTAAATAGGCAATGCCAAAAAAGTCCACAGGAACAATTACCCGTCTGCAAACTAATCACGGCTCATTCCCAGCTCACTTCTTCTTCTTAGGGTGCCTGTCCGTTCCGCACGTTGGCGATCATTCTGGCTATGATGACTTTGTTGGTTGCTATACGGAATAGCTCTGTTGAGGTCCTTCCCTACCATGCTCTCAGTTTAACAAGCCAGGATACTCTTCATCCTGGGGCCCTTTTTCCTCAATTCGCTTATCGCTCATGCGATAATATCACAATCATCAACCATATTCTTTTCAAGTGCGATAAACATAACTATGAAACAGATCAGCTGCATTCAAAACTATCAGATCTTAAAATTCAGACTCCCATAAACATCACTAATTTACTTTTCTTAGACAGTAGAAAAATATATGAACTAATATGCAAGTTTCACTTTAAATTTGGTTATATTCTATAAAAACAAATATATTATAATTCAATGGCTAAAGGACTAGCTTCCAAGCCAACTCTCCAAACACGCACACACACACACACACACACACACACACACACACACACACACACACACACACACACACACCACACTATACCACACCACGAGATAAGGGAGGTAGTTTTACAATGGTGGCATTTATGGAAGCTGCTTTTTTATGTATTGTTTTTATTGTAGATTTTGTCTAGTTCTCAGGCTATTGCTTGGAATTCGATATTTTGTTACAGAGCAAATGTAATATAAAAAAATATAAACTACAGTCGAATTATATGTATAAATCTAGATAGTCGGACTTAGAACTTTTAAGCCGTATTTGTTTGGCTTCGACTGCATTTGAAAAACAAGTTCTAAAATTGGATTTGCCTATGCGTCCCAAAAATTTTTTTGGATCAATGTTTGTTACCGGTGCTTACCACTGGTACGTCGTAAACAAAATATGTATAACGACAAGATCATGGGAACAATGTATGCAGGGTAGTTGCCTGAAAAATTAAATCCCCAATGAAAAAAATATGCCAAAGAACAAAAGTACATAATACATAAAAAATTACGACTAATAAGCAGTGCCGGTTTAACCAGGGGTCTTTTCGGAGCTGTAGCACCAGTCGGTTGAAGGTTCCCAAGCGGTACGCGCGAAGCGCGTGCTGTTCTGAAATTGTATGGTTATGGTAAAATAAAATTTGCATACAAATCCACATGATATAATAATAATAAAATTTTGTTTTATCATTAACTTTGAACTTATTTTGGAGACTTATTTTGTGGAGAATCAGTGCAAGAGCACTTAGTATTACCTGTTTCAAAAGTATTAGATGATGAAGCAACCACCAGTAACTCGGGTAAAGCATATTTAAATTTTTTGTAACAAGGCTAAAATGCAAAAAGATAATGATGCCTTTACCAATGGTAACTAAAACAGGACAATGACAAATATTCTTTTTATTTCTTTTTACATCCAAAACAGGATTTACCTAACTTGCGAGATCCAGCACTTTGGCAAGATTACTAGAAAAATGGGTCGATCAGAAGCTTACAGATGAAAAGATTCGTGGGATTTTATAAAAACACTGGACATAGCTCACAAAAACTTGAGGAAACAGTTATTGGGATGTTAAAGTCTTTGAAATTAGATATTAAGAACTGGAGAAGCTAGTGTTACGACAATGGCAGTAATATGAATGGCAAGTATTCTGGTTTGCAAGCACGTATTAAAGTTTACAATGATTTAGCTTTCTTTGTGCGATGTGCTGCTCACTCTTTAAATTTGGTTGTCCAAAATGCAGCAGATTGTTATTTGGAAGCAACATCTTTTTTATGTTGGTGCAAGCTATCTACAATTTTCTCTCCGTGTCTACACACAGATGGCAGTTATTGTCTCGTGCAGTAAAGGATTCGCCTTAGTCGGGGCAGACACTGTTACCTAAAAGAGTGAATACAACCCGTTGATCTTCTAGTTTTGATGCCGCAAAAGCGTTAAAAAGCAATTACGGTTTCATTAAAATATGTTTGATTGAAATGTCAATGGATATAAATGAGAAAAATGTAAAAGTTGAAGCAGCTTCTCTATCGGAAAAAACTGGATTTTTTGGAAAACGGAATAATATCTATCATTCTGGTTGACGTTTTACAAAGGTTTAATGAGGTTAATAAAGAGGTACAAAATATGGATTTAAGCACAACCGTTCATCTGTTATCATCTTTAACAGATTACTTTGATTTCTTACGTGATCGTTTTAGCCAAAAAGAAAAATTGCGAACACAATGTTATGCTTTTATAATAGAAATAGACAATCTTAAGTCGGAGATTATTCGCCGATCTGATAGTTATAAATCTTGTTTAAGAGCATTTGAATTTTTGGTTAAACTAAAAAAAAACGGAAGATGAAGATATTTTCAGATCGGCAACCGAATTACAACAAAAATACAAGGCGGATTGGGACGAGTATTTTCCCCAAAAATGTGTTCATTTAAATCTTTTGTTAACGTCTCTTCCCCAATTAAAAATAGACACTCCTTTAGAATTGGTACAGAACGCTCTCTTTCGACACTAAAAAGTGTAAAGACCTACTTAAGAAATGCAATTTCCCACGAAAATTTGAACTTCTTAGCAGTTTTATCCATTAACGAGGACCTGCTAAATGAATTAAATATAAATATATCATCGAAAACTTCGCTTCAGTAAAAGCAAGAAAACAAGCTTTTCAATAGTAAAGGTATTTGATCGCCTACCTCATGTTACCTGTTTGAAAGTTATTAGGTAATTTTTATTTTACTTTTTGAAGTTTGCCCTTAATTTTTTTCTTGTATTTTGTTAGTATTCATTTAAATTTGAAACCCAAACAAGTTGTAATTGTTTTACTTGTTTTAATAAATTTGTATTGATAATTTTTATTTTTTTCCCAATAAAAATAATATTTTTTCATCTGTAATGCTAGTTGTCTATGAACTGCCCATATACCAAAATATTTTAGTTCCTGTGACAGCCTGATTGGTGTGCCCATGCAATCTGTATCTAAGACTGGCTAGTTTTCCAACATCCGTATTTTTACCGACTGTCGAATGAAATGAACTAAAAAATAAATCTTAACAAAAAACTAAAAATAGTTTTATAAAATTTAATGATCTTGTGTAAAAATTACCCATTTCACAAGTTTTCATTATGTATTGCACCAAAAAAGCACGTTGAATAATTGATTTAAGGATTTTCCATACCAAAAGCTGGTTCTTATTGTTCATATTTCCGTGCACCAATTTTTTTCCTACGCTAAATTTGCCTTAAATTAACGTTAATCAAGTGTACAAAAATCAAAATACTGTAGGAAAAATGATCAATATTATTGCCAAAATATAATCAGATCAGTGCCCAGAAGGTTAAACAAATTATTGGATGCAAATCGGACAAAAAACAAAATATTAAACTATTCAATTACTTTATTCAATTACTAAGATTTAAATGGTACTTTCGAATAACTTATTTAATTAATTTACGCATGTAAATATCAGTGTTATTATAACATTTAAAATTAAAGATTAATATTATGAAAAATTATAAAACTATTTGTTATTGGGTTTTGAAAGTGTAATCTAAAAATGATCTAAGCTAAATTCAACTTGGTAGAAACTATCATTGCTAACAAACCTAATATAGATAATATTAATAGTGTCTCTTTGTACCGCTAGCTTAACTTTGGGATTATAGCAATGTTTAGGATAAAACTTAAGAGGTCGCTAGTTAAATGATATTAGATAAATAATTATAAAGAAAAAATGCAATATTTGTTTATAAATAAATTAGCGAAAAAATAGTAACTATTAATTGTGAATAAATTACGAAATAAACTACGTACAAAGAATATAGACTTACCCTTTAAAATATTGAAGTCATATTCTTAGCCCGGGGACTCTCGATGGCACCGCGTCGGGACTCCCAGGTACTCCTCCTAGGCTGTATCAAACTAGGTCCGTTTCGTTCACTGTCTTACGAAGAAGTGTCTTGAGATCGTTCGAGGTCAAAAACCACCCTCTAACCGTTGGGTGTTCAACAGTTCGTAGGCAAAAGCATGCCATAAATCAACCTTATTGTCAGACGATTTTGAATGGCGATAATTTTAAGTTAATTGTTACGGTAATACGAAACCTTACACTTGTTTCAATCTTTGTGACACAGAATACAAAGAAAAAAGCCAAATTCTGCGTACTTAAACATAATAAATGAGATTGTCAGTTTAAGTTTTACGAAATAACAGGAAGTAATATATTTTAAAAAAGATCGTTAGAATACAGTATTAAACTAGATCACATTACAGTACCGTAACAGCAAAAATATTAAATGTAAAAATATGAAACAAAATAATACATACTTTCCCAAACAAGCAAGATAGTTTGATATCTCCTATGCCTATGGTATACAAGGAAATTAACAGGGCCAGTGCTACACTTCAACCGCCTATTATTATCTCAGATTTTACCTAAGGTGCTCATTTTAATCAGGCTCAGTCGAGATATTTTAAAAATCTCTAGATGTTTTCACCAGCGCTGGAATTCAATCCCTGGCTTTCTCCCTGGAAGTCAAACATCCTACCGTCTGAGCTGTCCGGTCCCCTATTATACATAATAATATAAAATATTGATATTGATAATTGATTGTTTTTGTGACTCTATTATAGTTTTGCATTAGGTATAAAATTTCGTTACGAGACTACTGTCGTAGTCGTAGACACGTCCGTTCCATGACAAATAAATTTAAGATGTACTAAATTATGTTAAAATTTTCTTTTCAACTAAATTGATATTTATAATACATAGAAATAGACTTTAGGCTTTCTTTTAGATAAAAATGATTTATTAATATTTTTCAAAAACTGGGTGGGTTACAACAAAAAGACCTAGGGCTGTTCAATGGAGTGGTTGCTCGATTTCCGACATGACAGAAGGAGAGAGACAGCGTTATACAGAATTAGTGAAAGCGAAGGAGAGCAATTTTTGCCAGATGTTGAGGTTGAGTTTTATTAAAAGTTGAAGTTTCGTGTGAAAATTTTCTTCAGAAATTAACTGTTTTTTATATGATAGATAAATAATAGTTGTAGAATTCGTTTTATATATAAAAGACGTGTATTAATGTGTGACTGTGATAGTACATTGAATTATAATAGTGCAGACTGAAATTAAGTTAAAATGGCGATTTGAAGAGCAATGGTGGACATATGAAACTTTTCTACATTAGGAACCTTCACAATGGAAGACACTTCTCTAAATCTACAAAACGGCGGACAAATGGGGCCCCAGGGCGGTTCTGTAGTCAATAATAAACAAAATGAAGATGTTAATCCCAAGGCTCATTATTCTATACCGGGTATCTTACATTTTATTCAACACGAATGGGCTAGGTTCGAGTTAGAAAGATCACAATGGGAGGTTGATAGAGCTGAATTACAAGTAAGTTATTTATCATATAGCTTTTACAGATATCCAGATTAAATATTCCTAAAACATGCTTATATATTTTCATTGTAACTAGGCCTCAACACAAATTACAATTCAATCGAAAATATTTGTTTTGTTAAAATTTTATTACATTCTTATTAAAACATTGCTTTTAGTGTGAAACATCATATCTTAAAAATAAATAGTTTATTTATTAATATTTGATATGGCGCTTTAAAAGAAAATTCTATTTTTTAAATGAAATTCCTTTATCACAATGCATACATTATTATCAATAAAATATTACTTTTCTATGATTACGTTTAGATAACAACTGAACTATTTAGTAATAAGAACTTAGTTTCCTGATTACATTTTATGTATTTTTGTTCAATATTAATAATTATTCCTTCAAAATATAGATTTACTTTACAAAATAAATTATTTTATTAAAGTACTTTAAGAGACTGTTTAAAATTATTAATGTTGACGTAATAATTGGCATACTATATTAATGTACAATAACTTAATTAAATTGATTTTATTAATGCAACCCCTCTATATTGGATAATCAAATGCATCAGATAAATAGATGTAGGTACATTATGAGAGAATGGAAATTGAAGCATTTAAATAGTTTTTAAGGTCATACTTGTCACTTTACAAAATATTTTAAGATTGTCTTTGATGCTAGAAATTCTAAAATTGTCAACTAAAACTAAAAAATTTTCTTTTATAATTAAACATTTTGTGTATTGTAGTTTATATCTAACACATATGTTGTGAAATTTTTTATTTTGTAAAAAAGATTACATAAAAATAAAGTACAAAGATCAAATAAAATTAAATATGCTTACTGTTACAAACAGATAAAAAGTGGTGAAAATCTTACACAGGTAAGGCACTTAATTGTCTGACACACAATTGAACATCAACACAAAAAACAACAAAAATGAAAACCTATATAAGAACTACCAAGATAGTTTAGAAACAAAATAATGTCAAATATGGCCCAGGATGGACATATTCCAGGATGGACAAAACATTCTTGAACATGATTCAAATAAAAAAGTTGAAACTATATTTGATATCAATGAAAAAGGAAATGTGTGTAATATGATCTTGTGTGGAGATGTAAAGATGCTGTTTATCAGAGGTTAAACTGTATTAATTTTCTTACCCAATTGAAAAGAATCCACTGATATCAAAACTAGAAAAAATTCCAAAAACTAACTACATATCTAAGTATTAAAGTGACAAGTTGGATGGTTTATTTAGGTAGGTATCATCTATTTTTTGATACATACCACCATCCATTTGTCCAAAAATCATTCAATCATTCACAGACTCATCCATCTCCTGTCCAAAAACCATCTTCTGTTTTAAAATTCATTCATTTGCCACTAATACAATGATCAGTCTAACATCTTATGCAGAAAATAGTTTTATGTCAGGTTTTGACTTTGGAATTTCTTCCAAAAGACTTACAACTAAAGAAATTGTTGTAGCTTAACATCGAAGCTACAACCTTCAGATAATTCTCAAAATTCCAGACGACTCCAAACCACCAAGAATTTGCAACTCTAAAATATCAGTTCACTGTTTCTGAGATACTAATTCTTCCAGTAGACAAAGTCTTTTAATACTACTTCCACAATCATTCATGATTCCACTCTTGAAGTTGAACACGAAATTTCTTTTTTCATCAAACAATCCAATTTCCTGGCGATGTGGCGATCTTAAAAAGCTTTGATTCCTAAAATTTCCAGTTGCTTAGAATTTAAAAATTATCGTTTCACATCTGGATAAGTTGGGCATTTGACGTATCGTATGTAAACCACTCCCCAGCTGTCAGGCTAGGTGAAATACTTAGCATGACCAACAGTCTTCTGTCCCAAAGAAGTTATCTAGGAGCGTAGCTAAATGTTGAGTTTTATCAAAGTTATGGTCAATATTCATATTTGTATTACAAAGTAGAATAATTACACACTCTACACATTAAAGATGATTTAATTCACTTTTTAAAAAAACATTGTGCCCTGAAACACTGGAACATTACTACCAGAATTTGAATTATTATCACATATATTACCAGATATTGTTTTATTTATTAAACATTATTTACTAACCTTCAGAAGCAGAACTGAAAATACTTTTCAGTTTTTTTCCAGGCACAGATAGGACTTTGACAAGGAGATAGCCTATCGTGCCTTCTATTTAACATTGCCCTAGAGAAAGCTATTAGAGAATCGGGAATAACAAGAGGAACCATTATTAATAGGAGTGTACAAATACTGGCGTATGGGGATGACATCGATACTACAGTAATAAGAAAGGCGGATCTTTTCCAATTGTTCACCGCATTGGATGCAACAGCAAAAAGAATAAGCTACACGTTAATACTAGTAAAACTTAGTATATGAAGGTGATAAGTAATAAGCAAGTAGCAAAATTCGAAGATCTAACAGTTGGAACATATGCTTTCTAAGGAGTATACCCGGTTCGCTATTCCCAGTCCGAACTGTCTAGTGATTTTAGTAATTATTTTTTTTCGAAGTTAGTAACTTTTTGACAGACTCGAAGTGGCTGGAAAATACTATATACAACCAAGCATACGTGCTCTTAGTCAATATTATTGTAAACAAAAGTAAATAAAATAGAACTTTGCCGACAATCAATATTTATTTATTTACACCGTATAATGTATTGATAACAAAATAATAAAATTATTTATTGTACAAAATAAAAAAGTGGGAATAAATTCTACAAAATTAAGAAGTCAAAGTGAGGTTTAATAAGAATAAGACACAGCAAGTTCCTTATGTATTTACATTTACATAATTTGATAAATACATTTTAATAATCAACTTACCTCAACAGGGTTTTCATTCGACAAATAATTAAAAAAAATGGTAGGCATTTTGAATCAAACTTTGTGCAGTTTTATTACGTTGTAATCTAGGAACAGCATCCTTACTAATCTAAAAATATTAATTACTATTAAACTGGGAATAAGCCACAATTAAAGATAAAAATACGTTTATTGACGTTTCAATTTCCACTTCGGAAATCATTCTCAAAATACAAACAGTAAATTAAACAAATTTTGTTTTTTCAACAAAAAACAAAATTTGTTTAATTTACTGTTTGTATTTTGAGAACGATTTCCGAAGTGGAAATTGAAACATCAATAAACGTATTTTTATCTTTAATTGTGGCTTATTCCCAGTTTAATAGTAATTAATTTACAATGCCACAAGAAAATAGCTTCAGAACAATATTAAAAATATTAACTTAAAAAAAAACTTTTTAAAAAACATTTTATCATATTTATTAAGAAAAACTTACCAACGCATTAGCTGATGGAACAAATGGAAAATTTTGACTATCCATAATAATAAAATTTAAAATATAACTAACTAATTAACTGAATAGAACTAACAAAAGAATTAAACAAAGATAATAAAACAATATTAAATTAAATAAACAACGCGAATAATACAAATATTTACTACAATATTTTAAATTGTAACAATTCAAATATTATATTTTAAATATACAGGGAAAATTTGATGGGTTTAGTATACACTTCCACTATTTAGAATAATTCTTCTTTTTTTCAAAGAAAGAGGTCTGCAATAGTAGTATACTTGAGCTATTTATACTGAGAAGTAGGAATTGTTGTGTTGTAGGTTTCCTACAATGAGTCTGTCAAAATATGCCCTAGCTAAGCGAATAGACAATAAGAGAGTTCATGTATCTAAGCTCACAAATCAACCAAAGTAATACAGTAACTGCAGAAATTAACAGACATATATCTAGCAAATAGTAGATACTATGGATTAAAAAAGCTTTTAACATCAAACATAGTTACAAAACGAACAAAAATTAGAATATACAGAACTTTTATCAAGCCTCACCTTACTTACACGTCAGAAACGTGGACGATGACAAAAAGCGATGAAGAACGTTCAGGCTGTTTTATTTATTTATTTGTTTTTTTTATTTATTTATTTTCAACAATCTGCTTCGCAATAAGATTAACAATGTGTACAATGTATAAAATAAAACAAAATAAAATATAAATATCACAAACTTCATCACATAATTTAGTTTTACATATCAAAATAATGATTACCTTTTTCACAGCCACTCAAATAATCACATACCTGAGACCAGAAATATATTCGGCCTTCGGTGCAAAAAAATTTAGATCTGGGTGAATATTTGCCCATCTTAGTGCTCGAGATGAAAAAATATTTGCATAGTTGGTTCTGTGAAGAGGAACATAAAAAGTTTGGTTTAATCGTGTTCTACAGAGAGGTACATGTAGTAGGTACCAACCTGTGCAAGTAACTGAGGACACAAGACTGTAGAATTAATTATGCTATAAAGCATCTTCACATCTTAATTAATCGTTGGTCATACAATGAGAGAATACCAAGTTGGGTTTCAATTTGATCATAATTTACTTGATTTATTGATTGATTTGATTGATTGATCGATTTGATCAATCAATTGCTGTGTAAATATTATAAAATGGAGACCATACACAAGAACAATACTCTAGACGGGGTCTTCTAAAGAACAATATAGTAATTTAATTGCTTCAATATTCTGAAAGTTTCTAGTGAATCTTTTTATAAAGCGAAGCATTTGTAAAGACTTGAAAATTATTGACATATAAGTTATGCGATTCAAATAAAAGTTTACTAGTCCAAATTAATTCCCAGATCACGAATTTCGGTAACCCAGTTAACAAGAATGTTCTGTATATTATAATTATGTTCCATTGAGTCTCTCGATCGTCCAAAAGAAACAGCATGACACTTGAATGTGTTTAGGGCCATGGTATTTAACACACACCACTCACTCAACCGATCAAGATCGTGTTAAAATTTACACAATCTTCTGTATTATTGGTTTTGAACGTAATCTCCTCAGAAATATTTATAAAGGCATGCAGGAAAACAGATTATGGTGTAAGTGCTATAATTTTGAGCCTAATCTTCTTAACCCCTTTATAGTGAACCTAGTATTGATAAGTAGGTTCACCAAAATAAATAGGCTGTGGTGGCTAGGTCACTTAGAGGGAATGCACGAGATGGAGCCGTCGAAACACATTGGAAAACCGAGGCAAAGGATAGGAAGGTATAGAAGCTGATTCTAGAACACGCCAAGACCCACTATGGGTTGTAGAGCTAAGGGTGATGAATAATTATTACCACTCTAACTTTCGAAGCAACTGCTTATAAACAGTTGTTTTGACC